>VZSF01009054.1:291735-408364 GCA_013398295.1 Chionis minor | reverse complement strand
TTTTTTTTTTTTTTTTTTTTTTTTTTTTTAGGTATTTCCAAGGCACTTATCATGGTAGTATTGGGGAAAAAAAAAAAAAAGTGTTCTACTCGTTATATAAGGTTAAATGGCTGAACATGTCAAAGAGTCACATGAGCTTAACAAAAATCCTATGCACTTCTATTTAACTGTCAATAAACAGACCTAGCGGAAACAGTGCAATGCCCGCAGCTTTCCATGTGATGTCCCAGTGCTTATTTCCCGGTCCTTTATATTGGGCACACACATGGTCAACAGCAATTTAAATGTTATCACTACTCATCACCTTTAACAGCAAGCAGAGAGGCAAAGCTGCAACGCAGAGTTCAGGCGTAAAGCAGGAACAGGGTGTACGAACAGGAGGAGAGGGCAACAGCTGTAACTACACGGTGAGGCAGCGCACCCAGACACTGACAACTGCAAAAACTAATGCGTGGTCCTACCCAGGCAGAAATGGGTGCGTGGTTTACATAGGATATATATTTCGATAAGTCTGAAATCTCATTGCTGCTATCAAGATTTTTAAAACATATGCACGACTTGCATCAAAGACCAACAGGCGCATGCCAGTATCTCTGAAAGTCCTGGACTTCGCTGCAATCATTAGGAGATTTAAATGTGCAATGACTGTAAACTTAAGGGATCATTGCTACATTATACCAGGCAAAATCATGACCCTTTCCATGAAACTCCAAAGAAGTTTTGCCACTTGCTTCAGTGAAGCTACTCAAGATCCCTACCGCTATATGGACCAGGAAGACTTGTTAACTTTTCAGTGGTTCAGGTATTGAGGAAGGTACACAAATATGGAGATCGACAAGCTACATTTTGAAAATGAGCGCTTAGTTAGAAAAGATCTGTCTCTCTTGCTTTAATTAGCAACCTTGTTAAAGGGAAAAACTGCATCCTGTTTACACTAAGGTATTTTTAATAATTAAAACAGCTGTAAACTGGTTATTAAAATATTGTCATACAAAATGTAGCTAGTGCTCTGTCACTAAGAAACTAGGTAATTTTATTGCTTATCACAGGCAGACCACCAAAGTATTTTACCAGTGTAAATGCTGAAATACCATATATATTATTCATAAAACATTTGTGGTATGCATTGTTCAATGAGAGAGAACTTCACCGTTCTCAGGTGGTTTTCAAAACGCTTCTTTAAAAAAGAAATGTAATTCTACAATAGTTAATAGCAGTGCTTTCTGTTAAATTGGAACTAGCATCAAACACGTTTTACTACAGCCTTATTCAGAAAGACTGTCTTCATGAATGAGAAAGATCTTTATGGAAACTGGCAATGCTTATTAGACCATATTGACTACGAACACAGGGACAACAGATTAGCCTGGACTGAAACAACGATACACATACAGGGTAACACGCAGTAACTGTTAGAGGGGCACAGATGGAGACCTGAACATATGAAAGACAGTGGTAAGCAAATTAGTAACAGATGAAAGGATGGTTCAAGAAGAACAAAACTAGAGAAATAAGGCGCAAAAAGAAAGTAAAAATACTAGCAGGAGCCATGACAGGAGTTGGGGTGTTTTAAAGTGCTGTTGCATGTGACTTTTTAAAATAAACAATTCTTATTTTGCAAAGGAGAATATGTTATATGCACGAAGGAGATGACCGTAAAATGAGATATGCAGCAAAAACACGGTAGCCCTCCAAGCATTGCCGAAAACAGAAAACCCTATGCATTTTACAGCCTCAACATGGTGTATATAAGTTTGGCAGAAATGCATAAATGGCTTATAAGGCAATGCCAATCACTCTGGAGGTGAATGTTAGCAAGCATGGTGGCTTGATGATGATGCTTAGCATTGAATGGAATGTCAAAATAAAAAAATTGGAATTAAAAAGAAATTTGAAAAAGTAACATATATGCACCATGGCATCAGAAAATGACCATAAAATGCAAAAAGGTGATGGAATGATATGGAACAAACCTTGGAGAAATATCGCATCCTTGCTGCATAAAGGCACCCAGGGAAAACCAAAGGCTGTTAAATATTCCAAACTCATTTGGAGGGTCAGGAGGATTCTGAGGGTCACGTGGTTCTTCACTGCTGTCTTCCAAGTGCCATTCGTAAGGACTGAATCTGCTGACTAGGAAAAGAACTACGCTGACGCCAATGTAAGCAAAGACTATACACATCCAAATTTCATAAGCCAAAGGATCCAGGAAAGAGAACACGCCTGGTTTAGATTTCTGAGGCTTCTTGATCATGATGGAGATGCCCAGGCTCATAAAGGGTTTCGAAAAGTCTATGACTTCTTCTCGCACCAATGTTATGGTGAGGGGGGCAACAGCTATATCTGCTCTCTGAAAAGGGAAAACAAACCCAAGTTAGTTCCAAAACAGTTGCAACATATTCACAATCTAGAGTGTCAGGCTAACGAATCAGATAAACTACAAGAGTGCATAGGAAACATTTTCTTTGCAGCTTATTTTGCAGTCACTGAAGTTAAGAACTACATGATATTGATAGAAAATTATTAACAAGAAAAATTACAGTCAAATCTGTGCAAGGGCCTCACTACAGAGGCGGATATGTACCGACATGTATTTATGTTTCTGTTAAGTTAAAATGGATAAATAAACACTATGTGAACTGGACAGTGAGATGGCAACTAAAATGATGTCATTTTCTAGTAATGGTCTGTATCCATTCATCTGTCTAGAAGACTTTAGGCAAATTATGTATTTGTTTTATTTTAATTTTCTCTTTGCCATTCTTTCAGTAAGTTCTCTTGCCTTACTGATTGGTCCAGGATCTTTAAAAGGAACCTAAGAGAAGCAATCAGTCACTGAATTCCAGCTGCATTTCGGTGCTACCACTTGCATACTCCTTTGAAACCCCACTGCTATCAGGGATAGAAGATGCTAAAATAGTGGAGTGGTAGGAACCAAACATATGACCCTTTCTGCAGTCACTGAAGGACAATAATACAGATTAGAGTCCCTGAGAAGTAAATAGCCTGGGTTATCTGAGAAGAATGCAAAGTAGTAGTTTTCAGTATAATGTACGCCATCCCATTTTACAGAACGTAGGTCTATAGATCTATAACACAGACCATGCTCTGAGGCTGGGTCATCTGGAAGCACAATCTCATCTCATCACATGTGTCATTCACCAGTGTGTTGGTGTACCCTGAACCAATACCCTTCCCCTCAATCAATACATCTTTGCTGGACTCCATGGGAGGGTAAGAATGTGAAGTAAAAAAAAAAAAAGACTTAGTTACCTGATTAAAAATAACATTCCAGAATAGATTTTCAACATATTTAATTGTATCTGTATTTCTATGCCAGAAAGATTCAAGTCATGCTGTTTAGATAACCTAGCCTTGATTCAGTCAAGTACTCAAGCAGGTGTCAGCATTTGCAACAGAGGGGATTAGAGTGTTAAAAAAAAAAAGCCCTTTTCGTTAAAAAATTATTGTTATCAGAGTCTATATACCTACATATACTTTTTTGTAATCTTCTATTTTAAACACTCTAAGTATTCATTCACCTTTAAAGATGGCCTTTCACTGGTAATTAAGAATTTCAGAAAGAAAAAATTGATTCTTAGGGAGAGTTTAACTTACCAGTACCTAAACCACTGTGCACCTTTTAAATCAGATTTTTGTTTCCCACTAGTAAGCATGTGTCTCTTGCTGGTGGAAAAATAAAACCTGATTAGGTAGAAGTTTGAATAAAAGTCAATAGGAAATATTAATAAGAAGTGATTAAAATCTGTGGCATAAAATAAATGAATATGCCTTTATGTAAATCTGACGGTGACGTACGTGACTTTCATTAGTATCTCATTTGTTCCTCCTCCTAGATAGTTGGTTTGGGTTTTTTTTTTTTTAAGTTATAAGCAGAAATGGGGAAGGCTTCTCATAAGGCTAATCCCAGTATCAGAGGCTCTGTGCCAGCTGGTGCCCGAGGCACCTCCGCGGTGTGTTAAGCTAACGGCAGGCTTGTCGGTCGGAGGACCGGCTTTCTATGCCCCTTCCCACAGCAAGCCTCCACTCTGCCACCCCTTCCTGCACACACAGCCTCTGGATTTGCTCCAGCCCCTCAGGAATACCTCTCAACAGCCTGTAGTGGCATGTGCAGCGCTGGGCTACGCGTACAAATTCACTGCTTGGAATAATCAGATAAACGATGCCTGCGCAGGTAAGGAAGCCATTGGGAAACCACTGCCCTCGGTGCGCCCTCTCACAGCCCTCCTCAGCCCCATCTCTACTAGGACATTCCCTTTCCCCTTGAGTGACCGCTCCTACCTCATTTGTGGTCACTTACTGCAAAACTCTACCTTAACGGGGCTTGAATATAAAAGCTGAAAGCGGCGTCTGCCTTTGGACACCTGGGTGTCACTGGCTTTGCAGCCGGACGTGCCAATCCCCTAAGTAACAGGGAGACTTGGGGGGACACGGGTAGAGTGTGGTAAAGGGACCGGATGATGCTGGGACTTGTTCGCTGATGAATTCCCCCAAAACTTGTATTTGTCTTGCAGCTGCTGCTTGTTGAGCTACTGTTAAATACTAGCTGTCTGCGGTCAGTAAGTATGAGACGCACACAGAATATCAGTTTTAAACGTAGTCAGAGTCCACGGCTGGCTGGGAGACTAAGCACTTTGACCAAGGCTACTGCATTTCATGTTGAACTAATGAGGTACTTACAAATTAATCCTTATTAGAGCAAGCTGAAGGGAGCAGGACCCCTGCAGAGACTTCGCAATGATTCCATGCGAAGTGAAGCTCAGGTGGGAGGCAGGTCCTGTACATGGACAGCCAGCCTTGAAGGGCTCATCAAGGCAGGAAAAGGCTGGTTCAGCTGTAAGAGCGCTTAGTTTCTGTACCATTTTCCCAGAGTTGGAGAAATTTAATTCTCCCAAAGTAATATTTTAATTGCCAAAGTAGACACGGCGGAGCTCTTCCTAAGTGCTGATGCAGCGTGCAATAAAGGCTGGATCTCCTTCATGAGCAGCTGAGTTCATGCAGGGTGTTCCTGTGGGGTCTTTGGGAGGATGAATCTGATGCTGTGCTGAAGCACAGACAAAGCAGTTTTTAGAGGCCTGACTGTTACCATGTCCTCATTCCTATCATACAGTCTGGATTTCTTCGTAAATGATTTTAAATTGCATTTGAATATTACAAGGGATACAACTATTTATTTTTCTGATACATTTCTGTCTTCCTGCTTTCCTAACGTTTTTGATAGGCGTTCAATATATCTCAAACACCAGCAAACACCCTCATGCCTTAAATGAATATGGCAGCAATAGTCTTCTGCAGAGGAACAAGCATGGGCTCAGACACAGGGTCTCAGGAAACCACTGACAACCCACTGAGAGTGGCCCAGCTACAGTCCAGCACCCGAGTCTGGTTCCTCACCACTTCCCTGAATATTACTTGCACAGAGAGGTTAAAAACCAGACTGCTTTCTGCTTATTTCTTTAGAGATACAGTATTTGAAACAGAGAGCGTATGGAGAGCTCCAAGCACCCTAAAAGATCATCAATAATTGCAGCACAGTTGTGAATTTCCCTCCCTGTTATGGCTGCAGATAAGCAGAACCCATAAAAATTGAGCTCGATTAAAAAGAACACAACCACAACCACAACCATGCCTGTCCCTGTGCAGAACTGGAAGGGGGTTTAAGAACCTCAACAACTAAGCTTTGCTAATCACTCATGACTAATGGCGTTTCAAACATCATCTTCACTGCATTTGAGCCAGGCAAGAAATGTCACGGATTCCTCTGAGGCTTGTTCTGTCTTTGCCTACTCGTGTGGGAGGGACAGATTGAGAGAGGACATGCAGCACAGAGGCTCTACCCACTCTGTTCAAAGCTGACCCAGGGGGCTGCAAACCTCGAGACTCTTAAGGGGAAGGAGAAAAATCGCGAATGGAAATATCCCTCTACTTGGAGAAAGAAAAACGGTAAGATGTTCCACCTCTGTAATCCAAAAGGAGGAACTGAGTTCTGCTTACAGACCTAAAGATGAGTCTTCCTAACTTCAAATCCATGCACTACAGACAGCAAGAGGTACCGGCTATGCTCCTGCTGTACACGCTTCCGGCCATTCATGCTTGCAGAATGGAACAATTTCTTTGCTAGTGTGTTGCTTTTCAAGAAGTGGGTCTGGGCTACAGTCACTTTGCAAGACCTTTATGTGACGGGAAGCCAGCCAGCACTGGGACTACGTGCAGAGCAGAGCGACACTGCCCGATGTCCATCGGGAGCCAAACCTCCAGGCACCCCAAAAGTGCTGAATGCAGGTACACAGCAGGGTCAGAAGAGCCTGCGCTGGAAGGACGACTGACTCTGAGCGTATTTTAGGACTTCTCAGTCTGAGGTTTCCAGGTATCAGAAAAGGGTGTCAGACAGAACAACACATCACCTGCGGTATCTGCTGGCAACAGCTGCCTTGTAAAGAGAGTCCAGTATACCCAAGGATATCGGTGTGCGCTGAGAGGCCAGGTCACGGGGGCAATGTGTTTTTAACACACTAGCTCACACTTATTTAAAAACAACAGCTGATACCTGACTAGTAACATTCTGCACTGAAGTCTTAATGTGTATTAGCTGAGCAGCGTAAAAAGGTATTAAGGCGTTAAAGCCACAGTTGGCCTTGTCTGCTGTAGTTTGTCAATGTTAAGTCCGTGTGTGCTTTATGTGGATGCTCACAGTTCCTTCTGAGACACTACTACTGCGTGCCCCATCCCTGCAGGTGTTCAAGGCCAGGTTGGATGGGGCTTGGAGCAACCTGGTCTACTGGGAGGTGTCCCTGGCCATGGCAGAGGGGTTGGAACTAGATGATCTTTAAGGTCCCTTCCAACCATTCTATGATTCGGGGCAGATGGAGAAGTTAAAGGTACATCTGCTTTTTGAGCTGTAGACACACGTGTGCTTCCTCTGTCTGCACTCAGATGCAGATCAGCCAAAGTCTGGGATGGCATCAACGTGGCTCTGTGCCAGGGCTGCAGTCCTGTCCCCCTACATGGCGTGATGCGGTGCCACCATGGCTCAGCGGCTGCCTGGGCAGGGACCCCGCATCCGTCTGTGCGTGTGGAGGACAAGGGTCCACCTGAGATGCAGGGTAGTGGCACCGCACGGCTGCCTTTGGGCACTCGTACCTGGGCTTCCCACCTGTAGAAACCAGGGGTGAAGGGTGAGCTTCTCCCACTCACGGCACAGTCAGGCTCTGCCACAGACTAGGAGCACATGGGACATTTTGAGGAGAATTGGGAATCGAATTAGTCTTCCTCTCCGCCGTGATTCAAAGGCAGCGTATGCCATCTGTAGTCTTTCTTCTGCCGCTGGGAGAGCCGGAGAGGCCGGCGCCACGCGAGGCTGGTTAGTCTGTTAAAGGCAGGGAGATGTGTAGGCGGTCCCACTCCGACAGACTGCGGAGACTGCCTGCGCTCGGGCGACTGCCTGTCCTTTACATCCTCACTTCGCTCCTGTACGCTGTTTTACATATTGAAAGGTTTTTACAAAGACCTTTTTTTACCTGAGGAGAGTTTTAAAGGCTGTAAGGTCTGGCTGCTCTTTCCACTCCCAAAGCATCTGTAGTTACAATTAAGATCTGTGTTAAACCTACTGTCAATTAGCCTCAGCGATGTGAAAAGCATCAGGCCCGGGGAGGGAAGGCTTTCCCTGGCTGAACAGTAAAGGAAGAACAGCAGCCTGCTTGAAAAGGGAAAGAAGAAATAAAAGCCTACAGAAAGAGGCTTTACCCTGCAGAAGAGAAAAGACGATTGTCTCCTTCTCAGCAGCTGGTGGGTACAAAGCCCTGAGCACCGGTCTGGCGGGGTGTGCGCCGTGGGAGGTGCCACTGCTCATCAGCCCGAGCGCGGGGCACGTCGTTAGCGGGCTGGTCACCGGAGGACAGGGCACTGGCCTTGCTGGTTTGCTTTGCTGCTTAGATTAAAATAGTGATTCGGTCTCCCAGACTGAGAACGATTTAGCTACTTCCCTCTTCTAAAAAGTCCAGCAAAAAAGCTTTACCTATTTGCTATTTTTATCCTTTCAAAAGTTTCCACTAGGTTTTAGAAATTTCTCTCAGCTTTAAAAATAGTAGTGCTTGAATCAGTAGGTTTTTTCTGGTAGGAAGAGGAGTCTTCTTTTGACACCATCAGAATGAAACAGCAAAATTAAGGTCTTCTTCAACCTGATATGATGTCTTTTGATTTATGAAAAATCAAACAAATTTCCTATTTATTATTATCATCACTAATTATGACAATTATTACTACTACTTCTACCACCACCACCATCTGAAAATTTCTAACTAACCATGAGGCTCTACTGTCTCCTCTCTAAGAAAACTTCTGGGTTCTCCTCTTTAAAGCAAAGGAGTTTGGGAATATCTGCTCGGCCAGAACTCCCTGCCTCCAGGGCTGTCAGCCCCATGCTGCCAAAGAGCAAGCCGTTCCCTAACCAGGGCCAGTTGTACAGCCCACTGCAAAGCCACCAGGAAAGGCGCAAGAGAGTCAGCTGGGATTATCCTTGACTTTGGGGTGCTCTACGGTGTCCTCCAACCAGCCCTGATGTGACGGGAGACAGGGGAGGGAGAATTTCCGACCGGAAGTATTTCAGGGTGTCTGTCCCCAGGTAACGCGTAACTCTTGGGACTGTTCCAGTTAGGCTGGTCAATGCAGAGCTCTGGCTAGTCTTGCTCCGGAGTCCGGGCTGTGCCGGTCAGCCTCCGGACCCGCACGCGGTGCTGTGACACAGCACCCCTGTTGCTTTGGGCACAGCTCGGGGCACCCTGAGCCCCCTCCCATCCCTCACCAGTCCTCTGACGCGGTGCTCTGGGGGCTGCAGGGACCCTGCTGCATGTTCCCTCCTGCCTCTATGCTGCATCCCACAGGAAGCAAGAGCGACACTAACAACGAACTGGCACAAACTAAACATTAATTACAGTTAATTAGGGCTTTGGCATTAATATGACAAGCCATTCACTTCCTACGACTGTCCTAAGAGCAATTTTAGAAAAGAGTTGAATGCATGGGGCTTTGCAAAAAAGGGCACTGTATTAAAAACACCTGGTACGACTTCCCAGCAGTGCTAGGTGCTGGTCAGAAGCTTGTTAGGTCAGGAATATGCTGTATTTGACAAATGACTAGTCACTGTTTATCACTTGAGACAAATGCAATCTAAAAGATTGTGTTTTCTGCCACAGCTCAGTTCAGCTGCTGGATAACTGGTACCAAAACCAATCAGGCCCCTTTTATCCCTCCATGCCTGTCTTCCATACATGCTAATAAAGGCATTTAAAATCTAATCTCCCTCTTGTCTTCCCAAAATGGAATCCAGAGGAGCCAAATATGACAGTCATTTTGCAGACAAGGCTCACAGGGGCATTAGGGGTAACGTACAGTTTTAGTTCCCTAATAGAGTTTTAAGCCCCTGAGAGATAAAGGAAAGTCAGCACGTAAATGAGTGCTTGCTCCAAATAATTAGCACTTCTAGAGCACTTTTCATCTTCAAAGGGCTTTGTGCACATTCTTGTGAGCGTGGCACACAGCCCTCTCTCAACCAACAGAGAAAGAGGCCAAGGGCATTCCATGGTGTTTGCGAACAGGGCTGGGAAGGGGTCCGGAGGGCTGCTGAGGTTCATACTTGGATTTCCGGGGCTGTTTTCCCTGCTTACAGAAAGCCAGGTGGATTTCCGTGCGGCGTGCCAGCTCAGAGGTTCAGCTGGGCAGGACGGGGAGCTCGCTCAGCAGCGCTGGGCTGCAAGCATTAACCTGGGTCTACAGTCAAACCTCAAGGGACGCATCTGACCTTTGAATAATTGAGCACTGCAGCGAAGAGGCTCCAGTAACTGAGCTCGCCGCGTGAGAAGAGAGGCCGTTGGGGGTCAGGGAGGGAAACATTCCTCAGTTTTTCATTAATGAGAAAACACAGCTGAAAACTGCTTCAGAATGCAAAGGATCAGACCTTTTTGCAGGGGAAAATGACAAGGGTGGGGTGGGTTTGGGGTTGTTTTAAGGTACGGTCTATGGTGGTCGTGAGGCTGGTTTTTGCTGGTGTGGAAAGGTCACAAGTGTGGTGGGGTCAAGGGGAGGTGGCCAGGGCTCAGTTTGACGCTGAGGAGGCAGAACGCTCTGAGCTGGGCTCGTCCCAGAGGGGTAAAGGAAAGGAAAAGGCAGCTGCAGCCGAGCTGTTTATCACAGAGTGGTTTGGGTTGGAAGAGACCTCTAAAGGTCACCTAGTCCAACCGCCCCTGCAGCAAGCAGGGACATCTTCAACTAGATCAGGCTGCTCAGAGCCCCGTCCAACCTGACCTTGAATGTTCCCAGGCATCTACCACCTCTCTGGGCAACCTGTGCCAGTGTGTCACCAACCTCATTGTAAAAAACTTCCTTAGATCTAGTCTGAATCTGCCCTCTTTTAGTTTAAAACCGTTAGCCCTTGTCCTGTCGCAACAGGCTCTACTAAAGAGTTTGCCCCATCTCTGCTCTAGGCCCCCTTTAAGTGCTGAAAGGCTACCACAAGGTCTCCCTGGAGCCTTCTCTTCTCCAGGCTGAACAATCCCGACTCCCTCAGCCTGTCCTCGCAGGAGAGGTGCTCCAACCCTCGGATCATTTCGTGGCCCTTTATCCAGATGGCCCTTGCATCCTACAGCAGCTGCACAGGCTACTCGTACTTGGCTCAAGTCCCAGAGGCAGTGCCCATATCACACCTTTCCTCCTCCGGCGTAGATCGTCCCTGTGCCCTGGCTGTTAGCAGTAATCTCAGGTTCTCCTTTGTCACGCGTTTCGCGTATGGTACGATTATTTTTTAAGTGAACAAACTGTTTCATTGCTTTTCACTTGCAAATAAATCAAAAGGACCCAATTACAGCTAATACTCCTGGTATTTCTTGAACCACACACAGGGAAACTGAGGGTTTAGCTTTCCACTGCAACGTAATTACGCTTGGAACTAAACTAAACCTTTGCTTCAGAGGTTCTCGATCTACTTGTATTCTCTACGAGAGGGAGTACCGGTTTCCCAAATCACGTAACTGAGGCACGGGGAGTTCAGAAGATTTGCATAATGTCAAACCTCAATGCAACAAAGAAATGAAGAGATAACCCAAGGGTCCAGACCCTGTTTGCTTTCTCTAATCAGTAGATTTCCCTCCCTCCCCTTAATACAACACCACAAAAACATTGTTGCTTGCATAAAATATTTTGAAATTGCATAGGCTACCAAGTATATAACACAGCAACAAGACTGACTGCTCCAGAATAAGAAAACTTTTGCAAATCTAGCAATTACTTTAAAAAGACTGATTCATTTGAAAAGAATTATCTCACTAAAAATTTTACAAGAATGACGATACATTATCCCACGGAAATTTTGAGGTGACTTTTAGAAATTACACTTAGCCGTGGAACAAAAGGAGGCAATGGAAATGTTCACTTCTGCTCAGATATTTTTAATAAAGGAAAGCTTGTTAAAAATAAACTGTAAAGAAGATTTGGGCGGAATCACAAATCATCTCATTAGCATTTAGGGGAAAAAAAGCAAAGATGAAATATCAGCTTGTAAAGTCTTTTCTGCAAAGCCAATTTTCTCCTCCTTCCATCTGGTTTATCTGTATTCCAAAACTCTAATTTTCAAAGAAGTTTCTAAAATGGCAATTCCGGACTGTTTTTGTTCTTACTAAACAAAGCAATGTACACCCAATATAGAAATATAAAGAGGAATGCAATGAATTAAGACTTCTTTTTTTTTTTTTTGTCTGACAGTTGATTTTTAAAGCCAAACCCAGGGTTTAAAAAGAAAAAAAAGACGTGGGTGATTTCACACCTGCACTGCTTCTTACCCTGAAAAGCAACCATGGGGCTCACTGAGTCTTTAGTCTCTAGTCAAACACCAAGTGACATCAGTGATCCAAGGAGGGCAGCGTCATAGGATCAGACCTTTAACGGGAGTTTAACGGGCACCCTCCCAGCACTTACAAGGCTGACAGAGAAAAAGGAGACACAGCAACGCAAAAGCAGCATGTGAAGGGCAAACTGGAAATTCTGCTGTAGACAAGAATTTGAAATTTGCCCAATGCCACTTCTCAGCGTTTTGTGGACTCTGACTTGGAGAACAGCAGTAAAAAAGTGACACTTTCCTGCAATGAAACCATTAGAAAAGTAAACTATAAAATAGCACTACAAAGAAATACCTAGAATTTTAAAGGCGGTATTCAAACAGATGATCTTTATTTTGCAGTTTATTAACTTTTAGCATAACTTTTTATAAAGAACATTAAAATGAAGGTTAAGAGAAACTTACCCCATAGACCAGTTCACCCACCATGCCATTCCATATCTTAGTCTCAGGGTCCCTAGCTCCATATTTCCCATCTCCAACAATTGACAGTTTGTATTTTATTCCAACATGTTTTGCTATTTCAGAAGCTAAGTCTACACAATATCCTTCATATCTCTCATTCCCTTCTAGTTGTTCATGGTTTTTCTTATACATTACATATGGTGATTCCTTTGAAACAAAAGTAAAGATCAAAAGTCTATGAATGAAAAATACAGCTTTAAAACATACAAAATGAGAGCTCTTATTACTCTTTATATTACTGGCAAGTATTTACAGTATTTCCTGTGCTGGTACAGAAATTAGAAAGACAGACTTTCGCAGTTTAAAAAAAGCTTGGCTAACCTACAACCACACATACTATTGATTTTATTCCGAGTATGGATCCATTGAAGATAACAGGACTATTCCACTTTACAAAGTTACACTTTTGTTTGCAGGATTAAGCCCGATTAGACAGTCAAATAGCATCACTGCAGTAATCATTCAGGTTTTAGTGTTTAAAGAACTGGCATGCCCAACACCTGTACCATCCAAATAATTTCCTAAGGCCCCAGAGGCCTAGAAAGGGCCTCTGATGGAGATGTTTTCAAAGCAGCCTAAGGGAAGCTAGGCTAAAATCCTCAGCAGAAATTTTTGTCACTAAATTCCCTTAGCCTTCTTGGAAAAATTCTAGCTGAAATGCTGATTATATCTCACTAAATCCGTAGAAGTATAAAATACAATGCTTCAGGAAACGGCATAAAATTGGCTCATGCTTTGTAGAACTGTAACAGGCATAAAAGTCACAAACAATACTGTACAGAGCACAGCTGCTGGAGGCATTGGGACCGACACAGGTGCTGCTGTTTATGAGACACAGGAAGAGCTTTACTCCTCTGGAATTGCACAGGTATAGGTCGCTTTTCACCCCGTGCTAGAGCAGTTGCAATTCTCTACAGGCTTCACTGCGCCACCCTTACTCAGTCCACAGGGCTTGAGTTTACAGGAGCTGTACCTGAGCAAGGGGTGAAAGATTTGACCCTACGGCAGGAAGGCCAGATCCTGCAGTCATTTACATACACTTTTCCTGCATACATTTACATAACTTCACTTATGTGAGGCATTTGATTGAGTTCAAGTGTCTGAGAAGCAGCAAAGCGCAATGTTGAGCTCAGGGAGCTCCTCCTGTGAGTAAACTTATCTGATACACACAGAAGTTTGCAGGGTCAAGCCCACCGTGCACCTCTGGAAGATACTGAACTTCCAGTCACTTGAAGTCACATAATATCCAACATTTGCCTCCTGGAGAGGTGTCTAACACACCTCAGGAGCCACGTGTCTTGTTTCCTAAACACAAACACACTAAGAACATAAAACTTACCAAGATGGTAGTGACTACTATAGTTCTGTTCTCCACAGATGACGTGTCATTAGAAGGCAGCTGATCTAGCGCTGGCACAAATCTTTCATATTCGTTCCAATAACCAGCCTATAGAAATGGAGATTGTTACGTCATTACATAGGTTTACAAGGACTTGGAAGAGGAACTGTGAAAACATATGGCTTTGTAACACTCATTCATGCAACATTTTTGCCATTAAAGAACTACATTAGCTTTAATTTAATTTCCTTAAAGAAACAATGTTCCCAAGCCCACGTGCAAATAAATAAACCCCAAATCTAAGTGAAAATACATATTAAATTCTCCCTATCTAAATTCGCATCATCATGGTGCCTGTGGGATAAATTGCCATGTATCCACGGCATAAGAATATATTATCGACAAGAAAATAAACTGCACAGCACTCTGAGTGAAACTCTTTGATTTGGTAATTTTTATCTGGATTCTGCTGCAGTTCGGACAGGGAACGCAGTCCCTGCAGACGTGCCTGAGCCAGCTTCAGGGTAGATCATAGAATCATAGAATGGTTAGAGTTGGAAGGCACCTTAAAGATCATCAAGTTCCAACCCCCTGCCATGGGCAGGGACACCTCTGACTACAGCAGGTTGCTCAAAGCCCCATCCAGCCTGGCCTTAAACACTTCCAGGGATGGGGCAGCCACAACTTCTCTGGGCATGCCCAGCCACGGTCAGCAGTGCAGGCACAGCGCGTTGTCTTCTGTGCAGGATACAAAAGCCTGCATGAGCACAAGGTGACGCTCTGTCGGCTGCGGCTGCACTGCTACGCTATCACTCTCGTTTTTGGATTTCTGCACAACACAGAAGTAACACTTTTGTCTGCACCGTAAACCTAGCTCAGCGGCTGGGCTAGAGGTATTTCGTTACCAAATACGTGCAGAAACATTTACGGAGTTACCCAACCAGCGGCAACTAAGCAGGTTGGGTACCTATCGCCAGGTGAAATCAGGGGGATTTACATGCCGTGGTCACACAGAGTCTTCTCTCAATACTCCTGAGACGCTGTCTACCTAATTATTTTTGAAAATCTGCCCTAAATTCCTTTTATAACAGGAATTTAGGCAACTATCCCACTTAGGATCTATGCTTTATTTAGGAGACAAGAGAATGAATAGCAAATCCTAATTAAAACCAAACTTATTTTAATTTCAGAAGGTTTCTAAAATACACTGGCTCCAGCTTTGCTAAGGCTCCAAGGCCTGTTACGGAGAGGAAGGGAAAGATGGAGAGGAATTTAGGAGACAGGGCTGACCACAGGACCATGCTTAGCAGTAGAAAAGCTCCAGAAGGGTTTTAAGAGGACTGAAGTTGACATGGCAACCAATGAAGATATTAAATGGGGCGGGGAACAGAACAGAACAAGATTCCTAGGACAACGAGGACAGCAAGAAGGTTGGGTTTCCTCAGGGCCCTGTTACTCCACTGCCTGTGTGGTATTTTTGTGTTTCATTAGTCTGTTGGAATAAATACTTGTAAAGATGTGAAATCTGGATGCATATCTTGAAACTCACCTTCCGTGATCCAGCGGCTTTCATTTCATACACATCAATTGTGTAATTTGTTCTCCGCCCATAGGTGTCGAACTGGATGTTCCCTGTCATTCCTTGAACTTGCACCTTACGGGAACAAACAGAAAAAAAATTTAATAAAAGATTCACTTTATTTTCCCCTCTGTTACATTTTGCAGGAACACACTAGCTCTATTACAATTTTTATCTATAGAAGACTTGTAGCGCTTTTGACACTGCCAGTTATATTCTTCATAACAAAACCAATCCCAGTTCTGAGAGTTTCAGCTGTACATATTCTTTGTTAGTTAGTACTCAGCTGGTGACTCACTACCACAGAGTGAGTTGCATTTAGGTATAAGTGAAATTAGTCCTGCATGTATGTTAAATGTAAGACAGACTTATTCCGCCATGCTTAGTCACGCTGGGCTGACTGATGCAGCGTGGTGTATCAGCGAGGCACACGCAAAAATTCAGTGCCATTAAACCCCTCACAATATGGTATAGAGTGATTTGCCATGTGGACCAGAATCCCATATCATTGCTCATTCCCGGAAGTGCTTTATTTTAAGATCAGTGCCAGTGCAGGAGAAAGGAATGAGTGTCTTCTCTGAATGAGCACAGACAATTGTCTCTACCGCTTATGGAGTTCTGGTCTCAATCTGGATGGATGGGTGTATAGACGGTAAGTCATTATCATTACCTACTCACATGAATCATCTTAAGGGGAAGTATAAAGTACTTTGTTTCAAAGAAAAAACCTTTCTTATTTCCTTGTATGAAAGGGTAAGATATTTCCATTTCTCACTTACCAACACTGACAAGCTGTCATCTCAGGCAGAAGGGGTAACAGTCTGAAACTTCAGCAGGGGTAAATTAGCTTTAATATTTAGCAAAACGCAGTAGAAATTACAGGAAGAGGTGATGGAAGACTAGTCAAAGGCAAACTGCTCAGGGCTGGTGACTGATCTGCTATTTATGGTTTACAGATGGTACAATCAAACCTGTTACGCTGGACAAGGCTACATAAAATGGCCAAAATTCCTTGGACCCCACATTATCCAGTGAGTCAAAATCATACTGACATATAAAAAGTGTGATGTTTTTTATCAGTAAATGGATTTTAACCTTTCTTAAAATAGTTTATATCATTTCAGGGGTCTGGAAGAACAAGTTATTCCTGTCTCCAATTTGGCTTTGAAAGCCACATTTGTCCCTAAGAGGTCTTATCAACTGCAGATGGAGCAAATGTGTTTGTAAGGTAGTTGACATATAACTTGCAGCCGGATGGGAGGTGCTGTTCCTGCTTTTGGCACTTGCTGGAAGCTGTCTGGCTACCTTAGCGCAGACACGACCGCGTGTCTCAGCAGAGCTCGTTAGGCTGGAATCAGCCTGATGTGCATTGAGACATGAGCATCAGGCACTTGACACCGTTTGACTTCAAATTTAATGTATCGTTGGTGGGAAAACTCAGCACTTTTCAAAATCTGGCTGCACCGAGGCAGGAAGACTCCCTAGTACTCGGAACGCTTCTGGTAGCAGCGTGTGGAGGTGATCACAAATGGAGTGACTATTTATAACTGCCCAGCTCTGTGCAGGTAAACTGTCTGCCACTGATCTGATGTCTCAGAATCAGCTTCAGAAATACAGTCATGCTCGCTTTTCAAGGCTGTAGGGACGCAGACTCAGGTAATGCCTGTTTTTCCCTTCTGCCTGCAGGATGACTCTAGTGTGGCTCTGAACCTTCTGCTGTCACAAGATATTTCAAGGATATCTTCAAAAAAATTATCCTTATCTGAGTTGTTGCTACAAAGTGGAGAGGTAATATTGTTAAATCAAAGGTTTTTTTCCTGAAGCAAAGAGTTAAGATCATTGTCTGAATAGAGGGAGAGAGTGTGATGGACAGGATGGGGTCTGGAAGGCAGTGTGGGATGACCTTGGGTAGCACTTGCGGGAGGTGTACATAAATCTCACTTAGATGACTTTGAATAGCTAAAATAATACAAGGCAACCAGCTGAAAGTCAAAGTCTGCATTTTTTGCCAATCATGATTTTAGCTTTGTCTATCTTATGAATTATGTTTTTTAAATAAATTCTGAACAAGGGAGTGTCCTGTAGCAGTGTTGGCTTTCTTTGTCAACGCGAATGCCTCGCATCTCGTTCAGAGGAGTTTTGTGTTTTGCTTGTAATTAAGTTCAAATGGACAGTACAAATTCTTTAACTACTGGGAAGGCTGAATTTAATTAACTTCTTTTCAAAAGTGTGTAATGTTACATTAGTGAATGTGCAGTTAGGGCATTTGTTAGGAAGTGACATAATGGCATAAAAAGAGCTCTGGCAATGTGAGACTGAACTGTCTCTCTCACTCTTAAGAGTGATATAATCTGATTATAACCTTCTATAACTCATTAGAACCTTCTGATATGATCCTTCCAATTTGGTAATTGAGAAAAGCAGTAATTAAGCTAAGTGTAGGAAGGCTGACCTAAGATTTGTTTATACCTAACATGGGCTTAATTCCGATCTCACTCATTCCAGTTCTATACCTGCATTAATATAATCGATTCTAAAAGGTTTGTTTTATAGTTATTTGAGCCAGATCAAAAGCAGACCACATTCTTATCTCTTTTATCTGCAAAAACGTTATCCAATTTTTACTGTTGTAACTTGCTTTAACACACATAGCAGTCTAAAAAAAGTTAAAAATCAACAAAATTAGAGACGTAAGTGACGCAGGATCCCATGCAGTAACTAGCGTTAGGTATAAAAAGTAAGCCATGCAGAAGGTAATTAGGCTGAGTGCAAAGTTATGCCAGGAATCAGAACTGGTTTGAGGCTAAACCCTGTCAAGGTTCAGGCTGGTGCTGAAATCCAGCAGTACTGCTATAACCGACAACATTTTTTCCACTGCTTTAAACTGCTCTGAGTTGACTTTTGACTGGCAAATTATCAAAATTGCGTATATGTGTTTAAGTTCATAAATACACGTATCCCTGCAAGATTTACAATATGCACGCTGAGGACACAGTCTAGTTCTGTTAGTCATATTTGTAGCCTCAGCTTGACTTTAGAAATACCCAATACACGTTCCTTTGCAAAATGGCTCATGCTCACTCTCACGGGAAGCTTGGGTGTCACAGGGGAGTCACACTGTAGGTGCTCTGGTGCGGACAATCACGCAGCTGCTGCAGTGGTGCCAGAGGGATGTGCTTTTAACCAAAGCTTTGTGAGCTGATTTGTTACGCTTTGCCCTCTATTGAATATATTTTAGCCATCCTTTGGAGTTTGCCATTAAGTTTGTTCCCTCTTTCTTTTTTTCCTGAGAAGCTGCAGCCGTTTGTGTGAGTACAGAAACTCTGTGTACATGGAGTAGGATGCAAATTCGGTCCCAGCAGAATTGCTGCTGCTGTGGAATACATACATTCATTAGCTGGTATATTTGCCCTTACCATTTTCAGCGCTCTTTCTATATCAATTCCTTGGCTCCACGGTACCGCAGGGTTAGCCAGGCAGTCTCCAGCACTACCTCTCCTGGAGACATCCACACGCTGTCTTCGGAGATAACGGAAAGCCTCTGCTATGACTAGGACTGCATCATGCGTCAGTGCAGACGTGTACTAAAATTGATACAAATAAAATATGGTGACAAACTGCAATCTTAGAATTGCCCCAGGTTTAGCACATCTAGTCCTCTCTGTTAAAATACTCTTAGAAGAATCATGCTGGCAAGCCCTTCTACTGGCTCTCTGTCTTGCTGCAGGTGCTTTACGTCGTTTAACAATTCCATCTATTTCAATTAACAAATGAAAAATATTTTCATCTTCTACAGCTTACAGCAGCAAAACAAAAAAATCAGTTTATAGGTGTATAAAGTTTAAATTTAATTGGAAGCTTGATCATCTAAACGAGCTCACTACAAAAATCTGCAATTCCATGCTGGCCCATACTGCTACCGTTAGCAAAGAAGAGCTCATATTTGGTTTTTGCTTGGAGTATTCTTTTTCTTTCTAACAAGATTGCCAAGACAGACAGTTTTGAATTAAAGTTAACATAAATCATTTCTGTTTGGACCACAATCGTGATTAGGTAGCATCTGTGGCAAGGAACAGATCAGAT
The DNA here is from genome assembly GCA_013398295.1 of Chionis minor. Classification (NCBI taxonomy): domain Eukaryota; kingdom Metazoa; phylum Chordata; class Aves; order Charadriiformes; family Chionidae; genus Chionis; species Chionis minor. The sequence continues at coordinate 388,993 of VZSF01009054.1, read as the reverse complement.
TACTTTTCTCAGAAGACAGCTATACAAGCAAGTAATCACAAAATACACTTTAGGCATTACGCCTCCTCTGTAATTGCCCATCTGCCTTCTCTTACTCCCTGGTAAATCCGAGGAGGGTGGTAAGCTTTGTGTAGCAGCAATTCTTCAACAAAATCCCCAGACTCCTTAGCTGCTTGTTCATGTTGCTGTCAACATCATCCATTGCTTGTACGTATCTGGTGACACCTCCCAGTGCTATAAATTTACTATCACCTATGAAATGTCACAGAAGTGGGTTTTTTCACATTTTTTTCCACGTTTGTGTGTTTGTCTGAAAGTTCTCCCCTCCTAGAGTGGCCCAGGCTTTGCATATGGCATCCCTGGTTTTCACCGGCGTTACAGCACACCTACAACTTGGAGGTCTGCACACAGGAGACCATTTCAACACATACATACTGGGAGCATCCGAACGTGCTCAGTGCATACGACCGGATTTCAAACCCCTCGCAACTGACCCTTCATACTTCCACACTGTTTGTAAGAGAATGAAGTGAAGAAAAAAAGAACATAAGGTGCACCTGCATGTACCGGTGCACCTGCCCTTCTGGCTGGCTGTGTGATACAGGAGAGCTCCTGGCTCCCAAGAATCCTTCCGCTGGAGTTAGTGCCAGAAGACACGCCGCCCGTGTGTGAATTAGAAGGGAGGAAATTCAAGTTTCAACCGCACATTCAGCTACTTTCTTTGTGGGTAAGACTTACTAAATTCAGACGAAGTTAATTCTATCCGGTAGGGCAGGATAGCACAATTGGTGGTCTGTATTTCTTAAAAATGAGTATTATCTTACTCTTCAGTTTGAAATAAAGCCTTAGGAAATCTGCACAGAATGAGGCATGTCTGCATGTGCAGATCAAGAGAATCATACCTGATAAAACAGTGCAAAGGTAGGACTGTGAAGAAGGTTATACAGCAGCCATTCTTACTGACTTTTAAATGACAGATGTTTATAAACTCTTACTGGGTGCGTGTGGGGTGGCTCCTGCTCTGACTGGATCAAGGTACAGGTGCTCTTTTGATCCTGTCCGCCTTTACCTCTTTCTGTGATGCTTTCTCCTCTTTTAGTAAGTTAACAAAGGTGATATGTCACACCCTTTCAAATAAACACCCAACAATATAGAACCAGATAGTAATTTTAAGGTATTTGTTCTTGTATTAAAAAGATCTTGTAATAGCTGCCCAATCTAGCACTACGTAAAAACTTACATGCTGATAATTTTTGCAGCAGACCGCATCAATTGTCAGTAACCTTAATGTAGTCCCTTCCAAGTCATGCCAAGAGAGCTATCTAATTTTCTACTTTATTTGAATTCTACTTATAAATGCATGAGCATGCAAAGAGAAAAAAGAGAGAGAGAAGGGAAAGGCTGATAAAATACAGAATAAATTAAACATCAGGGCTTTAATCTCTAGGCAATTTTATTTCCTAATCAAAAATATTGTACATCAATTTTTAAGTATGCTTTTTGTCTGATTGACAAATACTGTGCACATTTCTATAATGAGCAATACATTTGTGGAAAGGTAATGTAATCTTTGTGTTTGTACCATATACTTAAGATTATTTTTTAAGGATGAAGAATAATTTTTCCCTCAAGGTAAACTGCTTTCAAGTGGAATAAAATCTTCCCAGGTTAACTTTATATATTTCAGAGCTTTCAAGATTAGTATGATACTTACCTTCACTTCTGCATCACTGCTAGGAAGCTTTACAAAGCAGGCCTAAATCCTAATCCACAGGGAACAATACACTAATCCAAGTTTTGGGGGCTTCTGTTTGCCTGCCTTTGCTTCCTCTGAAATGCCAGCAAGGCTGTGGGATGGCGTGGGATTAAGATAACTTTCCTTCCCCAAAGAAATCACATGAGCCCAGGGATGGAAAAGTACATTTCTGAATGGCACTGGCCTTCTGGCAGCAGAACCACGTAACTGGTTCCTGTTCTGCCTGAAGTTCAACACAGTGCTACCGCCTGCCCAGTTTACTGGAGTAATTTTGAATTCCAAATCTGTTCATCAATTTGCATGTGTCCCTCTCAAATCAAGCAGGAAAGACACGAACTGTATCATCGTGCCTGTGGGTCTTAAGTAGGTTTGGCTTCCCTGAGACAGTCAGTACACATGATGTTGGAGGACTGGACTCCCAGGAGTGACAGAATTTAAGGTCCTCTCATCCACCACCAGACCCAGGTTTTATTCACCTATGTTTATTGATGAAAAAGAAGCTGCCGCACCAAAAGAGGAAGAGAAAGAAGGAACATTAACAATATGCAGTGGTCCTAGAAGATTTTATGACTTCCATCACTGGACAGAGTATCCTTGACACAGTCCTTGATTGCACAGTGAACAGCATCCCCCCTACGACAGAGATGCTGAGGCAGAAAAAAATATCGGGGAGACATTAAGAGGTTGCAAGTCTCCTAATAACTTACTTATTTAGCCCTTAGTTCACTCAATCTGTGACAGTTTTGGAGAACCTGGGACTTTCATTCAAAAAAACTTGAAAAACTTTATCGGTTGCAGATAAAATATCCAGAGCGTTTAAGTAAAGGACAGTAGTGCAAAATACAGGGTTCAATTATGAGGGCAACTGTCAGCTGTGACTAGGAGATCTCAGTGGCCCCTCACTGAATGTAGAGCTACCTTATTTTGCCCATGGAATTCTCTATTAGAAATAAAATGGACTAGTAACCCACACTCTGCATCTAAAAACTAATCTAACTAGCCCTCACACCTACCCCAAGACTAAGTCAAGAAGTTCAAGTTAAACGTTTTTATATCCACTGCACAATGACAGGATTTGCAAGACCAAGCCTTCGTCTCTGAGGAACTCCCACCACGGTGGGCACCTGTGTCCAACTAACAGCCTCTGCCTCCTTCTCTCTTGTGGAAGGACAGTTAATGTTGCGACATATTCTAACCAGGGATCAGTACATATGCACACATATGCCATGTTAAAAGCAACTTGTATAGTCTCCATCACTGTCAGGGTAAAACAAATACCTTCAATGGTGAGTTTTTGGCTTCAGGGAATTCCCTTTCATCGAGCCTCACCCAGCGTTGCAGAAACTGTTGAACCATTGGGTTTTCATTATTAACAATCTGGAATCCAGTAACATTGGCACCTCCATGCATTACTCTCTCCAGAACAATGTCTGTGAAACCCTGGGAGGACACATGGAGAAAACAAGAATCATTGCCATCCAAAGTCCCTTTTCTTTGGCTCAGCTCTACCTGCTACAAGCATAGCACAAAAGAAATGGATTGATTTCCCTCTTCTTAGCTGAAAACATTCTACCAAGGAGACAATTTCTATCACAACTGGCATTGTGGTAACAGCATAGCATAGAATTTAGAATGTCTTCTCGTTCAGACCTTTGCGACAGAAAACCGCCCTGTTGTATTGCGGCAATGTGGTACGTCATATTCACCAGTCAGAAAGAAAACAGTGGGAAAACTTGAAGTACTCTTGCCTATTTTCTCCTCATCACGGTGAAAACTGGTCAAAGATTTTAATCCCATTTGTACAGCAAAGCACACACCTCTTGCTAGGCAGTTCTCTGTCACAGCATTACTTCACATTCCACTTGAAAACATAATGGCATGATTCTCTCCCACTCTGTTGTTATTTATACCTGAGGCAGTAAATTGGTGTCTTTTTGATTAGCATGACTTGATTGCAGTCATGTTTATCTGAATGTCAATGGTTACACATGCTAAAAGGCAACCCAGAATAAGAAGCCCTGTATTTCTATGCGCACGCTAATCAGTGAGATCATGACTGGTTCTTATAATGCAAAATGACACATCTGAAAGTCATATAGTACTTATACTAGATAAGGGTATTTTAAAATTTGTCTTTTCTGTTTTAATGACGCCTAAACATGGATAAGGAGAATCTTCTACTAAGTGGGATTGCTAACTTGAACATGTGAGTTTTGGAAAAACATTTTTCCATGCACAGTAGACACAGAATCCAAAAATTAGTCTTGCTGCAGTATCAATTACAATATAGTCCTTTTTCTAAGGAGCTCTAGCAGATGGTGTTTCAAAGGCATCATAAACATCCCTGAAAGTCAATTCTAGAATTTGTAAGAAGTTCTGATACAGATAAAAATGTACTGTCTTGTCCCGGCAGGTCAACACATACACAGGAACCACCCTAAACTCTAAAGTACAAAAGAACAGCTAAACAGCCAGGCTGGTTTACTTGATGGAATTGTTCAAGTTTGTAGCTTTTTACCACTTATTTTATACACAAATATGCTACAATTATTCTTCCTGGAGTGCTTAAATTTCAAATGTGTTACACAGAAGATAACAGTTATCAAGTATCTTATTTATGAGGATGCAATTTAGTGGAAAACCTATAATTAAATTATTATTTAAAAATTAGTAGAGGATAGGAGCTTCTTAAACAAAAGACAGACCTTAATTGAGTACAAATGACTGTTACATACCAGTTCTAGTATTTACTGAAGTAATTTCTCAAAATCCAAGAACTCATCCATGCATTTCCTCTTTTGCTGATTAAAGGTGCCACAACCTGAACAGAACGTACGACCCTCTAAACCTTAGCTATACTCGTAATGAAAAGTTCTTACCAGGTTAGCTAACATGTAGTGATAGCCTCTAGAATGTTTGCCGAGGATTACAACCTGTGAGAAGAAAAAAATTACACATTATTCAGTTGTAAGAGGATGAGTCTTAACTAGTGGAAAACACCAGAGAATGAACATTTTGGTAAACCTTTAGGAGGAATCCACGGGCAGCATGACTATTAAGGACCTGTGGCTTTACAGACGTGACTCAGTCCTTTGTGTTTTTAAACAGACGGGCAGAGTACAAAGAAGAGTAACTCACAAGGCTGAGAAGACTCTGCTGGCGGAATTGTCCTTACCTGGCAAACTCACCCTTGGGGTCACAGTGTCTCCCCTGCCAACCAAGGTAATTTTAGTTATCAGTTCAAGTATTTCTGCTCTGAAATGAGGTAAAACTGTATCTACCCACTCAGTAAACTCCTTGTGACCTTGTTCCTTGTTTGTGGAGCGCAGGAGAGGCAGGTGACACAGCTCAGCCACTCACCGTATTTATCAAACTCTACCAGCACAGCGTGGCTGGGCGGGCTCCATGTCGTACCGAGGGGGTTCCTGCCATGAGAACCCTGGCCAAGCCTTGTCATACTTTAATGCTTGAAGTTAAACTCCTGAAGTGATAAGCAGTGACCTTCATTGGCTTTTGACAGCTTTCAAAAGGCCTGAAAACTTGTCACTTCCAGTGCATCTAAATGGGCACATCTGACCTTACACGTTTTTTCAGAATTTATACTAAATGCCATGTTGCACATTCCACTGAACCAACATCTCCTGCCCTCTCGGACCCCGCTTGGGCATCTCTGTCTACAAATGGAGTCATTAAATGGAAGCGCTAAGAGACAAAAAAGCAGCAGGATGAACTGAGCAGCTGGATTCTGTAAGCACAACGGGGAAGAGTGGAGGCAGCTCTGTCTGCCAAGCCCAAATTCTGCCACCCTGCGTGCTCCGTCCCACTCCAGTAATGCCCTGCTTTTGCAGAAAGAAGGAAAAACCACAGTTCCTGTGTCTATGCAGCTGGCTGCTGGCTCAGCAGCAGTACCCCCTGTGTAAGCCCATGCCACCGCATTTAGCACTATTCCCTTGCCTTCAGATTACCACCTCAGTAACGTCCATCCAGTCCCACAGCCACCGTGTGGAACAGTGCCCAGCAGTAAGAATTTAATTAATAATTGTGGTGAGTACACGTGTGTCAGGACAGAATCAAACACACCCAGACTTGCTGGGTTAAACTCATAACAGTTAAAATCAGCAAACACAACCCTGGCGACACACCACAGGTGTATCACTGACTATACCCTATGAGCAGCTCCCGTGAACAGATGATGCTTTTTGATGGAGAATCATCTGAAAATCTGTATGTACCATACTAACATTCTTCTCCATGGTCACAGATAAACACTCCAAATGCCACACTCTAAAAGACATCTTTCCAACATGACCACTTACGTCTTTGCTAAAAACAGATGACATTTGAGTCATTGACTTTAGATATACTGCTGAGCCTGTTAAAGTTCTTGATTAAATTATTAAGTTCCCAATCGCCTCTTTGGGTTGTCTTGTCCTTAACAGATGCCATTTCTTTTAAATTCACATTTAATTCTGTAAGAATTTGCATACTTCCAGCAGTCTGAAAATAAATTGCTGTTCAGGTCCTCTTGAGAACTGTATGTACACTCTGTTGGTAGAAAGCATCTGCTTTCCCACACTCACATTTGTTTTCTATGGAAATGTGCAAGCTTCCTTCAGATCATCTGGTGCGCATGCTATTTGCATACTGAATTCTCTGTATGTTTTAATTTCACCTTAAAGGCAGTGATTTACTTTTGAAAGGTTAGAGACAAAGAACTCGTTTGACAACAACAATACTCTCTGTCCTTTTAACCTTAGTAACAAATCTCTATCCAGAAATGCGTTTATTTAAGAGAAAAATACCATGATAGATGGAGTCAGAAGCTGTAAGAAAAACATACATGGAGCTGCTACAGGCGTCAGGAGCAATACTGCAAATAGGAAATGTAGGACTCATTAGCATAGATCAGACTCAACTTCCCATCTCATCTGTTGTCATGTCTCCAAAACAACCAGAAATAATTCTGTTTAGTCCCAGCGAGGGGTTCCATGTACTACAGTCAAGCTTTAATTCATAAAGCATCTTTCAGAAGTGACCTGCCAGTGTTTCTACTCACACAATCCACCACGTTAGTTCATAATTATTTAACTGGATCTTAACAATGTTTTTAAAATTCACTACACGAGCTGTCCTATATCTTAAAAGCACAACTTTCCCTCACTTTGCACCCTCCACCAACTGTCCAGCATCTTCAATGGAGCTGCTGGATTAGTGAGCCCAGCAGAAACAATCACAGATATCAGCGTTACTCCTAGGGGACCAAAGGGATGGATAAAGCTTTTTTATGAAGAAGGAAAACAGGAGTATAACAAATAAATCTCATCAACTGCTTATATATTGTGAAGCTTATATAGAAAGTGGGATATTGAATAGTGGTGGTGAATAGAAAGCCAGGATTACGGGACAAGGATTTCACAGAGCTACATGTCTTTGGTAAGTTTCACTTCTGAGACTTAATATTGCTTTCACCTTGACTGAAAGAAAAGCTTATAAGATTTTATACTGAACAAAGGAGGAGGGAAAAAAATGGCTGGAAACTATCATGAATAATTCAGACTTCTGATCCCCTATAATTCTTGCCTTGTAGATAAAAAGATCATAATGTCAGGTTTGACATAGAATCAAATAAAGTTTGTGTTTTTAATTAACTCTTTGGATATTTTGAATTAATTAAGAGAAAATATAGAGGGAACATAATTAAAATGTACTTGGTTTTAAAATAAAAGTCAAATCTGCTGGCCAGCACCAGGCTTACTGGAAGTACAGACCTATATGCCAGATTTGAGAAATTAAGTCAGCATTGCCAATTTTAGTTTTTCATTTGCCTGGGGAAGTTATTTTTTGAATGAAAGCATAAAGACAACTCGGTGTCCACTGCATCAGTCATCACGACAGTAAATGGCAACTACTATTTTTTGCCTTAGCTTTTACATTTTTCTTACAGTTTTGGAAGATAGCATTATCGAGATTAACTGGCTAATATTAAATTGATATGGAGCATCATGATATTTCTAAAGCAATAATCATGATTCTCTCATGATGTAGTTGAAAGGCGACACAACACCTAAGAGAAAGGACAGTGAAGAGGAAGCAAAATAACTTTAATGCTAACCTCACAGTTACTCCATTACCTTTTGACTTATTCCCCACTCAAATTACAATCACAGTTAGTTCCTGGTCTAGAATATGTATCTGGCTTTTTCGCCATGAAAAAGAAATGTTCATCTTAAGGGGGGAGGGAACATTATGAGGAGACTGCTGAACTCTTAGGCAATTGTCAAGGCAGGGAAGCCATTTTAAACAGTAGCGATGGAGACAGATCCAGGGGTATCGCCGAAATATTTCTCCAAGGACTTAACGAGGAACTAGAATGGTAAGAACAGAGTGTGTAGGTGAACAGTAGCAACAGACCAATGGCAAGGAAAGAACTGGTTAACACCAGAAAAGACTCTGTGGGCTCCAGAGAAGTCAAGCGATGGAAGAATAGTGCAAGTTTGGTAGATGGGATTGAGCAGTCATGTTTTGTCCTTTAAAAATATCAATGGTCTGTCTCTGATTCGTAACAGGGAAAGATAATTTTTGTTTTACGGGTGGAGGAAATCACAGAACAGGTGAGGTTGGCAGGGGCCTCTGGAGATTCTCTATTCCAACCCCCGGCTCAAAGCAGGGGCAGCTACAGCAGGCTGCTCAGGACCATGTCCAGTCAAGTTTTGAATATCACCAAGAATATCACCAAAGACAGAGATCCCACAAGCTCTCGGGGCAGCCTGATTCTCTGTCTGACCACCCTCACAGTAAAAGTTATTTTTCTTATCTTTAAACAGAATTTCCTGCATTTCAGTTTGTGCCCTTCCCTTTTGTCTTGCCACTGGGCACCACTGAGACTCTGAAACTCAGTGAGACTCTCTGGCTCCATCTTCTTCATTCCTTCCCATTGGGTATTTGCAGATTATTAATTTTGTCCTGAGCTTTCTCCTCTCCAGGCTACGTAACCCAAGTTCTCTCAGCCTTTCCTTGTACGTCAGGTGGTCCAGTTCCTTAATTGTGGCAGGGGCCCTTCACCGGACTTGCTCCGGGATTTCCATGTCTTTCCTGCACTAGTCAGCCCTGAACTGCACATGGCACACGAGACACAGCCTCACCAGTGCTGAGTAGAGGGGAAGGATCACCTCTTCGAACCTGCTGACCATGCTAATCCTACACAGCCCAGGATGCTGTTGGCCATCTTTGCTGTGGGAGTGCAGCGCTGGCTTGTGCTCAACTTGTCTGCCAGGACTCCGAGATCCTTCTCTGCAGAGCTGCTTTCCAGCCAGGAAGCCTCTATCCAGTTTGTACTGGTGCATGGGGTTATTCGCTCTCTGCAACTACCTGAAAGGAGGTTGTAGTGAGCTGGAGGTCAGTCTCTTCTCCCAGGTGACAAGTGATAGAACAAGAGGAAANAGAGGGGAAGGATCACCTCTTCGAACCTGCTGACCATGCTAATCCTACACAGCCCAGGATGCTGTTGGCCATCTTTGCTGTGGGAGTGCAGCGCTGGCTTGTGCTCAACTTGTCTGCCAGGACTCCGAGATCCTTCTCTGCAGAGCTGCTTTCCAGCCAGGAAGCCTCTATCCAGTTTGTACTGGTGCATGGGGTTATTCGCTCTCTGCAACTACCTGAAAGGAGGTTGTAGTGAGCTGGAGGTCAGTCTCTTCTCCCAGGTGACAAGTGATAGAACAAGAGGAAATGGCCTCAAGTTGTGCCAAGGGGGGTTTAGGCTGGATATTATGGAAAATTTCCTCACTGAAAGGGTTATAAAACATTGAAACAGGCTTCCCAGGGAAGTGGTTGGGTCATCAGCCCTGGAGGTATTTAAAAGGCATGTAGATATGGTGCTGAGGGACACGGTCTACTGGTAACTTGGCAGTGCTAGATTAACGGTTGGACTCAATGATCCTAAAGGTCTCTTCCAACCAAAACATTTCTATGACTCTTCCCCAGGTGCAGGGCTTTGCGTTTGCCTTTGTTGAACTTTGTGAGTTTCCTCTCTGTCCACTTCACCAGCCTGTTCAAGCACTGCAGCACAACCACCTGGTGTATCAAACACTCCTAATTTGGTGTCACCTGCAAACTTGCTGAGAGTGCACTCCATCCCATAACCTTCAGATCATTAATACAGAGGTTAAACAGTATTAGCCCCAGTACCCTTAGGCTACTCCAAATAGTAACTAGGCTCCAGCTGGCCTTTGTGTTGCTGATCACAACCCTCCAAGCCCAGAAGTTCAGTCACTTTTAAATCCACCTTACTGCCTCTGTAGGCTTTGATTTTAAAGAGTCATTGAAAAATACAAGCTAAGAGGATATTTTTCCACTTTTACCTAAAGAAGTAGCTATCACAATTTTGGCAGCAGTAAAAGGAAAACTACCATGTCCAATTAATACTTGCTTGGAACTCATCTTTCCTTCATTTGAATCCATTGCTATCTGGTCAGTCTAGTCTGTTTAACCAAAGTTATTTATCATTCTTTATTTACAAACAAAAAAAGAAAAAAAACGGATCACAGAGGTACAGACTACCTCATCTACAGCTCAAATGCCTGATATTTTATGAGTCTATTAGTTCTTTTCATAACATAAAATACCGATGCTGACAGGCAGTATTGCCACAAAGAAGGTGTAAAGATTTCTACTGTGCTTTTCATACCTGACAAGTGGCAGAAATACGCTACTTAAATGCAATGACAAGCAGAGATCTGGCCTGCTGTAATGTGTCTTTCCATTTTGACCATATCTGGGAACAATTGGGGCAGTTTAACTCTAGAATTCTTCTTTCCTAGGTTTTAAAAAGACAGCAAGAAACAGGAGAATTGCTATAAGCTCAGAGTAAAAAAGGATTTTGTTCTTTGTTGAGGTTATTCATGAATTAATTTGGGTTCCACATTTGCAAAAAGCCCACATTTAACTTGAAGCACTTCTCCTGATTTTTAAGTATATGTGTAAGTTTCTGAGGAGAGCAGATCTTAGCTACCTCCAGTTGAGCAATAATGCGCCTTTATACCTTGCTATAGAAATACAATTATGACACCATTTTCTCCAAAGCAGTGTGCAAACACCAGAAGTGATGGCATGATTCTTTTCAGCAGCAAACAAGCAAAACAGATAAATGGACTCAGGTCTAAAGAAATTTCAACAGCATTGTCAGGATCAGCTATCTGTGTTGATTGCACTTCGTGGGAACAGCATGGATAACAAGTCCTTGCTACCTCAAGCATGGCGACAACTGTCTGGCAAGCTTAAATCGTTGTGGAGCACACTGTCTTCTCTAATGGGTATCAGGTCAGGTGTTTCCTAGTTTCCACCTGTATTGACAGCATTTCTATTCTGAGGATGGAGTTACTTACAGCTTATCTCAGATCTGAGCAGCTCCTACCTGATATTGGACCAAATGACTGAAAAGTTGCGCCCTGCGATGCAGCACCCTATTGAACCAGTGGCACTGCCTGATTTGGTCTTCAGGACACGCTTACAAAAGGAGAAGAACAGAGCATCAGGGTGACAGTCCAATTAGTTCAATAAAAGCTGAAGTCAAGGCCCAAAAAATTCTTGTCGGTACGTTAGCAAGGGCATTTAGCTTCTCTTGAGTGGCATCTTCAACGTGCTGCAACTCAGCTCTGTTTCTGCCACTCAAGAGAAGGAAAAACTACAGCAGCAGTCCAGCTGGAAAACTGAGTCCTGCCCTGGTCGTCCTCCCGCTCCTGTAGATCCTGGCTGCAGTGGGGGAGCTGCCCCTGGGGTCTGTGGCCACCGCGCTGCCGTGCTCGGGGCACCGTGAACAGCAAGGCAGGTACCTTCCACCGCCCCACCTGTGGGCAAAGGCCAGCAGCATCCGGCAGCCACACGTAACCACTCCCTTACTTTGCAGAGGTCACTCCTTGCCACGGAAATTTTCCAGATAGCAGTAGGATAAACAGGAGGAGAACAGAAAATAAAAACGTGGACAGGATTTTCCCCATCTAAGCAGATGCCACAGTAAAAATGAGATCCCTTGTAACCTCAGAAGATCCATTTTACTGGAAGACTGCCATGCTCGCTCCCCTGTTTTCCAATACACACACATGCTCCTACAGAAAGAGTGAGTTCCCTTTGAGCATTATAAACACTAGACAAAGCTCCATCTTCCCAAAGTATGTTTATAAAAAAATAGCTTTTTTGGTGTAATGACTTTATCTTTTTCTATCACAGCAACAAAACCAGCACCAACATATGTGGTTCCAAAGAACTGTAATCTGGCGGTGGCAAAAGGTATGTCACAGCTAGCGGCGGTCTGTCACAGCCAAAGAAGTAACACTTGTCCTGCCTTTAATTCCACAGAAATAAAGCCATTTCCATGTTTGGTAGAAGTGGCTTCCCTCAGACAAAGCGTCAAAACCTCATGATTGTAACTGTAGTGCAAACCCGGGGAAGGCAATTTATTTCTTCACTTAGTATTAATGGGATGGGAATCTAGCCACCAGGGATTGTGATGCTGTAAAATATGCAGTAAACAATGATTTCATTTATATGAAGAATGAATACTATATTAAATTTGAGTTAAATATTAAACGAAGAATGCTTTAAATACTAAAATGAAGATTCTACACACGTTATTATTTGTTGCAGACAAAAATAACTACATATATAGTTGAGATTAATTCATCCACCATTTCAGAGGCTTCATGTCCTTTAGGGAATGTCACAAATCCATACACAGTCCCAATTGCTGGATTTTGTATTTTTGTGCAGTGGAACTAAGAATTTTACTTCCATACAACCGCCACCTTATACATTTGTGACTACACTTCATAACCAAAATCCTACTTTCCTCTATGGCACACTATCAAGATCATTTGTTTTGGCTTACAAAACATTCTTCAAACAGCTTTTGGCTCTTCCGCAATGTATCTCTCCTGGGAGACAATTTCCTAGAGAACAGGAATCTCCCAAAAGAAGGGGGACAAAGGGTGCATGGTGAAAGCAGGGATTTGAGATGCCTCTGAAGCATTTTATTAAAGTTTTCGCTCTCTGCTCCCCTCCTTGTGCCCTTCTCTCCCTTGCCTCTCTCCTTGATGACAGTTGCATCAAAACTGAAATTTTACTTTTAGGGCATCTCCAGATAGATGACGGTTGTGCATCTTAGTTCTTGGAAAGTAATTAAATACACCATCTGAAAGTTGTGCTGTGCTTCGTTCTCCCTCCATACGGCTAAACTTTCTTTTCTCATAACTAATCTGACATTTGCTGATTGAAGATTGTGTAGTGGAATATGCATTTAATTTGTGCATAAAAGGTTACATTAGAAATTACTTAGGAAAAAAATTACAAACTGCAACACAGGTTCTGAGGGCATGGTATTTTCTCCTAATTTCTTTCAGCATGATGACAAAGGTTTCTGTGAATTTTCTGTGCCCTGAAACAATTTTCCTAAATTCATTTTCCTTGGTGTGACTTAGCAATATTGTCGGATTAACTAATCTGTTGGCACAGTTATTGTTAAAGGACATATTCTACTGGAAAACATGAGACCCTGGAGGGCACTGAGATGAAGAGTTTTATGATCCCTGGTAACTGACATTCATAATCACAATTATTTACTCTTTAAGCTGAATAAAATTCATTACATAAATTTTTCTTTATATCAAAACCTCTTCTTTATTTAGACAGATGAGAACAGTGTTGTATCTCTTAGGACTGCATCTCTCTTTACAAGTCATGTCCTTCAATAAAAAGACCTTCACGTCAAAATCAATCAAAACTTAAGCTACCCTTCATCACTTGAAGCTATTTCACTAAAAACAAGATCAGATACGTGGGGTTGTTACAATCATAAGAAAAATCATTTGTAGCGTATGAAAGGGATACTCAAAATTGCTGAGACTTTTGCCCCTTATTTTGCCAAGACATTCTCAAGAGGAGGTACTTGTTCCCAGAGAGCTTCTTTGAGGAAATTTATGCATTGTGGAAAATTTTAATTCTTTAGCTCCTTGAGTAAGATTAGTAAAGTAAAAATCCAGTTGTGTTCCAGGGGAATTTTTATAGTTGTATTTATGGGAAACAAATGACTTCAATATGTTACTCTGCAGCAGTAATTTCCACACACAGGTCATTTTAGAATCACAGAATCATAAAATCGTCTCGGCTGGAAGGGACCTTTAAGATCAAGTCCAACCATAAACCTAACCTTGACAAAACCACCACTAAACCATGTTCCTAAGCACCACCTCTACCCATCTTTTAAATACCTCCAGGGATGGTGATTCCACCCAGCTGCTCAGATGGGTAAGCTTCTTGGTAACCATCACATGCTTTTCACACACACAATCACCTTTTCAAAAGACACCAGTATTTCGTAGTCAATTCTTACCTCAGAAAAGTTAAGCAAACAAGCACACCTGGCTATACTACTTTAGCTGATTGCCTTTTCCTTTCTCCTTTTAACATTCATGGTTAAATTTCCTTCAGTCTAGAATGCAACCAGCTCCTATCCCACCTAACATGGTCCCATCACAATAACATCCTCGTGTCCAACTTCACAGATGCTCTCTTCACTCACGCTACCTCCTCGCTTCTCAGCAGTTGCGGGTGCACTCATTGTAGACCTACAAGTCCATATCAGGTATATCAAAAATCAGCCCTATCAAAACTGACTTCCAGACTAGCATCCTTCATGAAGTTTCACAACACCCGAAGCCACTTTCACAAAGACTACGGATAATAGTAATCTTATATTTATTCTTACTGTCCCAAACCTTATGCAGGAATCACAAATGCTTTGGTACTACCGCACAGTTGGAAGGCACATCCACATCACTAACAAGCAGTTCTTTAGTGACTTTTGTGTCATGTGCCTAATCCCTGTGACATAGGAGATGACATCTAACTGTCCTTTTTGGCTCTCAATACTGGGAAACTGTACATTGAACATTCTTAAGAGTACACTCTCGCAATCACAAATAAACATAAACAATGCTCATTTCTTCTCACATCCCACAGGGACAATGAAACTCCTTCAGTCCTAGCTGCTCAAAGCATAAAAGGATATACAACTGTCGAGGGAAGAGAGGAAGAAATTAGGTAAACTGAGGCACCCAGTTTTAATTTTAAAAATATATAAATTTTCCATTTCTCCACATTTCCCATGAGCATGTCAGACTAAAATCCCACTATTACTCCCTGGAATTGAACAAGAGTCCTTGGAAACAGAATTCTGCTTATATAAACCATTACTGCATGTCAGGATCACTTCAAACTATTATTTGGATATAACCCAGAAGTGTCGCAGTAATTCAGTCCCAAAGCTCACATGAGAATCTTTTGGAATGGGTTTTGTTCTGCAGAACATCGCCTTCAAGCAGACCGAAAAATACTGAATAGTAGCCATTCTTTTCTTTTCCCCCTTTTGAGTGTTTCCTTTCCTTTTTAAATGTCCTATGAAATTAAGAAAAAAAAAATAATCAGTGAAACCTCCTCTAGGAAAAACAAGGTTATTTTTTCTTAAACCTTTTATTATAAATGGAATTTTACTGTGACTAGAATTGCATTCACTTTGCTCTTCTCAATGCTTTGAAGGAGTTTGAAAGGTTTATTCTGCTTCACTATAAACAGCTCTCTGCAATATTCCCCATTTAACTTGGTGCATAAACCATGAACCAAAAGAGATTACAATGACTTAACTTATTTTTTCTAGACATAGTCTATGCAGCAGGGAGGCCATTTTACTCATATGAAGCAATAAAGTTATAGCAATATTTTTCCTTTCTGATTCTTTACATGCATTCTCCCAGGACAGAAGATACTCAGGGTATTTTTAAGGGTCTATGTATATTGTTGATAATTTTGCTCATTAGTTATCTTGGAAGAATGCGCTTCCAGTAGTACATATGCCATTATACCAATACATGCATGCCCATGGTGGGACACACATAAATTTAATTTAATAACATGAGCTTTTTTTAAGCCTGGGAACATTAACTTCCTCTAAAATTGTTATGCTGTTTTCCATATTACTGGTTAAATACTGTGGGATGAGTTTGCATTTGAGGTTTAGGTGACGACTTACAGGGCCTGGAATTTAGACCAGGCTCCCCTGGTGGCTTCTATCTGCTCCACAGAGGCCAGTGGAATTGCACTGGTATGAAGGTGGGGTAAGAGACAGGAATCACATATGAATGTATAATTACAAGCAGTGATTTGCACCAGGATGGTACTTTGCCTTATTATGACCTGACCCAAATCCACCTGTAGTCCAGAGCAAACGCACCATAGCTCCGGACCACACCTAAGGACCTCCTATTTCGGGATTTTCCCCTGCAAGGCTGCAGCTATCAGCTGCTAGTGTCTTATAAACTGTACCACCAGCATCCAGGCTAAAAAAGCCCAGCGGGATGGTCCCCGCTCCGAAAACCTTGCTATTTGAACTGTAGCCTAACAGCGCTTTACGAAATGCACTTGGGAACTTGTTGGTGCATGTGGGGCCCTGAAAAGCACCAGCGGTTCTCTTCCTCTCCCAGATTTGTGATTTGTGTTGCACCCAAGCCATTAATCATGGCTCAGTCAGCTGTGAAAAAAAAGACATACGCTCTTGTGCAGCTTTTCTTTTACTGAGTTAGGAGTTCTTCCCTTGTAAATGAACTTATGAGACACCAGAACTATCACGCTGTCTCTGGTGATGTACAGCGCCTGTTTGCACAGTGGTATTGTGCTATTACTATTCATTTTGATAGTGTGTTTCTGTCCTCTCCCTGCAGTTGGTTCATCTGAATTGTCGCCAAGATGGTTGCCTTGGAAACTAATTAAGGAAAGCCTTTGGTTAGAAGCAGAGTTTCAAGCATTAAACTATTTGAGAGACAGATGCAGAAATTAAGGTAATGTCTGCAAAGATGAAAGGGTTTAGCCTTTATATGGAGAAGAAAGAACCACATTAAATGCTGGGACTGTAACAAAGCAACTTCTCTACACCACTGATTTTTTAAAACCCGGAAGAGATGTGTGAGTGAGGGATTTTAAAATCAGCCAGAAGCTTAGAAGAGATGAAAAAGATTCCCAGAGCTATTACGGATGGAGAGATGGACAAATACAGTGGGACAAAAAACTCAGGAGATCACGTTGGGCAAATTCTAGCCAGCTCTCCCTTTCCCTCAAATACTCTGTATCTTTAACAGACTTCTTGTCGAAGTTGTTTTGGAAAAATACCAGTACAGCTAAGGGAAGACCAAATCTTCTCCCCACAGTCCAGGTATGGCACGAGAAGCATCAGTGTCTGCATTTGCTTCCCAAGTACATCAAATGCAGGATTGAGAGGCTATTGCAAACGGCCCTCAGGCTCAACTCCTCTATGGAGACTGAAAACAAGAACAGCAATTAGTACCAGCTGCAGAAGCAGCTCATCCAGTGTGGACACAGGCTAAATAACGAGTGGGACTCTCAGAGGGTTTTCTAAGTGCGAACACACATAGACAAAGTCTGTGCACCACAAGGAAAGGCAAACTATATGGCAAATTGTGCTTTTACAGCTACCTATTAACTGAAGTTCAAAAGCAACTACAATCCCTCTATGAGCACAATGGTATCCATTTAAATATTGTCCCTGGGATAACGTTCAGGATAATGCTTGACTCTATACTTGCAGCACCGCAACTGAGAAAAGATTTTGGTTCCGTGTACATTTAATGGCAATGCAGAGGTTGCCATATAAATATGACTGTAACTGCGTAAATGCATACTACAAATGTTGTGGTAAAAATATGCAAAATATCAAAAACAGATGCATGTGTGTGCATCTGTGTGTGCATTTATATCCCAAGAATTATCATAAAACTTAAAATGAGTAATTGCTACTATTGCAGAAAAATGCAAACTCTAATGGTGACTTTAGGTTCATGTGCCTCTGCAGAAGAAACCACAGTTGCCTGGCAGCGGTCTTTTACATACAGCAGCTTGCACATCGACAGCGAGGCATTTTGTATTAATTATTATTATTACTGATCAGATACATTTAAAACTGTACTTTAATGTCTTTTGAACACTTTTAAAGCTTTGTGTGCCACTACCTCAGTCATTCTGCAGGATGACTAATACTCTGTTAAATTCCTGTCATTTGGAACCTGCCTTGCTTTATGAAGTCTGGATGGCGGCTTTGGAGAGACATTACTATTTACAAGCTAGAAATTCTCTCCTTGGGTATGTATGAAATGTGCTACATGTGGGGCAAATTAACCCAAGACATTACTTCTCTCTGCTTTAGCAATCCATCTCTGGCCCTTTATTAGTTTTACAGCTGATAGGAGCAGGCCCTTGAAGGCAGATACAGCTGTCGCTTTTGACATATGCCCATTTTTTACTTACCTTCCGCTAGTCGCGGTCTGACAGCCCAAAGTACTTCCCCGTTCGTCCCCACACGCCCATACAGACCTGCGAGCTGCTGAAAATCGCTGGATGTGAGGGGCGAGAAGTGACCTTTCATTCTGCTTTAGATCCTGGTTTCAACAATACTCATGGGCACCTAATGAAGAGATGTCCTAAATTTTAAGTTTCTAGTTTGTTGGAAACGCAAAAATGAACTGTACCAATTTCTGGGTGACATTACACTGTACGTATCAGACACGGTCTGGGAGCCCCAGTGGAACCCCCTCCTCAGCTTCGCACAGCTCCCAACAGAGGATAAATCCAGGCTGTGACACAGCCGTGGCCCCGAGCCCTGGCGAGCGCGGCAGTGCCACGCTGCCCGGAGGCTGCACGCAGTGCCCTCAGAGGACACGGCATCACTGGGGTTCGTAAGCAAAGCAGAAGCCAAAGCTACTCATAGCTCTGCTCCTCCTTCAAGCATCCCACCGTGTTTACAGGCAGTTATTGTATTTTTAATTGCTACAGACAATACAGGCAAACCCACACCAGACTGTTTATAATGTAACGCACAATCCAGGAAGCTTACATGAAAGCAGCATTGATTTTTTTCACTGACATTTTTCCTTACTGTTGTTATTTTTAATGACTATTGGTCAAGCAAATACTGCAGTTTTGTATTTATTCTTCTGACACCCCAAATGTGAAAGCTGTTGTGCAGCGAGCACCGTCTGCCGAGATGTGAACAGGTCCACAGAGGGATGCAGCTGTGGCTGTACTGAAAGCCTGCAGACCATCCTCCTAATCTCAAAATTTCAGACTCAAAGGTCAAGTCATAGTCAGTGCTTGCAACGGACAGAGTTCAGTCAATCAGATTACCCTTCTTAATCCTACGCACGCTTTACTTTAAGTCTTCTTTGAGGGTTTGACTGTCATTGTAAAATTTTGGGGACTGCATTCTCTACTGTGATATTGGTTCTGCTTTGTGAGAAGCCTCCACTTGGTACAGAGATTGCCTTGGAGCCTAACCTTTATGACCACGTTTGGAGATAGCGTCCTTTGATAAAGGCATGCAGTCTCTGGAATAAACAGGTCTTTTGTAAAGTTTCACCATTTTGATCCTGAAGGGAGTTTCTTCCTCCTTATTTTCCCTCAGGAGATTTTCTTCTAAATGGACACAAAGCCACTCTAGTTTGAAATACAGCTTGTTATCTTGGGAATAAGAAAAACATATTTCTTAACTCAAAAACATGTCTCTCAATGCACGGTTGAACAGGCTAAAGCTTACTGTTAGTTCTCAGAAGAAAATGTTCTCCTGTTTATGAGAACAAAATTTTGTATCTATCTGTGAAGGAATACTGGAATATTTTAGCATCAAGGGACAAGAAGTGTGGGGAGCTTATGAATTTCGCATGACATAAGTGTTGCTATCTGTATGCTTGACAGGCCACTAGATGATTAAATTGGATATAGTTTTGTTGTGGAAGGAGGGATATGGATCCACATGCTCAATGGTTATAGAACTGTAGGGCAACTGAACAAACAGATGGTAACTTACAGAATGACTATTAATCTCTGCTTCCCCTTACTCTGCAGCTGAAGAGACACGGCCAGAGGTGATTTGGGCAGGGTATCCACCTCTAGGACACAATGTGGAGCCCCATCACGAGATTCTCTGGAAGGGGAATGAAACCAGATGTGCTGCAGAGTGAAACTTGGCACAAAACAGGTTACCCAGGCAGAGCAGGAGCTGTGGTGTCCTCTTTCCCCTACTTTACATTTACATACCAGGGGCAGACAGCTGGGAGAGACCCTTTCCTGGGTACCAGCCAGCCCTGAGAACAGAAATACTTCATATGACAGGTTTCAGATCTTGGAAACATAGGGACACACAGATGTGCCAGATGCTAAAGGCATATGGAATACTCAAGGTCACTGACTCACACATCTGTATGTTGCTGGAGGAAGACACAGAATATTCCAGCAGGATCTGAAGTCTCTGAAGGAAATCCTCAGATGTGTAATTGTCTTTAGATAAGCCTACACTTTTGGAAGAGACATATAGCCTGGTTTGAACCGGTTGAAAAAACCATCAAAGGAAGAGAACGGTGCGCACTGACCAGCGTGATACAGGAGAAGAGGTCACACTTATTTACCCCAAGCACTAACAGAAAGCCATGATATGTGGTTTCTGGAGCAGAGAACTGACAAGCTTGCTGAATGGCCTGGCCAAGAGCCCAAAAGTCTGATAGCAAACCCAGCACATGTGTAGACTATTTAGTGGTTTGCAGTCTGTTTATTTCTGCTATGACTTTTGTTCTTGACCAAATCATATTTAAACTTCTGAAATCTGGCGTCACTGGCAAATACTGCTGTTGTCCCTGAGAAAATGAAATGGCAGGTGCCACACATGCCCACAGTGACCACCGTAAACCCCTACTCTGGAGGGTGGCATCACCCCTAGAAGGTGATGGAAGGGTTGACCTTTGAAGATGAGCTCTTGAGGAGGCCAAAAAAGGGAGAGGGATGGAAAGGCAGTTGGACTGAGGCAGCCTCTGCCAACCCTCTGTGGGACAGAGTTTGTCCATCAGTACTCTGCCATGACAGGTAGAGAGTCTTGGCTCCCCTTTGCTCTCACTGGGAAAAAGCTCTTCAAAGCCACCTGCAGTTGTGCAGTCAGCATGCCGTCAATGTGCTCAGATGTTACTGCCTTTTAGCTAAGCAGAATTTCTAGACTCCACAGAAAGCACCAATTTGACTTTCTAAACTGCAATAAAATGCTAGATTTGAAATATGCAAATCCAGAGTTATCTTATCCCTCAATAGCATGCTATTAGCAAACATAGTCGGCTATAAAGAAGATAACTCGCCACTCCCTCAAGCAAACTGGCTGGCTGGATTTAAGTATCACACATATTTGTGAGATTTTTTAACTACTTTATGAGAAGATAACACAGTAAGCAGAGGAGATGGAAGGAGAAGCCTAAAACCAATAATTCTTCAGCTATCAGCCTGGGGTCCACCATTACTGACTTTCCCTGCAGAAACTTAAGTCGTTGCTTTTCAGTATCAGGCAAAAAAACCTCTGGAAATTGTTGCCAGAAGATATTTTCAGTATCAGAGGCACAAGCCTGGGATCTACTTGGGCAATTCTTTGTCAAGTAAATGGTCCCAGTAAAATAAATGGGACAATCCTCACAAAAGAGTGCTGCATAACCAGACTCCTCTTGTTAGACTGCTAAAAAGACATGATTACTACTGGAGGATACATCTCAGAAAGTACGTTTAGTTTGCTTTATTATCTAGCTTAGTTTCCTGAGAAAAAGTTCTAAATCCATTTTCGATACTGCAAATTCAAATAGCTTTGCTCATGAGTATCTTCAATGAAATTAAGTAGAAATAGTCATATTACATCAATGGGGTGACATATATGACATAGTATTTACGTGTGAAAATGTCTCCAGGATTTGGTTGGCAAAACAAAGGACTCAGTGTTCAACTGATTGTCTAAAACTAGTTGATATAGTCCTAAAATCCAACTGCAAGAAAATTTTAAAATCTTTTAGAAATATTTGAGGTAATTTCAGATGAAGATTTTATAGAAATATCAAATATCACAATTTTCTGTAAATAAAGTTCAAAAGATGGATAGAGGGCACAATACAGAAAAAAGACTAATTTGACAGTACAGAGATGGGCTCTGTCACTACAACAATGACAACAGAAAGGCTCTAAGGATGCAGAAGTGTGAGTACTGTACAGAACACTGGAGAGTTTGGGGAAACCTGGAGGCCTCAACAGCAAATCTTTAATTACACAGATGCTAATCACATTGATAGAAAGCTGAACCAAATGTTGCATAAAAATACAACTTCACTAGGTTTGAATCTAGAATGCTGGCAGAAGAAAAAAGTTCACCAGTTTTTTGCTATATGGTTTGATTGGTATACAGTTTTCGTTTTAGGCACTGGAATGGTTTGATTTTTTTTTTCCCCTCTCACTTGCACAGTATAAGAAAAAGAGAGAACAAAATGTAAATGGAGTTAGAAAGATCAAACAAAAGGCCCGTTCCCCAGCTCAAAGTGGGTCCAAAGAGCTATTTAAGCTTGGCTCAGGAGTGCTCTCCTGCATAATTTTCTGAAGAGTGGGACATGGGTATGCTGTTTTGCACCTTTTGCAAGAACATGAGCAAATGAACAGGGGAAAAACAAGAAAAAAGTTTCTTGCACTTTGCTGTATAAATTTCCCTAAAGACAGCACTCATATTGACCAAAAATACAGCGTAAAATGCAATGCTATGCATTAGTATCACACCCACATTAGCTGTCAGAGTCATGGACAAGCGTCAGCTTGTGCTACGTTCTCTTGAGCACCTCTTTCCTTCCTCTTGTCCTCTGTAAGCAGCAGCTATAGGACGGTGACCTCAGCGATTCAGTCCCCGCAGACCGGCCCTCAGTGACACACCTCAAGGCTTGCCAGGAACTGAATATTTTGAGAAGGATCTCAGTGAATATAGCTTTTTGCATTTCCCAGGGTTTATGGCAGTGAGGTCAGTTTGCTGCTAGTATACAACACAACATTTCTAAGAGACATGCTAATGCTTCATGAAATTTAAATGTCACTTTGGATCTATTCCCTACTATTACCCCACAGTTAAGTTTACGAAGTGGCGATAATCAGTCTTAATGTAAGTGAATTTCCACATGCCTATGAATAAACAAGCACCACAGATTTGGTTCTGTACCAAAGCCAGATTCACTGTGAGCCCAGGCAGGGACCTGTCCTGCTTCTGCTCCCCGCGATGGGTATCTGCTACTCCACCTCTTCAAGCACGTTGCAGAGCACAGACGGTGACACAGGCGTTCTGGGTAGCACACTGGGATGGCCAGGGCGTATGGCCATCCCTCCGAGAGAAAGCAGACACTGGGAAGGCCCCGCAACAGCGAAACAGTCACCCCAAAGTGCATCTTCCCCAATAAAGGTGTTTAGACTCTACCACCCACAATTCAAGCCTGTCAACAGCACCGGCTGTGCACAGGGAAGGGTTTTATGCACCAAAAAGTGCTAATGAGCTGTTTGGACTAACAGCTGAATTCTTCATTAGCAATATTTCCATCTGGGAATTCTTTAAGATGAATCAAAACTACTTCACTAGCTTTTTATTTCATGTCCACTTAACAAACTGCACCTGTCTTGCAATCCCCACAAGAAGCCCTGATGTCAGAAATGTTCCTCTGGCAGCTGAGGTTTTAGGTTCTTAACCTACTTAAAAATAATTCATTATTAACATTTGGGAAAAAAATATCACAGACACATTTCCTGGTAGGTTACATGTAAGCGCTGCCATCAACTATAAGCATCACTGAGGCATTTTAATTTTACTAGGTTACAGCCAGTTGTTGGGACTTATATATCAATGGGTATTTAATTTCTAGAAACAGACAGTTCTGGAAACATTAATGATGTCTGTCACAGAGAGATCACAATTTCTGAAAAGCATATACCTGTTCCAAAATGGTGTTGATTCTGTCTACTTCGCAGTCAATTAAGTATCTTTTTTCTTGCCGCCTGTCCATCTCCTCTATAATTCTTCTGAACTCTTGAACATCCTTTATGCTTCCTACAGATCTGGCTGTCACTTGCCAGTTGTTCTGTACTGCCGCTTCCATAATCGCCTGAAGAATGGAAAATCCTATAGGGGGAAGAGACAACGCAACCATTTAAAAACAGAACAAAAATAAAAACTATGTTGAATGTTTGACAAAAGGTTCACAAAAACTTGCATCATATAAGGGATGCAGACTAGGCAACAGCCTGCAAGTGCTTCAGCACTTGAGAAAGCAACAGTGTAGGGACCAGTTTCTTCTTTCAGCTACGCCGCTGCCAAAGTCACTGACTTCAGCAGAATTGCTCAGTGGTACATTACTGTGAGGCGTATCAGAATCTGTCCAATATATTATGATCCTCTCAGGGATGTTTATGGTCGTGCTGGGGTCTGTGCCAGCTGAGAATAGGAGCCTGCAGCCATTACTTGGGCAAAAGTCCATCAGTTTGAAGAGCCGGACAGAAGGGGTAATTTGCCAGTGCAGACTGCAGCAATGGGTCATTAACTGGCAAAGATCCAAGTGCTGCACAAGAATGCCAATTAAGTCATTGTACTGGTTATTGGAGCCACGAATCACAGGAGAATATTTTACTGATATTCACTTTGATTTCAAAAAATGTTTTTAAATATGGAGTCTAGCAGCATTACCCACACTTTCAGAGCTTTCATTAAGGTAATACCAACTCATTTAGCAGCCTTGACAAAGGAGAGAAGCAGCACAGAATGACCAAAGACTGCACAGTGGGAAATTATATAAGCAAACAGCATTTCATTTCTCGTGAACAGCCACGTCTGGGTGGCAGACAAAACTCACACCAAGTCCCTAAGCAAACGGTGGTGGAACTGGGAATGGTAATCTCCTTCAAGCCACGCTATGTAGGAGCCATCAGAAATTGATTTGCATCCCTTTATTAGAGTATTTGCTGGGAATTTAATGAATTGCCTGTTTTTGATTCAGGAAATTAAGATTTTTGCACAGTTCTGATTGTTTCAAATCTGGACAGATGCCAATCAAAGAGAAGTCATCTACTCCAAGCACACACAGTGGTTTCCAGTGGAGTTTGTTTGTACAGAAGCATCCATGTGAGCTGTGTGTCTGCCCAGCTAATTTATTTGCTAAACTTTCAGTCCAGTCATTCAGTCACACTGTGGATTTCTTATCCACAGCTGGATTTCAGAAGCTCAGAATGTCTTTACACGCACACAAACACATAAGCATACAAGACCAACAATCAATTAATTCTGCTCTGTGATAACCAGTCCTCTACGCTTCTGAAACTCCAAGGAGCAGAGGAACAATGTGTTCACTGCTTTGAATTATGCCAATAGCTGTTCGGAAGTCAGATATCATTGTAGGGGTACACCGATAACAAAGAACTTGCGCTGCAGTCTGATCTTCTGTAGGCTGCTGTAAATCTGTAGTGGCTGTCTGAAGCCAGAGGAGCTGCATCATTATCTCATTACAGACACAAACAAGGAAAGAGCGTGATTTTCTAGATTGCAGTTAGATTATTATAATTTACCATGTGACTTCCTTAAGTCTCACTCAAATGCCTCCACTTTCCTTGTGCAGCCTCCTTGATTCTTAATGCTTTCCTTTGTATGAATTGCACTTTACTATCCCACGAAAGGTGGTGACAATTAATATGTACACTGGTTCAGAATTCTTTCTGGCATCTTCTTTCCCCTGAGACTGTTGAAAAGGGAGGCATTTACATATGTATAGCACAATGAACTCAGTCTTCCTTAACATCATATTTTACAGAAATGGCTCTGATGTCTGTGACAGCATTGTGATTCCATTACGTGTAGAAAGAAGATCTAAGTCTAAGATATTTGGTCATCTGCAAACGAGGAATTTTGATGTAGGAACATAAATACTACTAATAGGGGTTTACAAATGCTCTGTGTACAAAGATGTACGTTTAAAAAATAATTTCACTAAGTAATGAATATTTACAACTCTGTTTCATCATTCGTATAATGTCTAAGTATGAACCTCAAGCTTGCTGTAAACAGAATACAGTCCATCAGTCTATATTTTCACTCCAAATGAAACAAAATGGTTCACCATATTATAAAAACCATGACACTTAAAACGTAGCTCTATTTTTTACTAATAACATATACATAACTTACAAATTGTCTCAAGGAAATAAGTGAAAATGAACATGCTGGAGAGCAGATGCCATTGGTTGAGTGCCATGGACCCGGTTTCAGTTAATGCTGCTTGAGTCAGAGCTTGCTTTGTCAAACCTTGAGTATCTCAGAAGAAAGCTGGGCAATTTTCCTAATTTTGTGCAATTGCATGTTGGTGTGGGTGTGAGTGTGTGTGTTTTTGCATGCGCGTGTATTAGTCAGTGGTTATCATTTCAAGAAAGCGGAGAGCAAGGTTACTCAGCAGCCTTTCTCCTATGCATGAAAATATAATTACAGTAATCTTAGCGTGAAAAAGTTCCAGAGCGTCATCATTTCTGTCTTCTCTACCTCCTGTCTCTCCTTGTCACACCAAGTCTTTACAGTCACAGTCTCCTCCACCCTTGTCAGTTCTTGAAATCCTCCCTACCGTCACCGTCTGTGCTGTGCCAGCTCGCCTCTCTCCGGCCCTCTCCCGTCCCCACTCTGAGAAGCACCATTTGCCCTTCCTGCGACAGCTCGTTAGACCAGTCCGCTGATGACCTTTACAAAGCCCATTCCCCTCATCTCACAAAAGCACGGTTCAACCCTCCAGCTTTCAGGAAGGCAGCACACTCGTGTCTCCGCAAGCACGCGTTCGCTGTCCCCAACCTCCCATCTCTCTCCACGCCTCTTGCCTTCAGCGCCACTTACTACGTTTTACACCATTACCCGTTACGTGGTATTTCTGTAAACAACATGTTCCAGGCTCCAGCTGTACTTTACCATTAAGAGTGCTGTTACATAAACAGTGTGATTGTTTAAATAAAAAGACCATTTTATCCTCAAATGTGAACTTTTCTTTCTTCTTAGCGTAACAATGCAAGCTGTGAGAGTTCAGGGGTACTGCCTGGGTAATGAATGGGGAAATTATTTTCCCGATTCTGTGTGTGTCAGTGACCAGACCTGTACACCGAGCTCTTCCATTCCCTACCCGCCAGTAAACACGCCGAGTGAAGGCTTCGCCAGAGCCAGCCACAGCAACCACCTCTGTTTTGTAGTTTGTCTATGGTCTGCATCCGATCTACCCCAAAAGACTAAAGGACTGACAATTCACCACAGGTCTGTGAAGAAGCCATGTAGGAAAGGCTTTCTGCTGCTGGTTTATACTGCTTCAGTCAATAAAGCCAAAAAATATTAGGTAAGACAAGAAAAACCGACACCCTCCTAGAAGATTACAGCAATGAGATCACCTCAAAACAGGTTCATAATACAACTACTAAAAGTCAGAGGTTGTTTGTTCTACAGTCATTAACACAAATACAGACAACAAGGAAAATTCATTCAGAGCCCAATCTGCTCTTTCAAGCTCTTTTTTCTTAGTCGCACCTTGGATGTGAAAAAGCAGCAGGGTGGAAGGCAGGCATTTTTCTGGAAGCACTGCTTCTGAGGCTGGCTCTTCTGGTGGCACCACATCCCTTCCCTGCACTACATTATTAACACCTTGGCTTACTGATTTATAAACATGTCTGGTCACACAACAGCGATGCCCACACTTGCCAGGCCATGTAACAGACCGGTATTATGTTTTGGTCCCTTTCAGCCGTGTACTGGGGAAGGGTGGCTCCTCTGATCTTTACGTGCAATCGTACAAGTCAATCTGATCTGCACCTACTAAAGCTTAGACAATCCCGGCCTTAATATGCAAATGCACCATTGCCTGGTTTATTCTTAAAATATTGATCATTTAGAAGAGCTAACCCTCAACTAAACAGCCTGCAAAATGACTGGGCTGGAGGCAGGTAATAAAAGTAGAACAAAACAAGTGCCCAGCTTACCACTCAGTCTGCTGAGGCAACTATTTTGAGTTTTGCTGACTGAATGCTGCAAAGAGAGAAAATATTAAATATAAATTTCCCTCAAAGCAGGGAAAATATTATTGCTTGTAATGCTATCTCTGTACTTTAAGCAACCCAGACAGAATGACATTGCAGGCAGTCCTCCCTGCAGCTGGAATAAGACACAAATTCACCCAGTATCTTCACACTTCTGGCAGGGAAGCAAAGCCTGTATCTCTGTCTCTCAGATCATCCCCTGATACGAGCATCTCTCAGCTGACCCTGCTAACACAGGCGAAGAGGACATTTCACTCTTTTGCATCTACAAAAGCTCATGAAACTTCTCCCACATCCACGTATGCAAAATTCATCTGAGCAGTTTGCTCAGCCAGATGAAATTCTATGTACCACATCACTGAACTTACTCGTTTGAAAACCAGCAGTCATTAATGAGTGTCATGAGTAAACAACCACACTGGAACATCTATAGCATCACGTGAGCCCTCGCAATTGGCACCACAGTACTTACTGAAAAAAATAAATTATCCACTTATGTAAATCACTCTTTTCCTGAATGTTCCTGATAAGATCTTGGACTTTAGCCTCCTATTAGAAATGAAAGAGCATTTGCTCGCAGTCCCTCTTTCTTTTGCCTTGCTGAGTACCAAAGATCTTTGCGGGGTATATTTTCCTGGCATGCAGCATGTTTGTGTCAGCTGAATGAACATCAGCTCTGATCTGAATACTTGTGTTTTGAACTACGTATCTGGGACATAATATGAAGAACTAAGGTTCTGGCCTGTGATTGAACCTCAGGAATTTTAAGTACAGAGCTGTGTTTGACAGGGGCACAACGCACCCACCAGAAAGGAGGCCATCAAGGCAAGTGCTTACCCAAGACAAATACAAATTCTATGACGCCAGCTACATTTCCAGCGTACCTGAGGTCTGTAAGTTGAGATATATTTGGGTATTTTGCGTGTTTGGCACTAAGCCTAACACTAATTTAAAGGCAAACAGATCAGCATGTTAGGCGCGAGTAAAAAAAAACTAGCCAACCCAAAACACTCCCTTATCAGTCAAAATCCAAACATGTCATTTAGGCAATTCTGCTTTGCATAACTGATGTCTACTTAAAAATTTCATAGCAGGGGAAGAAGCAAGGAACAAGCAACTAATTAGTGACCAGTAAGGGATGCAGCAAATGACTACTACACTGGAAAGCTCTTTCAGTCTAACAGCTGTAAGGCCAAATTACTAAGTAAAAGTAGAGTAACTGCATTCCATCTGCTTTTGACCTGATCACTTCTATCTGGTAACCAGTAGCAAACAGCCTTCTAGATCAAGTAGCAAACACAGCCTAACCTTACTTTTTTCTTCTGCTTTTTCTATTCAGTAAACTTCTAGTTTCCCCTGTACATATATTACATTATTGCAACCTGTCATCCATGAACAGACAAATCTACACAGATATGTCAGCTTGGTTGTGTGAACGTGAACTTGCCTGGCTCTAAAGGGGAACTTACAGGAACCATCTGGTCTGCATTTGCTTAAGATGGGATAATGCTAAACACAAGTAAAAGATTTTTTTTAAAAAAAATGGCTCTTTCTGAATGCATTTCACCTTGATCTGTTCTTTCATAACAGCCTTGTATCTAACTCACCCCTCATTTTAGTCAAGTTTTAGATCAGTGCCACTCCAGTGTTTCTGAATGAAGCTGTGCCAGTGTAAAACAACAGTAATGCAGTAAGGGACCAAAGAGCACACTAACCAAGGACAGACATAAAGATGCCATAAGCAATGCTGTCACTTCCATAAAAAGACTTTTACATTACACAATGATGCGAGCAAGGCTCCTAGTGTAGGACAGGTAGGTATACCTCAACACAACAACAATATGATCCAAAATTTATCAAAACAGCTGCGTTCTAGTTTTAGCTTTGCTATTCAAATCTTTATTTAAGTATTTCCAAAGGAATAATAATGGAGCAATTATAGTTTCCAAATGCAGATCACAGAATCATAGAATCATCTAGGTTAAAGGGACCTTTGAGATCGAGTCCAACCATCAACCTAACACTGCCAAGCCCACCAAAAAACCATGTCCCTAAGCACCATATCTACCTGTCTTTTAAATACCTCCAGGGATTGTGACTCCGCCACTTCCCTGGAAAACCTACCCCAATGTCAGATAACCCTTTCAGTGAAGAAATTTTTCCTAATATCCAACCTAAACCTCCCCTGGTGCAACTTGAGGGCATTTCCTCTAATCCTATTGCTTTTTACTTAGAAGAGACTAACCCCCACCTCACTACAGCCTCCTTTCAGGTAGTTGTAGAGGGTGATATAGTCTCCCCTCAGCTTCCTTTTCTCCAGGTTAAACAAGCCCAGTTCCCTCAGCCGCTTCTCATAAGACTTGTGCTCTAGAGCCCTCACCAGCTTCATTGCCCTTCTCTGGACTCACCCCAGAATCTCAGTATCTTTCTTGCAGTGAGGTGCCCAAAACCAAACACAGTATTCGAGGAGCGGCCTCACCAGTGCCGAGTTCAGAGCGATGACCACTTCCCTAGTCCTGCTGGCCACGCTATTCCTGATACAGGCCAGGATGCTGCTGGCCTTCTTGGCCACCTGGGCAAACTGATGGCTCATATTCTTCTAGCTTTTGACCAACACCACCAGGTCCTTTTCTGCCAGGCAGCTTTCCAGCCACTCCACCCCAAGCCTGTAGCGCTGCATGGGGTTATTGTGACCCAAGTGCAGGACCCGGCACTTGGCCTTGCCGAATCTCATACCATTGGCCTCAGCCCATCAATCCAGCCTGTCCAGATCCCTTTGTAGAGGCTTCCTAGCTCAACACTCCTGCCCAACTTCGTGTTGTCTGCAAACTTACTGGGGATGCACTCGATCCCCTCATCCAGGTCATTGATGAAGATATTAAAGAGAACCAGCCCCAATACTGAGCCCCGGGGAACACCACTTGTGACCAGCCACCAACTGGATTTAACTCCATTCATCACCACTCTTTGGGCCCGGCCATCCAGCCATTTTTTTTACCCAGGGAAGAGTATGCCCATCCAAGCCATGAGCAGCCAGTTTCTCCTGGAGAATGCTGTGGGAAACGGTGTCAAAGGCTTTACTGAATTCCAGGTAAACAACACCCATGACCCTTCCCTCACCCACTAAGCGGGTCACCCTTCATGAACCCATGCTGACTGGGCCTGATCACCTGGTTGTCCTGCATGTGCCATGTAATAGCACTCAGGATGATCTGTTCCATAAATGGATGGATGAATAACAGAAACAGATGAGATGGGAACACTTTACAATCAGAATAAGTGTTCTACTTGAGGAAAATATAACAGGTAAACAATTGTGCAGAGAAGGCAAAACCACCAGCACAGAAAATCAAAGAAAGGGATAATGTATTTTGAGAAGTGACAGAAGGTGAAGAGCATTGTGTTGTCCAGTGGGCATGGGCTGTAGGGTATCCTCTGCGTACTTATTACTAAGAACTCTTGATGCTGATGCTATCAGAAAGCTGACAGAGGTAGTGGTGAGGGCATTCCGTCACCACTGAAACCTGGGAGACATGGGCCTAGGGATACTAGTGAGCCCTCCCAAAAGGAAAACTTTTTTTACATGCAAATGGAAAACTGGTAAAACTACATTAGCATTAGAAATAATTAACTTCATGCTTTAGGAGATCCGAACAAAAGAATAATTAAACTGCTTAAGGACAGAAAGATTTAATCTGTCAAGCTCTACACTAAGTCCAGGGCTTTGTCTCTGTTCAGCAGAGCCAAAACCTAAAACTATGCAGTAAGCACAGCACTGTCACACATACAGTGGGATGCAAATCTAGGGAGTTCAGTTCCAACCATATTCCTGCCCAACACCTATTTCCCTGAGTGCCCTGAATTCCTCAGCAAGGACAAGCTCCGAGTGACATTAGCAAATCCAAAATAAACCATTTGTTGAGTATAGTCCTGCACCCTGCTGCTACGGGGAAGCTAACACCACAACCTTAGTACAACACCTTAGCCTTGCCTTGATGCAGCCTTCTGTAGTGGCTTCTCTCCCTTCTCTTCACCTTTGAGCACTTTATCCCATGACCACGCTATTTTGCAGCCTCACTTACTGCCTCTTGTATGGTGCAAGCTAGAGTGAGTCCACACCAAGCTCTGCTGCTTGCAATAGACCAGCCTTCAGCTGAAAAGCCTTTGAATGGTATCATCAGAATAGAAGTTTCTTCAGGTAAAAAAAGAAGAAACCAAGACACACAGATATTACCAACCACTTCTTTCAGACCATCAAAGCTGGGATTTTTCATTACTCCTGTGTGGTTACTGAAGTACCCACATCTAGCCACCATGGATAGAAAACTTCTCAGCCATAATCCTCCTGATGTCAGTTGTCATCAAGTTGACAATAGTGAGGCCTAAGTGAGATGCTTTGGCCTTAGTCTGTCCTTAACTTCAGGCACATTTGGATGACAGTCTCTTAGGTACTCTTTATAGTCGAGAGAGAGCTGTCATGTAATTTTTCTGTGTTTGCAACATGCCTAGAAACCAATGGAAGAAAATACAGACGTGAAGTTGTGTAAGGCGTCACCACGCAGGTATCACGTACAACTTCGACCTGCAATTGAGAAACTAAAAGAGAACAAATATCCCAATGTGTTGACTAGCACTCAACTGATGAGGCTAATTACTGCACGTTAAAAATACATATCTAATTGTGTTTACATATTTATCTTAGCAAAAAGATTCTAATTAGGAATCACAGAGTTCGCAATTATCAGACTGGAAAAGAAAACCTAACTTGTCTGCAAAACAACTGTAGCACATTCCGTGTAAAGCCAGTTCTCAAAGGGAAAGCTTACAAAAACCAAAATCAGAGCACGTGCAGAGGGTGCAAGAAATGGTGAACTCAGCTCATCTTTTCTTGACAATACTGACTTTCAGGTGATGCATTTGGCCTATCGTATGACTTCGAGAAAAGTAGAAAATGAAAAGCTACCTGATAAATAACGCAACAGTGCGCTGCTGCTCAGTGATGAGCCGAGCTGTTGAATTGCCCTTCTCAAGGCTTCAATGGCTGCTCTGAGCGAGGCGGTGCAGTGAATACTGTTTTTATTTCAGAAATATCAAAGGTGTGCTCCTGTATATAACGCTAATACTGGCCTTCCCACCAGCACCGATATGGTGATATGGATTTTCTTCCTCTCTTCATTGAGCTTGCAAAACTCCTGATGTATCTCTGCCTTAACGAAACACTTAAGCCCAGCCTCATTGGTTCAGAAGTACATCACACCTGGGCCTGCATCTCCCACAGACTGGTCTACACTTCCCACAACACGTTTTTGCGTCGTCCAGTTTTCAGAAAATTCTTACAAAAACATTAACAAGGTTAATAACCATGCTAAATAACGCGCTGCAAATTAACAGATTTATTGCCATCATTCCCATATGAAATAGAAAAATAATAGATTTAACATAGAATAAAAAAAATGATTTGGCCTATCCCATACAGAGAACTAGTAATAGCCAATTTTCAAATACAGGTTCTCCTGATTCACATCTAGATTTATTTTTATTTCAACACAGTTGAGCATATACCTCTAAAGATTCCTATACTGCCTACAAACACACTAGCCACTGAAATTATGTAGTAAAAACATCAGTATGGTATCTCAGAATACATTTTCCTTGAATCTTATTTACTTGAGTAAATTGAATAGCTACCTAGCCCCAAGTGAACTGGGATACTGATGAAAAGTGTAATTTATTATTTCAGGTAAAGTTGCACAATTGTGATACAATTACAAATACAGTTAAAAAGGAAAGCATTGTGCAGAATTATTATCAGAGAAAGGAAATAAAAATGGATTCTTTTTTAAGCTTAGATAACTTTTTCCAGCCAAAAGAGAGTATTAGTGCATTTATTCTGTTACAGGCAATAAATGTTCTGGAAAAAGAAAACTTATCCACTTAACAGCAGAGGATTTTGAAAATAGCTAAAACTTGGCCTCATAGATCACTGCATTCATCTAATAGCTAAGAATGTAATTTCAATGTATGCTGCAAACTTAAAATTATTGATAACACAAGTTAATTCTTTGCCACAATATGCATAAGATTTTTAACACGAGCATGCAAAAGTACTGCTGACCGCCTTCTCTTAAAAACATGTCTCGAACTGCTGAGTCTAAAAAATTATAAATATTATTCCTTTGAAGAAACAATCACAGAAGATTATGGTAATCAGACTTTGAATTGAAATACATATTCATCACAAAAAAACCCCTGGATTCACCGCAGATAAATGTCTTGGAAAAAAATTATGCTAGTTGAATTGTCCTCAAACATAGTAAAATTATTCTTTCTATCTGACCTTCAGTCAATCATGTTAGAAAAATATTTATTCCTCTCCCTAACCTTTATCTACACTTTCTGTTTCTCAAACTACCTGTGCAAACAAATCTTTTGCCTCTGAGAATTTTCATTAACAGATGCTATCAGCCTTTCAAAGTCTGTCTTCATCAACATCTCACCCTTTGGTATCCAGCATTTTAATTGCCCTTGCAGCTGGAATGTGTCTCATGTCTCAGCCCGTAAGTTAATTTCCTTTTATTTATTCCGAACACTAAAAAAAAAGATAGCAATCAAAGGGTGAGTACTGATTTTAAAAATATTCTGAAATTTAAATGAGTTTTTATGATAATATAAATGATAATTTATGGATCCACACTCACAGCCTCCATGTGTGTTTCTTTTTAGTCACTCGGTTATTTCCACATTTTTTTTGTTTGCCAATGGCTAGCAACAAACAGCTTTTATATAGCACGATTATCTATACTATTTCAGTACAAGCACTTATCTTCGTAACAATGACACATTCATTAATTACAAGGTCTCGTATTAATTTGAAACGGGTCTGTATACCTCCTAGACCACTCAGCAGTACAGATTTGGCCTGAATTGGGCTTGAACATACAAGCATAGTTCTACCATATTGATCAGAGCACAGAATATATTGTCTAACCTGCTTTATACTGACTCTTCCTGTAGTAAAGCCACAGGATGACAATTTACGAATTTAGCAGAGAATTAACATGACATCAATAGACAATATCTGACCCAGCATAAAGCCTGGGGGTAACAAGTTACCTTTCAGAACATTTGAGGCAGATGAGGTGGCAGAATGAGGATGTAGTGCTCTACAGCAGTGACCTAACGCTATTACTTCTTGCACCGTGGTGATCTGTGTATCAAAAAGACCTGATTTACTCTG
Source organism: Chionis minor (assembly GCA_013398295.1). Taxonomy (NCBI): domain Eukaryota; kingdom Metazoa; phylum Chordata; class Aves; order Charadriiformes; family Chionidae; genus Chionis; species Chionis minor. Next base: position 354,029 of record VZSF01009054.1, on the reverse strand, counting down.
CAGGATGGTGACACACAACAGGCTCACGTAACCTACAAAGTAAAGACTACGTATTGCCAGTCAGGAAATTCCTGGGTTTTCACCTGCTATTGAATTAAGAGACTAAAGGTGCAACAACGCCTCGCTTTTATTATTCCACCTTATAATCCCATTTGAATATAAGAGGTCTCTTTCATTGTATCAAAATTCATTAAGAATTTTATAATTAGCTATCCCTTCTCTGCTGACACACAGGGTATTTTTGGCTGCTGCTTTGTATTTTGCAGCTTCTAAATATAGGGGTTGTAGCCAGTAACCTTAGATGGGCAAAAAATGCCCCAGATTTAAGCATCTGTGGTCAGTTACTGAATACGCTATTCCTGATTTAGCTAAGGCAGGCAGCTCAGATGAAATATTAGGCTGGATTACATAGAAATGTGCAAACATTCTAGCGTAAATATTTGCTAAGTAGAGAAAGGATTTGTGATTCAAAAGTTTAGTTCTGGCTTCATTTCTTCAAGTGTCAATGTGCTCAGTTGGGGAAGGAAGGAGAGGGAGAGCCTTCCTGGAGCTGGTTCCACACGTCAGCAAGGTTTGGGCTTCAGATCTAGACTTTTCTATAGCATGCAAAATACGTTATGACTACAGCACTCCCCCTTCCAGGACATGTTTCCAATGGATTGGATTTTTTTACCCCCTGTGGTGCCATCCTATTCATTTTTATGCTCCACATGGCAATTTGCCAAGGAAGGCATCACAATTTTGATCTATTAAACAACAAAAAAAAAAGTAGCATTACCCAGGCGTGTGCAGTTTGTCTAATTTACTGCCCTGATAACTGATGGTTTAGAAATACCAGTATGATGGGCTTAACAGAGAAACCTGACTCAGGGAATGACCTATATGACTTCACAGGCAATTTCAGCAGAGGCTCAACCTTACCATACTTGACGACCTTGGACAAAAACTGGTCCTGCATATAAAGGACCTGCTGATATACCTGACAGGCATACACCCTCAAAATATGTCCCAAAATTAGCATAATGGAAGTGTACACTGCTGGATCACCATGAACACAGAGCAGTATCAATAAAAGCTTACACAAGCTTCAAGAACTAATGACCACTAGATCAGCGTTAGCTGCTGATGGACTGTGCACCCATACACATCTATGACTATACAGCAAAAGCACTGGACACAAATGTATGTTTCTTAATTTTATATTATCAATAAAAATTAAAAAATAATCTCATTCTTGCATGTCCACGTGGTAAATGGTAAAGATTCTGTTAAATGATTCACAAATGGTAATTAGCGTATTTGAAACAGTTAATACTTTTGCCTATGCTCCTCTCCGAAACAGGCTCACTTCGCAGTGCAGCATAGGTAGAATTTTCACAGGTATCCATCTTTCATTTTCAAAAGTGACTTGGGTAGGATGGCAGGAGTAGGTTTTCAGAGGCAAGTAAGATGCAGAAACTGGAAAATCTAAGCAGGTGGGATATCTGCACTCCATTGACTTAAATGGCAGCCAGGGATGGTACCTCATTGAGGTGCTTTTCACAGACTATCTGTGTGTTAAAACCCTAAATATCTCTGAAAGACCTGTCCTGTGTGCCTTTGGAAATCACTTACCAAAATAGGGTATGTGCTTCTCAGAGTATGTACTCTGTGGCCTGCTTAAAAAGTGGCACAGAATTCTCTGTAGAATACAGTTAATTAGTTATTTCATTGCAACATGTTCAACAAGTGCACAGATAAGGACTGCCTGACTAAGTAGGCTGTATGCATATCTGAGACACGCTATCAATTATTAGCTTGAAGAAGAAAAGGGAGTTAGAAAATTCCCCTCCAAGGCTGTGGAGTGGTAGAGTATCTATTACAAAAGGAATGGGTTGCACGTAAACTGCAAACTCCCTTTTTCATAGTTTCAAACTAAATTGCTCTTAATGTTTTCTGAGAGTTGTTTTGTAAAATTAGGAAGCTGTAACAAACACATTCTTGGGATCAGTCAGGCTCAGTACTCCAATTATGTTGGGCTTTGCACCCAATTACACTGCCAAGTGTTTACTATTATTTAAAATGTTTATATGCTATTTGAATATTCAATCCAATATTCAGTGAAACAAAAGAACTCTTCTATTCCATTTGTTTTGATATTATAGTGATGCATGACTACTCTTCCATGACTTCAAAGCCTCCCAAATCTGATTGCATGGTTAGCAAACTACAATGCTAAAATACGCAAAAAGTTTAGTATTAGCTAATCTGAAGGAGAAAATATACAGTGAATGGTACACAGGGCTAGAAGCACAAGCACTGATAGTTCTGATCACTCAGTTTACCATTACTGTAGTCATTCAGGCAGAGAAAGACTTCACAGAACAAGGGAGGTCCCTGGTATACAGAGTGGAAAGGTTTAAGTGCTCTATGCAAATCAATACTTTAAAGCAAAAGGTTCTCACTGCACCACTGCCCTCCTTCAGTGGGGTGGCACTTGTTGTTTACACTTATTTCCCACCCCTCAAGTAAACTAAACAAGATTTCTTTATTTTAACACTTTTTGCCACTGTAATTATCTCTGTGCAGGTATGAAAAGCAAGGGAAAACCAGGTCGGTTGCGCCTGTGAGCAACTGGAGTTGACTTCAATAAAAAATTTCCACCTAACCTTACTAATTATTAATGTACAGATGTTCTTGGCTTAAAATACAATGCCTGTGCTTACTCCAGGGAGCCAGTCCCCTCTGATTGTACTCAATACTAACTAACCCTCCCCCTGCAATGAAATATCAAGCCAACATCTTCCTTTTTACAGCAAAAAGTTCTATTACTGTTGTTCCTGCACAAAAAGCGCAAACATTTAAAAAGCATATTCTTTAAATACTGGATTATTATGACTGTAGTACATACCATAGTGCATCAGGATGTCAAGAATCACATTTCAACTGTACTGCTACACTTAACAGCTCACACTGACATCTTAGCTCTCAGTGCCAGGTTCTCTTGCTCACAGTTTGGAGCATGTCCCACCACTTCACTGATGCCTTTTCTATTTACACAGCCAAAGTTTTGTCCCCGTTTTAAAAGGTCTGCACTGTGCATCTCTGTCCTCGTTCTTTGGATAGCCCTTTTGTCTCTGCTTGTAATGAAAGTCTTCGCGTCTTCATTCCTGTCTTTCAGAAAAACAGCACTGTTGTCTCCCCTCCTACACTTCATGGCTTCTACTCATTCACCTCTGTCACCCTGGGTGATGTGGAACTGAGGGGGGGGTTAAAAATAAAAGCATGCTGGCTGGAAGATATAGGGCTGAGACTATGGTCGTACCACCATGCAAGCTCAGCGCGTATCTTGTCTATACCTCCTCTGATTACACGCTGCAGTGCTTCATGTCCTCTAGGACAAGCCACTTCAGCCCTTCAGCCTAACTCAAGCATGCTCCCAAGCGTCATCTGGACTCCAAAGAGGAGTGGATTTACGCCATGATCTGTCCTGAACAGCAAGAGAAACAACTTGCCCTTCCAGTTCCTCAGGCTTCCATATAACGCTACCACCTCATTTTCCACATATAGTAATATTTTATTCTCCCTCTTACATCCTGGAACTATAACACCTTGGGAGTGAAGCAGGAAGAGAGCTAAATTAACTGTGTATGTTCTAGATCAGCTCATTCCCATTCCCAGCAGAGTTTTAAAACACTGGCAATCAACACTAGCCTAAATATGCTTCAGCTAAAGCCATGTGGAATTTTTGTGGGAATTCAGAGATCACTTGTGACTAATTCCAGCCATATTCCTGAAGAGATTAGTATGTATTATTCCTAAAAGAGTTCACAAAAAGAATGAGTTTAGACCTAAGCATACAAACCTGAATGATGGGAAGGACCCCACGCCATTCAGAACTTAAAAGCCAAGAATTTGAAGTATTTTTCATGTAATTCTTTGGCTCAGAGATCAGGCCATCCATGGCCACGGAGACAGTCAACAGCTATAAGAAATCTTATTTATAGTCTAGACCTGCAAATACTTCTTTTGAAACACAGTAATCACAAAGTAATTCACCTAATCCAAATCACTGAATGCTTCTCCAACACCACTGAGTTCCAGGGAATATTGCTGTTCCCTGTGGAGGGAACAGCATCAGGTGCTCTATCGAGCTGCTTACATGGTTAAACACACATCAGCAAGGTGATTCTGTCATTTTGCAATACGTGCACCATAGTTTTTCCACTCTGATGATGGCTTATTATTTCTGGTTGAATACAATAATACGGCTCGTCTCTTGAAGTTAAAAATTAACTTGTACTGGCCAACCACAGTAAACCATTAAAGATAAAGCAAAACATCTAATTCTGTTATACATAAAAAAATGGAAACCGCATCTCTTCAGCTCTGTTAGTCAGCTTTACATACTTCCATTTATCTTTCCTAGCGTCATTCTGAGGGATCTCTTCAACCACAAGGACTAATTCTTACCAGTAGCACTTACCAAAACAGAAACTCATGCCTGTTGACAAGAAATAAGTATGTAGCTCTCGCAGTGTATCAGGAATAACTTAGACCTTTTAAGAGCTGATTTTATAATGTCCAAAGAAGAGAGAAAGGGTAAATTTGAATCCAAATGATAATCTTTTAGGAAGTCACAGAGGCCAACTCATAGCCAATAGAAATGAGAATCAAGCACTATAGAAATGTCTAATACAGTAGACATACCTCCTACTGATTTCTCTAGGAATTTTGCATGGAGCTGAACATCTGGTGTGGCACAGGAAAGCTCTTCCTTACTACCAGACATTTATATTTTCTTGCTTGGTTTTTCTCTTAAGCAAACATTCATTATTGACAACGTGAGAAAAGTTTCACTCCCTACTGAAGCTTCAGGTCCTGTATCCATCACATAGTTCCTCAGAGCAAAAACATTGAGCACGGTCTTCAAACACACACTGGATCCACTGTCAACACTCCAGTGACATGGCATTGCTTTGCAACACTCAGTAAGCTTCTGCACCAGTCGTCATCTTTCAAAGAATGACTTAAAATTTTTATTCTTGGCATCTGAAGATCAAAATTATGGCTTCTCTCCCAAGTGTTCCAGAATACCATTACTAGCACAACGGAAGGTGGGAGATGTGGCAGCGCTCAGACCGCATTCAAGCAAATGTTCTACGCTCAGGTGGAATGTGGTGGAAGCCAGCTTTTCCTTTGCTAGACATGCAGACCCCCTCCCTCTACACAGTAAATAAACTGCAACACCTGTATCTGACATACACATACTGACCTCAGCGATGTATTGCCAAAAGGCTACTTCAAATATTCTTTCTCCCAAAAGTCACATGGATAATACACTTCACTGCTTTGGAAAGAGCCCCAAGGGGAAAAAAAAAAAAAAAAAAAAGATATATCCAAAAAGACAAAATATTGCTACGGTGCCCCTACTCTTTTTTTTTTGGCCAGAAGCCGCGTAATTCTTTTCTGGCTGGCTTGTTTGGTCACAAACAGAATGACCTTTATTGAATGGTCAGCAAATGTGATGGTTTTAACAGAACTACTGTCGCAGTGAAACTGACGCGCTACAACCGTAAGCTCGCCCACAGATGGTAGAGGCTGCCCTGGGTATTGTCAAAGTAACTCAGTGGCTGAAGGCAACGATCCAGTTGGTGAAACAAGCACAGTTTGTACACAAAGTCACTTCCAGGCACTATTAGAAAACAAGACCCCAACACATACAGGCTTGCTTTTTAAACTACACATTTCTGTTAACTGCAGAAGAAAAAAGTTGGGATTACCTTGCCATTTGACTTTGCCTAAAAAGACCATAGATCTGCAAGGGGCCGCTTCTCCTTATAACGCTGTGGCAGAGCTGGTTGCTGGAATACAACAGTATGCAGTGGTCCCTTGTGATCAGGGCCACAGCTGATGGAAGAGACACCAACTACTATATTCTTCACAAGGAGTGGGGAAAAAAAAAAAGCTTGCTTTCCTGGTAGGGTAATTTTTTGTTACTTAGCTTAATGGATTTGGGAGCCTTTACCCTGTTGCTTAGGATTTTTGCTCTGAAAACTGAATAGCGCAAAGGAAAAGCTCCCATCAGCTTTAAGGGGATTTTTATCATGGTATTTGTAAGGACTAGCGTGCGAATGAACGATACGTGCCATCGGGGCTAAGAGATAAGACAGTCTCAACATTTGATTTTGTCTAAGTTCATCTGCTCCATCCGCAAAAATACTCTCACCACTAGAAGATACAGCTACATACCACGGCTTCATTTGGCTCCTGGGGTGCCACAGCGCTACTCATCTTCTGCATGAGCTGAGACAAAAACTATGCAAATTTGGCTAACTGTCTTGAAAATATCACACGAGGAACATGATGTCACGTAAACCTGACTACTCCTCGTGTGATGGTTCTTGCATCTGGGTAGAACCTCCCCCCAACAGCCTTAGCTCTTAAATAGCTCCTCAAGCAGGCATGGTTCAGACATCTGTTTCTGATAATCTTTCCTAATCTAAACACAAACTAACACCTGGGGCAAAGGGAAAGCCTCTCTCATTTGCATCAATAAAACAATGTTATTATGCACTTTGCTAACTTGCTGCTGAAGTGAACTACGTTTAAGAAGTCTACAAAGATAATGCATGTTCAACACTACCCAACAGCGCACAGGAGTGATGGGGGCAAGACTACGCTCAGCAGAAAATAAAACAAACATGAGAAAGTTTGCTCTGCACCTGAATGATTTCAATCAAAACCTGTTATATTTGTCTTAGCAAAATGTGCTAGTGATAATTTCAGGCTTTTTATTTAGGACATGTTTATAAATATCTATAAATGATCAGTGAATGCCAAATAATTTTATACAATGCAAAAGGGCAATAATTCCGTAATTTAATAATTTACAAATCATCGCTAAATATCTGCTTTGCTTTTGACCAAGATTAACACAGGAACTATAATATGTTTACAGCTTAGCTGTGATTTATTTTTTAAAAATAGTTATTAATAAAATAAAATGAAGTGTGGGTGATAACAATTGAAGACAGGTATGCAAATAATTCTAGTCTCACTAAAATTACATCCTTGTACAGAATAATATGATACAACATTTAACTGAAATGCAGAGATTTCTAAAATAATGTCCTGGTACATTTATTTTTGGCAAAAAGGAGCATGTTTATTGCTGGCTGGTTTTCTTCCGTAAAGTGTGGTCATTGGCCACTCTCAAATAAATTAAAAATGTTCTTTGATGCCCTGTATGATTAAAATATGGGCATATAACTTCACTTACCATTTAGGGGAGTGTCCTTTTAGCAATTATAACTCCATTAATTCAGTAACAGACCTGGAGAATTTTTTTTCAATTAACATTACATTTACTGGAAGAATAGAGCTTTAGGACAGAAGGGGGCCACAGCTGCAAGTTAGTTTAGGCCAAGCTGAATTTATAACTCTGGCTGCAAAAATTGAAGGAAAATATTTTTACAAAGAAAGCTAATGACTTACTTTCAAAATCTGAACACAGATTAAACTGTAAGCCTACTCTTGAAATAACATGGACCAGATATTTTGTAGTTAAACTAACATTTTTCAGCTTGGTCCAAAATGAATTTTGTAATTTCTGTTTCACTCAACATTTCCCGCTCCTACTCAGGTTCCACCTTAATGTGAGCAAAATTTTCTTCTTTAATTCTGCCAGGCAGGAGAGAAAATACACATTCATTACTCATGTTGAAGAACCTAGTGCTATGTATCACAGAATAAAGCAGAACGCCCTGGAAAGGAAATGAGAAAAGACTGTGCATAGTAACTTGAGAACAAGGCACCGCACCAAGGAATATTCTGTAAAGGACAGTCCTTAAAAAAAAAAAAAGACTAAAACTAGGGAAGAACAACAGCTTTCAGCTTTTCTTTAACAAATATGTCCCTAAAAATCCCTGAAGGATCACACAGAAATCATTAGAACATCATTTTTATTAGTTTATGGAGAACTAGTTTCCCATGTGATACAGCGATTTCTGTTTTTATTGCTTCTCGACTGTGGTCTCTGTATGACAATTGAAGCTGGTAGTCTTCATACTGTAACTCATATAAACATACCTCAAGTAATAAAACTGAAGCTAATTCTCAATTTTCTAACAAAATGTCCACTGAAGCCTCTCCGTTTCCCCTCATTCTAGTGCAATAATCAGCAATTATTTGTCTAAAGTAGTTCTCAAGAACCCCCACTGGGGTAGATGCTGTAGAAACAGAAAGCAAAAATGTATTCCCTGCCCACCTTCAGTAACGAGTGGAAGTTAAATACAACAATTAAGTGTATTTCTACCATCTCACCTCAGGAGTGGTATAAAACATGACAATCAAAATATTACAAAGTAGCCCACAATAAAACTTCTCATTATTGATACAATGAACTCATTGTTCTTAAGCAAACATTTTAAATAGCATCCGTTACTCACGTGAAGTCCTAAAAATTACCTCTCTGGGCTTTGGAAGAAATAACACATTTGAGTATCAAAATACAGGAGAATTTTTCATATTCTTTTATAATAATGATTTCGTACAAGTTTTCATCTCTGTGTTACAATTCTGTTGTTTCAAATGGAGCTGCCAAGAAATTATTTTTAAACACATAAGGTTAAATCTTCACCTGCACAAATCTGCATTGCTTCACTTCAAAGAAATGTAATGAATGGCTTTTGCCATGCTCTGAGGCACAGGCTGATTTTTACACAAGTGAACCGACTTGGTTGCATTCAGTAGCAGTCTGAATTCCCTCCAGTAAAAGTTTTAATGTTAAAAACGCTTTGTCAAAGTCCAGCTTTACAGTCAGAGGGAGGTCACTAAAGTCACAAAAACACTATCTGCAGAAAAATGCAAATGAATATCCCACAAACCAAGACCGTATCTATGCAAAATGAATAGCACCTAAAACTTATGAACAAATAACATTGCTCCCATTATCTTTTTATCTGCAATTTTCATAGGAGACCAAATAAATTGTTATGAGGATGCAGCTGGCATCTAAAATTCACTATCAGACAGATGACGATGTGCTTATATTGCCTACTGTGGCCACTTTTTGAAGAAGGTCAATCCAGAGATTACTGAAATTAAATCTAAATTGTAATGGTCTACAGCTGCTTGCACTTAGTATGTTTGGCTTCATATACATATTATTAATGAAAACTCGGTATAAGTCTATACACTTCGAACTTTTGAAGCCACTGTTTTTATTTATGCTTCCAGATGTGTAGTTTCACAGTAAGTGTTAAACTAAAGGAAATTACTGCTATATAAATGGGAATTCATAATAAAACAGCCAAGTTGAATACTTCCTTGTAAGCAAATGGTGCTTTAATGCATAAGCATTATTATATGGTTCATGTCAAAAGGGAAGCATCGTTTGGTCTTGCATGTTATGGATGCCACGTGCAGCTAGACTTTTCTCTGATTTGTAGCATAAGGAAAACATGCAAACCCAAACGGTCATTATTCAAATGTATGCCATTCACATCCATTTTGTTGCCTTCTTTGAGAAGTGTAGCAAAATGGTTCTAGAGAGGACAAGTACAATAATAACTACACTAACACAATATACACGCATCACCTAAAGCCACAATTTTCACTTTCATCAACATATCTAAAACCAGACAAATAAACAATGCAACAACCCTGAAAAATCCTTCAGGGCACCAAAATTCATGTTAAGATGTGGAAAATAACTATCCTTTTTATATATATTACTAGGGCTTTTTTTTCTTACTGAAACACGGTGACTGCCACACTGTGAAGAATGTGCCTCAAATGTTTGTGTTCAAACTGTCTCTATGATGTGGAATATCTCTAAAGCCAACACATCCACTAATGTAATAGAGGCAGTTACTTTGTAAGGCTTTTTTTAAAATAGCATAGCATGAAACTCAAACTGTCAGTGCATAAATTACTGCTGCCTTGAGGCTGCAATAACTTATGCATCCTTGTATTCACCCCCTCATATCCCTCTCCTTTCAAAGAGAAGCTCAGATCTCCCCTCCCGCCCCCATCTCCCCACCTCTGTGGCAACCCGAACAACGTCATCAGGAATAGGGAGGCTGGCCTGTTACGTGGGTAAGGCAGGGAGGCAGACAACTGCACAATGAATGGCAGAAAAAAAAAACCAAGCAGGAGAGTTTGGGGTTTTATTTTCAAGAAAGCTCTGCAAAAATGTCATTGCAATAATTATGCGTTCCTATAAATCATTGTTATTTGTCTACAGCCAGGCATAATTTGATTTTATTTCTTTAATAAAAACTTGATCTAATTTGAGGTTATCATTGTCAGTTCATGGACAAAAACAACCGATCAATAATGCTAGTACTACTAAGCAATAGGCAATTCTATCTACAGCGCGATTACTGACACTGGCGTAGTCAGCTGAAAGGTTTGATCTTGCTGAGTCAAACAATGTCAGAAGACTGGATTCTTTATTTCTAATTTCCCCCTTTTTTGTCCTCCTTCTTTTTTTCCCCCTCAAAGAATAAAGCCTTATCTTGCTAATAAAATATGTGCTAAACTGGACAAAATGAAGACTAATATTTTCTCCTAAAATCGTAATTTCCCCTTTTTTTAAGCAGGGGGAAAAAAGCCAGCAAGAAATAAGATCGCAGCAAATAGGACTCTCTGATCTAGAAACACATTTACAATATCTTTAGTCTTAGGAGCAGATCATGACACAATCCAGTCTAGACTATGGTGGTGTTACGCGTATATAATGCTGGCAAAATAATTAAACTGCACTGAAAGGACTTTATACTGCAGTTCTGACTCAAACTCATCAAATTAAATTCTTCGTGAATTAATGCACATAGATTGAGGTCGATGTAGTATATGACTTTGACATTTCATAAAGATGAGTGACAATTATGGATTCTTTCATATATTTTAGATGGCTCAGCAGGACATAATGGCAACTGAAAATTATGTCCAATAGAGGAAATATATTGTTTATAGCACAACTTTATCCAACATTTCGGTTTATTTGATGCATTCACCCATTAGAGCCACCCATACTTGGGTATTCACTATACCACCCATTAAACACTTTGCTAAAAAAGACACCTGAAAGTGTCTGCATTATTTGCCATATTTATCTGATGGCTTCAGAGTGTTTAAAATACTCTAAAGTACCTTGAGAAAATCTTTAATGACAACTGTCACATTTTCTTCTCTGGAAAAGTCTTCTAAACTATGAATCTGAGATCTAGACAGCTTAAGAACAGCTCAGAGCCATTGTCTCTGAGGCTGCTTTGCACACCATGCCACAAGGAGAACATTAAAGGAGCGAAAATGCTTTTCAGTGATCAGCAGCCATTTCATTAGGCTAAATTACAACAGCCAGAAGTGGCTTTTACTTTACAAAGGGGAAAGGAGCCTCAGTTAAATGCTCACAGAACATAAGCGCTGATTAAAAAAATGCCACAACCGAACAAAGCCATTTGGATCTGTCTTTGGCCTTGGGTAGTACGGTTTGACGCAGTGTATGGAGTGGCTGCACTCCTTTATAAACCCATTCTCAAGTACAGTTGGGCAAATTATCAAAATCTGGGTTATCAAAAATGAATGATTGCCCTCCTGAACATGAACAGAGAGTGGAGAAATAACTCGTAACTTCATAAGCAGCACAAGAAATGCTACAAAGATATTAGCACTTTATGCAAATAACAGTACTCTTTTACCTGCTACGTGCACAGCCCTGGCAATTCACTGCATATTATTATTAGAGCATTGACAAAATACCCCCAAAATGAACAACACCTCAGGAGCTCCTAAGAAACCTTAACAACCGGTTCTTGATATCTGTTAACCTTTGCAGACTGACGCTGTTTTATCACATCAGCATGGACCTGCGAAGCTTGCAGCTTACCAAGCTCTCCCAGCTCTAGCTCAGATCACTGCATTGGGGCAGAGAACGGAACTGGAGCTGCGTTTCCAGTAGTCACAGTTCGGGCTTATGAAATTGTTTCGTTTCAGACACGAGGCGTCAGTCCATTCTGCTCGCTAAGCTACTACTCTCTTGGCAAAAGCAGCTCGCCTTACTCCGGCTCCATCCCATCCACCTGGAGGGAGCACAGATGTACTTCACGTGCAAATCCAGTGGCACACCCCCTTCTCAGAGCCCGGCCTGCAGAATCTGGCCCTAAAAACTGAAGGAGAAACGCTTCAGCAATAAATGGGATACTGTGCTCTTGAAAGAGATGACAACTCTGTGCTTAATCACTTCAACAAACTGAAGAGGGGCCCGGACTAAATGCTGCTACGCCGTGCAAATTACTGGCAGGCGACTTGTTTCCTTGGGCTGCTGACAACCAAGGAAAGTCAGAAATACTTTTAAGTGCAAAGCAACAGGCTTTGAACACAATGAGCTCAGGATCAGGAGGATAAAACCTTAGGACACCCTCCTCTCCTGGTGATTCTCTGCAGCACCAAGCAAAGCAAAAGAGGTGGCCAGGAAAAGCTATGCATCTAGCGCTGAAGAATGAATAATTACTTGTTACTGAGTATTAAATTCATGTCAGGAATTTTTCACTTTTTTTCTTTAGAGATTAATACTTAATCACTTTATGAAGGTATTTTCATTCCACTGTACTACAGTAGTACACTGTCTTATATATCTTCTGAAATGCATGCTCACAGTGCTGTCCTACTGTGAACTGCAAGGAGAGTTTAAAAAAAAAAGAAAGAAAAAAAAAAGGTGTGATTTTAAATGTCTCATGAGAAACGAGAGAAAAATCTATCTCCATAAGAGAAAAATCCTCTAAAAACTCCTTAACCTAAATACAATATGAGGCCATTTTACCTGCCAGCTGAGTGGGTTTGTCATAAATGCAGTCACATTTATTTTTCTTCTAGAAAGCACTCAAGTCATCTTTATGCTTATCGAGACAGCTGATATTTTCTGGGAAGAAAAAGGCATGCGATCAAACTAGTTGGGTAAATTCTCTAAAGCCTACAAGAAGAAACTACATCTAAAAGGGCCAAGTGTCATAGATGAAGGAAGGCATTGATGCTCTAACCAATGGATTCCTTCATATAAACTCCATGACAAACACCATTTAATTAACTACCTTAAATGCAAAGCTTCTTAGCTTAGCTTGTTCAGGAGAACCTTGAATGTAGAGAAGTCAACTACAGTGACTGTGGAAGCTCTATTGAATTCCGCTCGGTCAAGATCAGAGGGGTCATCTCCAAGGGGGATCTTATAGTAGGCATCTGCTACTGACCCCCAAACCAAGATGAAAAGGCCAGCAAAGCAACATTTGGGTCACTTAAGCGAGCTTTGAGGCAACAGAACCTGCTTCATATGGGTGACTTCAACTACCCAGACATCTGTTGGAAGAACAGCACAGCAGCTCACGTCATCCATCAAGTTCTTGGAATGCGCGGAGGACTGTTTCCTCATACAAATGTTAAATGTGCCAGCCAGGAACTTGCTACTCAACAAACCAAGAAAACCTGCCTTGTAATATCTCAGTGATGGCCTTGGCTGCAGTTATCACGGTATTGCGGAGTTTGGGATCCTGCTGAGCACGCTGAAAGTTAGTACTAAGACAAAGATTTTAGATTTTAGAAGAGCAAACTACAGCTCGCTTAGAGCTGAGCTGTGGGGGATTCCGTGGGAAGCTTCCATGGAAGATGCAGGAGTTAGTGATGCTGGGAACTTTCCAAGACCACTCTCCTGGAAGCACAAACACAATTCATCCCCTTTAAAGGGTAAGGGAAGGAGGCAGAGCAAGAGACCCCCTTGGCCTAACTGCATCTGCTCAAAACCAAGAGAGAGGAGGTACCAGAGATGGAAAAGCTGATGAATACCCATTGAGAACTACAAGGGCATTGCCAGGGCATGCAGACATGCAGTTAGAAAAGCAAAAGCTCAGCTCAAATTGAAATTGGCCAGAAATGTCAAAAACTACAAGAAAGGATTATGTCAAAACTCATTGTGCTTTCAACTCAATGAAGGTATTTCCATATACGTAAGCAGAAGAAGATCAGGTCGTTAACCTGCTGATCAGTACATCAAATCTTCCATCTGAAAAACTGGACTGAAAACCCCTGCATGCCCCATACAGATACTGTTGATCTTCATTCATTGTAGTTTGAGACCATCAAATGAAAATCACTTCAAAAGCACAAAGCCTTTAACAAAGCTAAATTCTTACACACTATTCACCCAGCATGCTATATAGTCCTGGATAAAAAGAAATTCAAACTGCATATCAAGCCTCTCTTTTGGTAGTGAGAAAAGAATGTGTCATTGCTTAGCTGAGAACCTGCTTTGGAGTATTTGAGGCCACTCAATGAAAGGAGAAGCTTTGATTCACTAACTTGTTGAGATACTCCATTTAACTTATCCTCAAGNCTGTCTTATATATCTTCTGAAATGCATGCTCACAGTGCTGTCCTACTGTGAACTGCAAGGAGAGTTTAAAAAAAAAAGAAAGAAAAAAAAAAGGTGTGATTTTAAATGTCTCATGAGAAACGAGAGAAAAATCTATCTCCATAAGAGAAAAATCCTCTAAAAACTCCTTAACCTAAATACAATATGAGGCCATTTTACCTGCCAGCTGAGTGGGTTTGTCATAAATGCAGTCACATTTATTTTTCTTCTAGAAAGCACTCAAGTCATCTTTATGCTTATCGAGACAGCTGATATTTTCTGGGAAGAAAAAGGCATGCGATCAAACTAGTTGGGTAAATTCTCTAAAGCCTACAAGAAGAAACTACATCTAAAAGGGCCAAGTGTCATAGATGAAGGAAGGCATTGATGCTCTAACCAATGGATTCCTTCATATAAACTCCATGACAAACACCATTTAATTAACTACCTTAAATGCAAAGCTTCTTAGCTTAGCTTGTTCAGGAGAACCTTGAATGTAGAGAAGTCAACTACAGTGACTGTGGAAGCTCTATTGAATTCCGCTCGGTCAAGATCAGAGGGGTCATCTCCAAGGGGGATCTTATAGTAGGCATCTGCTACTGACCCCCAAACCAAGATGAAAAGGCCAGCAAAGCAACATTTGGGTCACTTAAGCGAGCTTTGAGGCAACAGAACCTGCTTCATATGGGTGACTTCAACTACCCAGACATCTGTTGGAAGAACAGCACAGCAGCTCACGTCATCCATCAAGTTCTTGGAATGCGCGGAGGACTGTTTCCTCATACAAATGTTAAATGTGCCAGCCAGGAACTTGCTACTCAACAAACCAAGAAAACCTGCCTTGTAATATCTCAGTGATGGCCTTGGCTGCAGTTATCACGGTATTGCGGAGTTTGGGATCCTGCTGAGCACGCTGAAAGTTAGTACTAAGACAAAGATTTTAGATTTTAGAAGAGCAAACTACAGCTCGCTTAGAGCTGAGCTGTGGGGGATTCCGTGGGAAGCTTCCATGGAAGATGCAGGAGTTAGTGATGCTGGGAACTTTCCAAGACCACTCTCCTGGAAGCACAAACACAATTCATCCCCTTTAAAGGGTAAGGGAAGGAGGCAGAGCAAGAGACCCCCTTGGCCTAACTGCATCTGCTCAAAACCAAGAGAGAGGAGGTACCAGAGATGGAAAAGCTGATGAATACCCATTGAGAACTACAAGGGCATTGCCAGGGCATGCAGACATGCAGTTAGAAAAGCAAAAGCTCAGCTCAAATTGAAATTGGCCAGAAATGTCAAAAACTACAAGAAAGGATTATGTCAAAACTCATTGTGCTTTCAACTCAATGAAGGTATTTCCATATACGTAAGCAGAAGAAGATCAGGTCGTTAACCTGCTGATCAGTACATCAAATCTTCCATCTGAAAAACTGGACTGAAAACCCCTGCATGCCCCATACAGATACTGTTGATCTTCATTCATTGTAGTTTGAGACCATCAAATGAAAATCACTTCAAAAGCACAAAGCCTTTAACAAAGCTAAATTCTTACACACTATTCACCCAGCATGCTATATAGTCCTGGATAAAAAGAAATTCAAACTGCATATCAAG
The DNA here is from genome assembly GCA_013398295.1 of Chionis minor. Lineage (NCBI taxonomy): Eukaryota > Metazoa > Chordata > Aves > Charadriiformes > Chionidae > Chionis > Chionis minor. Next base: position 338,041 of record VZSF01009054.1, on the reverse strand, counting down.
CCTCTCTTTTGGTAGTGAGAAAAGAATGTGTCATTGCTTAGCTGAGAACCTGCTTTGGAGTATTTGAGGCCACTCAATGAAAGGAGAAGCTTTGATTCACTAACTTGTTGAGATACTCCATTTAACTTATCCTCAAGCATAGCAGAAATCTCCTTGTTTGGTGTTTTTTACCACTTGCAACCATTACAGTCATGCCATTAAGCCACAACGGCCTGTACTCATTCCACAGAAGTTCTTCACTTGATCAATAGTTCGTTTGCCTGGGCTGAAGATCTTCTCACTATCATATCATACTCACAAAAGCGTGAGGTCTCGTAGCTTATTTAGGGAATCTGTTCCCTCAATGTGAATAAGAAACAACCATTGTCCCACAAAATACCATGGGCCACCAGTAATAGCTGTCACTCAGGTTAAGAACAAACTATTTCTAGATGAAGAAAGTTGTGCAGGAAGAGTAAACATACAGTTAAGATCCATTGAAAGGTGACAAAATTTGCACCCCTGTAAGAATACTAACATGCTAAATATCACCAATAATATTATTGGTATATTGATAATATATATCAATATAACCGTATTAAGGTATAGGATATCAAAATGTTCTTCCTTTGGAAAACGCGTGATAACCAGAACATGCTACTCCACTGAAATGCATAGTAAAGTTCACATACTAGTGCAATGTTGCGCATCTCTCTTTTTGATACAGACCTGAAAATTGCTTCATCTTGATTCCGTTACTAAATAGTGCTGCTTTCTTCAGTATCACTCGAAGTACCAACTCCCTTACACAGACTTTAAGTTAGGAACACAGCTCACTTCCCTGAGCAGAACCAGCACGACTCCCAGGTGAAGCCAGCCTGCCTTGCTCTGAGCATCTGGGGGCCAAAGACACCAAAGGCTTCCCATCTTTAAAGCTATGCTGCATATGCAGGTGGAAAAGAATAAACTCAAACCAGGTAACGCTAAGTAAACCCCTAGATCTGTCGGGTGAGATGGGTTAAATAAATAGGTTTGATAAACATTTTACTCGCAGTTCTTTGCACGTAGGTATTCTTTTCTACAGCCTTCCTGTCTTGTCTGAAAAGTCCCATCTCCTCCCCGAGATCAACAAATTCCACCTCGTCTCCCCTGGTTCCAAACAAAGCCTTTCCATCACCTCTGAGGCTTGGCTTTTTGTCAAGTCCTTGCCCTTGGCAGAGCAAAAGGGCCAACAACCCCTCTCATGTATCTGTTCAGTCCTTCTCCCCCTCCACCTGCACTTGGAAACCGTCTTGAACTTTAGTTTTATTTCAAGAACTCTGGAAATGTGAGATTCTGACCATTTAAGCCTTCCTGATACACACATAAAATCAACGGAGGAAATAAGCTTCTGCCACTTAAATTACTTGTGCATACAATAAAAAAATTAAACGTTATGGGTATACCAAAAGTTGATAAAACATGCATATTTATGAAAAGCTAAATATTTAAATGCTTGCATTTACGCAAGTCAGATTATAAATACATTCGTTTGCAGACTTGATCTCTAAGGCACGCCTGAGTGGCAACGCTGCCAGTTCTCCAGTTTACTATGTAAGATATTCAGGGCCTCAGCTCACGTTCCTAAGAGATCAAGTTGCAAAGTAAAATTACTGAACAGAAAATTGGTTCTGTTTTACCTCAAACCATTTCGTTAGGACTACCAGGGTAGTACATATCTTGCTTTACGCTTCCAGAAATTATTTATCCAGGACTTTCCCATTCATACTCTGTATCCTGAATGTTCTGACTCGGTTTTGCAAGCTGTTTCCACAGAAAGCGAGGTCAGATTCTGATGCTCTCTCGGCCACAACTGGATTCGCACTCAGTGTGAGTGACGCTACCGTAACACCCGAACACAACACCACTATGTGTGGACGGAAGAATGGATGCACATTGTCACCTCACAAGCAGTATAGGGGCTCTGTCACCCCATGCTCTTGCTCTGGTGTTCCCGATTCTCTTCACGAACGGGCTGACACGCTTCCTTATTCTCAGGGGCTCCATGAAACGAGACATAGATTTGTGGCACATGTGCAGTTACTAAACTTGTTGCTGGAAAATACTGCTGACAGCCGTGTGCCTTCCAACAGCTTCGAGGGACGCTCAAGCATTTTGCCTGGGTGTCTCAACACCAAACTGACCCCACTGTGTACACACCAAACTCGTAAAGAGGCACAAAGCTGCAGTACAGAGTACCACCATGAAATCTACACTGTTGGTCTTCAGCTGCATCTCTAGTGTTGCCAGTACGATATATCTCATGCTGGATGACTTTCAAAGTTGGTTCGCTCCTCTTGTGCATTAAGCGAGAAAAACGGTTTAAGTGATTACCAGGGGTAAGCTAAACAAATAGCAGCTAATGGGAAAGATCAGGAGAAAAATGCTTAAGGCTCTCAGTCCACCCCAAAACCAGCCAACATCCATTCTCCCATGCAGGGTCTCACTGTTTGTTTGGGGAAGGATCAGTAAAAGGGTTTTCTTCTGTATCTGTGTACCACAGAGACCAAGATAAAAGGAGTCTGTATGAGACTTTAGAGATTTCAGGGGAAATAAATGGAGAGTGATTATCAAAAGCTAGATTTAACTGTTCAGGCTCAGATTATTCCCAAACACATTTAGGCAGTAAAGTCAAACAGTAAAGCAATCCTGGAATATTTCAGTTACGGTTCTGGCATGTTTCCTGAATAGAGCCTTAGTTCATAGATTATACTGCTGAAAGCAACAAAGCAATGTGCCCTAAATAAGAATGTCAAGATTTGCCTCTTTGTCAGGGTAAATTACTTATATTTCATACAAACATTGCTAAGCAGTATCTACGACTTTCCATGCTATATAAATACAAATTCTCAGTATTATAAAATGGTAAAATCACTCATTCCCAAAAGGCTGGTGGTGTAAGAAACAGATCATTTTCTTATTGCACATAACTATATGGAGTATGATTGTTCATTAAATCTAAATAATGGATTTTCTACCATAAAGGTCTTTACACAGTGTGCGTTCTCTATTGTACCACTGCTTGAAAACTTGAACCTACATCACGTCCGTTCTGGCAAAGCCATGCAAAATATGCAACGTTTTGTGTCCATGCTGCAAGCTACCTTACATCAAGATCATGACTTCACAGAAAATTTCTGGATGGCAGTTACTGGGCACATGATTCTTCAAATATACAGACCTGTGAGGTCTGTTCCTGTGATATGGAGGCTGAGCCTCAGCTCAGGACGTCTTGCCAAGATCTTATTTCCTGCTGTGCATTTCCCAGTATATAAAGAAGTAGGAAAGGAGAATGAGACAGCTCATCTACATAGCTACCTAAATGCTAGCAATTGATATTGTCTACACGTCATCCCCATGATCCTGGGCTGCTGTCCAAAACACTCCTTGCAAAAGAGCCAAAAAGCTCTGAAGAATCATGGTTTGCAGTAACTCTTCCCCATTTTGTCACCTTTGGTGTTTTATAGGCTTCCAAATATGCTTTGTATGTTCCATTACTCTTGACCACAGGCTGATATTTACAGAAGATAATGTCAGGATCTTAAATCCTTTCATACTTTTGAAAGCATATGCAAAATACATCAGATCAACCTTATAGATGCAACTGAGAAGAATTAAACAGGTAAAAACACACCAGCAAACAAGAATTACAACTTTAAAATGGAACAAGCCCATGTTTAATTCTGAGAAAATGGTGAGCCAGCCTTAAACCATTTTTCCTTCATGCAATGGATTCAGACCAGCTCTTCTGCTAGCAGAATAACTCCCCTGCTCTGAAGAATAAACATGTTAATGAACAGCTCAGCTATTGATTCTTTTGACATTTGACTCTTCAGCAGGTGCTGAATTCAGGGTCTACTAATGCCGGTGTAGCCGCTACCACCAGTTTCATTTTCCGCCTTTATTGAAGAATGATCTTTAGAAATGAAGATAAAAGTTTCTGACATGCAGAAGGACAATACAGTTGAACAAATGAGCTATGTGGAAGGGGGAGTTCTTTTGCACCTGTCTGCTGATGGAAGGTGCTTATAAACAGGAGTCAGTCATTCTGTGTTGGATTACATTTTCCATTGCTGTTTTCAGCAGAGACTCAGTCCACCAGAACCCGACATTCCAACACCCCTAGGAATCCACCAGGTACTAAAGCAGATTCCTTTTAGATTCCACAAAAATCAATCCTACCCCGGATGTTTTGCAAAAAATTTTACGTTCTACCTATCAGTAATTTTCAATGCAACTTTTATTTCATAAAAAAAAGGTTTAAAAAATCCCATCAATTTAATTTTGTGGAAGACATAATGAGCCTGGTTCTACATACTGCTTCTTTTATCAGCTCCAATCTCTCATTCTCCAGGGAAAGCAGTACAGAAGTGTCTTTTCCTTTGATAGCAATAGATAACTAACCTCATTTTGTAAAAGCAGAACTAAACAGAAGAGTTATTCTTTGTCTTCAGCAGAAGCAGTGAATCAGACCCCACTGCCTTGTACTGAATCGAATTTAAGGCAACTCAATGCCTTACGAATAATCATTGAGAAGCTTACAGTTGTACCTCTTTTTTTTATTATTATTATTTTTTTATCTTTATATTTATTTTCTTTACCTGGCATTTCTTTATGCAATAGGGTACCAGAAAGTTTTGTATTTAAGAGGAATAGGACAGGTCATATTTTCTGAAGCTGTATTTTCAGGCCTTCTGTATCCTTACCCACTCATTATGTTCAGGTCAAATTTTTGCGTTTCTGTGGTAGCAAGGCTTAAAGATGTAATTGCTTTTAAAGCAGATATTTTCAACTCTTCTTAGCCACACAACCTGGGGTTTTAGAAGAAAACTTCTGTGCCTTGACCTTCATCTAGCCAGTGTTAACCAATTAAAAAGAAAACAATACTAGCCAACAATAAACTCAATTACCAGAGCTTGGAGGTTTTTTTCTTCATTTTAGGGATTGCTAGATACCTACTGACAAACTAAATCAAAACCAAATGACAGAAGAATTTCAGATTTAGAGAGGTATTTGGTTACAATGCTATGAAGACCGTGATTTATCTGTATCTCTGTCTAGACTGAGCTCCTATTGTGTAGACAGGCATTACACAAACAAAGTCACTTTTCTGTCCTGTGATGATGCCTATGATCTGAAGGAAAAGGAAGACAACTTAATGCACATCGCAAAAATCACTTGGTGTGATTTTGTTTAAATGATCCGCATGACAAAAATCAAGGTCTCTGTGCATAGCAGGAATGACAAATCAAAGTTAGGACAAAGCGCCTGTGTTGTACTGACAGATGGAACAAACAATCTGTACAAAACAACATTTCTCAGGCAAAAATAAACTGAAATGTTACTTAAGAAATACTATGGAAATTTAATTAAACAAAAGTTTTGGTATTACAGTCTACCATAGCATGTTTATAATTAAATGAGAAGTGCTTCACACTTTCACGCAACATTAAGATGACTATGAAAGCCACAAGCTTACCTCTCCACACATTCATACTACTGTTACTCTGGTCCACTGACTCCAGTGGAATAACATCTGATTTACAGGAAAGCAAGAGGAGAAACAGACCTGAAGACTGGAAATAAACCTGAGGTTTTTCATGAAACATAATCCTCAGCATGAGATGCAAAAGGTGACTTTCCTGACAAGTGCTACCCAAACTCTTAATAGCTTTCTGTATGTAACCCCATCTCATTTCATCCTGACATAATCTTAATTAGTCTTAGTTCTACTGCAGAGAAGCCTACTGAGGCAGTTAGCACCATATAATTAATCAGATATTTTGCACGCATCACAGCAACCAACAGTGTCAACTTACTGATGCGAGTTAATACAAACAGAAATCAACCCTGCCTTTCCCTTTCACGTGAGCTAAAAGCATGTGGCATGGAATGAACATATGACTATTTCTTCTATACACTGCTTAATGTCCTTTCTTCCCTTAGCAGCCATTTCCTAATGCATCATTACTCTCTGCAAAGTATAATTTATTTTTTCTGCTGGTGCTAAGAGAAGAACATGCAATTTGATATTTCTCTTAAATTTCAGTTTCTTCACAGAAGAATAAGTCCAGCAACTGAAATAAGCAATGATAAGACATAATTCTTGCTGCTGGAATTCATAAATCTCACATTTTATTTTTCTTTCTGTGTGCTTTAGCGGTTTTTGAGAAACTAAATTTTGCACCTGCACATAAATATACATTTGAGAGCACAATCTGCAACATTCAGCCATCTCACAGCAACAGAAAATAATCTACTTACAAATATAAACATATACAACCTGCACACTAACTCACTGGATTAAAAGCGTCACCACCTATCTATGTAATTGTAGATCTTAACTTTATTCTATTGTTTGAGGTTCATCTTTTGTCTTCATTGCAGGAGCCAAACATCGCAGTATTGTGCCTAATGTCTCTGAGGGGGAAACCATATGATTATATGATTTGACGGTGAAGCAGAAAAAAGCCACTGCTTAAGGAAAGCAGTTTTATAAAGCTGATACTCCATTCTCTTAAGCTTAAACTGAAATAATTCAATAAGCAGTATAAAACCACAAGAAGGTTTATTCAGTTTTGTGGGGCATCTGTAATATGTGGCAAGATTTATTAATAGTAAATGCAATGTTTAATACATGGCAGTGTTTTGCTTCGGCAGAACATGGTAAAACTACTTGCAAGAACAATTTAGTCCATAACTAATATTTAGCGTATGAAAGAGTAGTCTAATGTTCTGTGATTTCTCAGATTCTCAGAACAAACCAGTGAGATAATAACCTCCATAGAAAGGCAGTATTTAAATGATAGTTTGTTTCAGGAACTGACAGTAACCTGCTTAACACCTTCTCTCTACAGTTTGTGCCCCACAGCAGTTAAGTATCTAAGACAGGAATTATTAAAAATTGTGACAGCTCTAGTGTTTTCATTTCCAGTGGTATCTCAGCACAGGAACATGTACAGCCTATTCGCTACCTGACACAAGGAGCCATTCACCATTATTATTGCTCAACCTCTTGGGATGTTTTTTTGTATTTGGAAGCCTATCATAAGAAATTAGGCAGCCTATTGGAATTGCCAAATGTTTCAGGTGCTGTCATCCACGATTACTGCTCATCAAACGAAGGAATCTAATACCTATTTCTCAGTACCCAACTGCCCTGCCTCTACCTCCTATATGAATCTTCTTAGTTTATTTTAATGTTGGAAGAATACAGCAATTATAAGTAACTCTACGACTGCGACCACGTTTGTTTTAACCTAACTAAACCAGCAGTAACTGAAGATAATCAACTTTTCATTTCTGTTCCTGTTTTAGCAGATGGCAAGTATGTTATCAAACAACAGCAATGAGGATATATGTATAGGAAGGAAAGATGCAGTAAGTTTATCTCAAACAACTCAAAGCCATCAACAAGCTATCTATATGCACTGATGCCTCTTCCATCCTAAAGCCACAGCTGCCCTTTATCTTCTAACCCTGAGCTACATTTTATAATCCTACAGTCACTTGCGCTGGCATTTAATTCAGATTTTGCACTCTGACACTTAGTCTGAACATCTGAGGTAACACACGGCTAGCATAACACCCATGTGGGCCACAGGAGGTTCACACTGATTTTGATTAGTAACTGTAAGACTGTGAGTAGGATGTGAAGGGGAAGTCAAAACAAGGGGCAGAAGGCAATAAAGGTTTGGGGGGGCTAATTCTGGGGCTAATTTTGTCATCGAGCTGCATTTTAACTGTGATTAAAATCTGAGTGTGAACAAGGCAAAATGAAGCCTAGATACAACCTAAACTGTTCCAAAGGGATCAGTCATCATAATAAGCTCATGATTAGACTGTTCCTACCTAAAGATTGTACACACTGAGAATTGTACAATAACAGACGAATGAGTCCCCAAGTCTTCCCTCACGACCTCCGTTACTATCTCAGTTAGTCCAACAGTCATATCGTCTAGATGAGTTCCAGTGAAACTCCCACTGTTTTGGATGATTTTTCCAGTCTGAAGTGCCAAATTTCTTATTAGGCATGAGCTTGGATGACTGACGCATCCCTTTCCAAAGCAAATTTTATTAGCCTTAATTATGATAAGTTTCATCAGTCCTGGAACATATGACATTTTACTTTATCACATGCTCTAAGTTTATTGCATTTGGTCACATCAAACCTTTCTTATTTGGACAAATGACATATTCACAGGAGCTTTCATTTAAAAGTGGACTAAACCAGAACTATGGATGTTTAGGTAGTGGTTTTAAAAACTGATGGCATTCTCAACTTCTCCATGCTTTCCTACTTGATCTCATAGCTAGCATTTTTCAACGCTAGAAATATTTAACACCCGCAAATCGCTCAGAAAATTTTGAGCTCTTGACATTCACCTAAAATCAGACAAAAAATTACTTTCCTTCAACATACGGTATATCCTTAGTTGGGTGACGCTATTAATCTTCAGTGTGAAAAGCACAGCCACTGAAGACTTGATCTTCACCAAGAAGCAGCCGCCTGGGGCAGCGGAGCTTTGCCACGCCAGCTGGTGTCGTGGTTTAACCCCGACCAGCACGCACACACCACGCGGCCACTTGCTCACTCTCTGCTCCTCCACCCAGAGCGGGATGGGGAGGAGAATCAAAAAAACAAAAGTGAAACTTACTGGTTGAGATAAAGACAGTTTAATAGGACAGAAAAGGGAGACAATGATGATGATGATAATGATGATAATAATAACCAACAAAATAAGTGATGCACAGCACAGTTGCTCACCATCCACTGACAAATGCCTGGCTAGTTCCCAAGCTGCAGTTCCCCCCTGGCTAACTCCCCCAGTTTATATACTGAGCACGATGCCACATGGTATGGCATACCCCTTTGGCCAGCCTGGGTCAGCTGTCCTGGCTATGCTTCCTCCCACCTTCTTGTGCACCTCCTCACTGGCAAAGCATGGGAAGCTGAAAAGTCCTTGACTTAGTGCAAACCCTACTTAGCAACAACCAAAATATCAGTGCTTTATCAACATTATTCTAGTACTAAATCCAAAACATAGCACTATACCAGCTACTAAGGAGAACATTAACTCTATCCCAGCAGAAACCAGGACAGCAGGGAATGGAATCTAAGCTTCTTTGGCTCTATCTAGAGCCCTTTGCTCTGAAGAAGGTCTTGGAGCTGTTAATCATAAAGCTGGTGAGAAGGGCAATGGCACATCTATCTGATGCAAAAAATGCTACCCAGATGAAACCTGTAACCGAGCAAATTCTGTACACTTGGAGTGGGTGGCAACAGCTGCTCCATAGAAATATGCAAGATTCCTCACAGAAAATGGAGGAATTAGATCTTTTTTTGACAGAATTTGCTACCTTTGGTGCTTCTTGGTAGTCAGCAATTGGCTTAAGTGTGGAAACACTGGTTTTAATATGTTTTCATTTAGTAAAACATATCTCTGGTCATTCTTGTCATGTATCTAAATTCATCTCTGGATATCCATGTGACAGATCTAGAGCATCTTTTCTCCAGCAGAGCCCTAAAGCATCTTATGCATTATATTCTTAGACCATTATTGATGCCTAGACATCTCCAGAGTATATCTTAGCATGGATTGCCTTTGTCCAGTGACAGGAAAAATGTGCATTTATGTAAAGTGGTGTGGGATTTGCAATGTCACGCACAGTGGAAGATCTTGCTTAACAGCCCACTTCATAGTGCTGACTTTATTTATTTTGCAAGGACTCAAAAACCCTGGCAAGTGCTGAGTCTACGGTTCCATGGAAACCAGGTATTCCAAATTGAATGCTTACTGCTAGCACTGTCCTCCAGACAATCTCTTTACAAATGATCAGTAATATGAAGATGCCTTCTTTTCATTTATTCATTCATTTTAGTTTCTTCAGAATAAACTTGTTTTCTAGGACCATCAGAACACACTACCTGCATCCAGAATACTGGGATGGGCTGCACACACTGATTCTGGTAATACTTAGAGCAAGTTACGGAATAGAAAAATCACTTAAAATGATGGTGCTTACCCCGTTCTGTGTCATAGAGGTACACAAACTTTTCCCACTTATAATGAGTCAAGAGGCTCAAGATGGCTCCTTTTAATGCTGGCCGCATCTGGATGACAAACTGCACATCTGCATCTGTGGGGAAGCTGGGTGTGACGAAGGATGTGTGAAGGGCTCCACAAAACGATGTCAGTGTGTTCATTGACATCTGGTCATAGAATCCAAAGATGGCATAAACTCCTCTGGAAAACTGTGAACAGACTAACAAAGACAGGCAGGGGTGTTAAAATCTGACATATAATGAACACAAACAAACTTTCAAAGTATATTTGAAGTAAATCATCTAAGCAATCCTGAAATTTTTCCATATGATGCAGCAGATGGAACAAATTAATGAGAAAATATATGCCAATTTCCGTCGTAGCACCTTTGTCAGAATTAAACTGGCCTGAGCATGTTTTTCATTGAGATCTGTCCTGCTATACTGTTACAATCCACTAATCTCTCCATAGTCTTTAAAAAACCGCATGGATTACATCGCTTGTCTGTAAAACACCACCCCTTCCTTGAGTAGCGCCTTGAGAGCTCTTTTAGCAGCTACGTAACAAATATTAGGTATGCCTAAAAGTCAAAATGTTAAGATGCAGTTTTCCCTGGTATCCCACCTTGATACAGGTTTGATTTAAAGAAATCTGGATGTTTTATTCCTTTATAGTCCACAACTCTGAAATTTCTGTCTGAAATCCGGGTGCGGTTTTTTTCAGCGAGAGATTAAGGCGGCTTCTTAACTGGGTGTTAAAGTCTTTCAGAAACAATTTGGAAAGTCTATGGCTCATTAATGACAACAAAAACGAGGAACACATATTGTTGCTTCACAGGACGAAAGTTGATATGCCTTAACCTGGATGCTTTTAGTCATTAACCATTCTGGTATCCTGAGGAACTCATCTAGTAGCAGAAAATAAACAAAACACAGTCAAAAGTGTTTTGTTTCACACGTATATATCTGGGGAAACACTTCGTTTCCCGTACTTTATAGAGATTGAACAATGACCATTTTGGACAAAAGTGGAAAGTATTTCAATTTATAAATGTGGTCAACTTCATGGGAGTTGCAGGTAAGAGAGTTTCTTTGTTGTTCAACTCCGTAGGAACAGAGCAAACGTCTTGTGACCCCGGGTTTTATGCGTGGAGGGAGGCTGCATCAGAGACAGCAAGGGAGCCCAGTCTGTGGGATGCTGGAGCACTGGCCCATACAACTGAAATGCACTGCGGCATAGCAGCACTTCTAAATCAAAACGTTTCTGGACTGAGATGAGCAAGTCCCATTTGTAATGAAAATAAGTTTCCCAGAAAAATGTTCATTCAACATTAACAATTTTGCTTGTCAAGAACTGGATTTAACAACAATTTTGAACTAGCCCCATTAACCACTTTTGCCCAAACGCTGCATATTGAAGTTTGCAAAAAGCAAGGGGAAGTAATTACCAGTAAAGAAGACATGACTTCTGCAAAGAAATATACAGCGTCGTTACTTCCGAAAGTACCATCACGAAACATTTCCTACCATAAATGCTACCATTCAGAATCACTAAAGCCTATTAAAGTAATTTTAAAAAGGATTCTCCACAATATCAGCTCATTGACACAGCATCATGGATAACACCTCAAATAGGTAGTCAGCTGTGAAAATTCGATTTTCTTCCTGTAGATCCAGATGCAAAAATAGAAATGCTATTAAGGAATTTCTTTAAGCGTTTAAGTCACTGTAACAGGACATGACCAGTCGTGGATAACAGCAGCAAATAACAGCTGGTGTAGACAGGAAAGAGACACACATGAGGAATAGAGAGGGAATAAGCAGTAGTGACTTCTGAAAGAAAAGTTTGTGGAAGTTCCCAGCCACAATAAAGAAAAGATATAAAAGAAGTTATAATACAGCAACAATTTATTCCCAGAGGCATGACAGAGGAATTAAATACACTGTTTCAAAAGGCATTTTTAAAAACTATATACCAGCAGGATATACAGTAGAAAACCTACCACAAAAATTATCTGCTGAAGTAACAAATAAAAGACACTAATTTATAGGTGGAAAAAAGGGGGGGAGAGGGGAAGGCTACATTTAGAAAGTCTGGCAGTCTCCAAATCATTCCAATGGCATCTAGACCCTCTAATTCCATGGGGCTAGCAGAGCCGGGTGTCCTCACATACACTGAGTCAGTACCTCACACATCAGGCTTCTTTCACATATTTATTAATGGCCTAGTTTACTATTTTTTTAATGTAGATTCTGTACTGCAGAGAAAGCAGAGAAGAACAAGTATTCCAGGAAACATCCCTTCTTGCAATCCAAACAAAACATATTCTTACATGTCTCTTGACCCTAAAAACCCAGAGCATTTCAAACGACCAGGGGTTCACCCATTATTTCTTATCAGGTATAAGGCTCAGCAATACTTTTGAACTGTGACTCCGCTAAAATCTCTCAGATTTAGAGGGACACACTCTGAATAAAGAGTCACAAGGGGGCTCAGAAACCCTACCATGCCATCTACGCATAGGTCTGCAATGAAGAATACAGATTAGCTCAGATCCCACATCCCATAGAATCAGCAGAGAGAACCAGGGCAGTGCTAAAGGTAACTGGCAGGGGCCAGCCCCAGCACAGACCAGTTCCTCTGCACTGTGCTGGGAAGCAGCTGAGAATTGGTCCAGTTTCTGCTCTTTCTTGTCCTTAGAGATATGGCACCTAGGCACTGCGGTCAACAGTTTGAAAATGGTTCAAGGTCTTTGTCCTTTGGACAGAATTCTATCTTGCAGGGATATTTTAAAACACTGAATTAAGGTGTACGTATTTTCATAGCAGATTGTGCTCATTTATGCAAAGAGCCCATTCTCAAATTGTGAGTAATCTGAGAAAAAAATCAGAGACTGTGAACAACCTGACCATGAGCAGGACCTTCTCCGAACAATACCTAATAGCCAACATGGAGCTGCTGCTTGTGCTTGCACAGAGCATCCCAGAGCAGGCGAGAGCTTCCGATTTGGCCTGCCAGATATTCACAACTTTTTTCTTAAAAATTCTGGAGGATCGCCAACAATATCTTCTAACAAGGGCACCCCCCTGCCCAGTCTTACTTCCCCTGATTCAGGTTTGTATTCAATGCAGACCTTTAAGATTTAACGCTTTTACAGACTATCTGTCTTCTATTAGTTTTGAAAAATCTTCATCTCTTAAGCTCCTCTGCTTATTTCTTATATTCTTCTTGACTACCTATTCTGCATGCACTGTAGGGTGCCAATTCAATTTTACTGGCCTATTTAAAGGCAAACAAACCTTTGTTTTTATAAGGAGAAGCTAAAAGGTCAATTATCTTAGTCCTCAATGCTCATTTGCATTTTTTAAGTCACAATTTTGTTACAGTTTTGTAGCATTAGGTCTTTTGTTTAGTTTGTGACTTAATCTCCTATGTGATCAGAGGAACCTACTGAACATCCAGGAACCCATACCCATATTGTCATTTGTTTTATAAAAATCAAACATGTAATTACATTAATTTTAATTACATTCTTATTCTAATAAGCAAAATTTAAAAAAGGCTAAATAAACCTTAGCCTTAAGCTCTTTTTACCAACTGCTTTCTATTGACAATCAGAACTATCCTTGTGTTCGAGTAAGAATTTTGGTATTGTTCCTTAATTAATTAATCACAGTTGATTTATGTTTGTTTTTCCCTATGTGAAAAATGCAGATGGTCAAACACATACTTTGGCTGTTAAAGAAGTAATTTGGACAAATCCTTATGCAAACTCATACCTCAAAAAAAAAAAAATCCTTTTTTTTTCTTTTTTTTTTTTCTGAGCTATGCCTTTATGAAATGGCTCTTAATTATAGCTACTAATACTGTGGATGTGCATCCATCTCCAAGGACAGCACATAACCAAGTTGCTTTATAACCTGATCTGAAAAAGTTGCAAGCTCCATAAACAAGGGAGAGAGGTCCTGAGCAGCCGTTATCCAACAGGGGATCATAATAAGCCATTATTTTGGCATTAGGTGCAAGGTGAGTATTTATTAACAAAGACTTAACTCGGGGCTTTTTCTCAGAGTAAGTTAGTTGCCACATGCCATCATTTTCAGGAGAGGAAAGGAATGGCATGACAGAAGCCTGTGAATTCCCAAGCATGTCAAGAGAAGCTAAGGAACTTTCAGGTCATGAGAGATTGAAGTGTTTCCTGCCAAGGAAGGAAAATGCACAGAGCCAGAGTGATCCCAGTGGTAAGCAGAATTTGCTTGGGGAAAAAAAAAAAAAAAAAAAAGCAATCAAAAATTCCAACCCAAACCCAAATAAATAAAAATCTTTGTTTCTGTACTGAATAGCAGCTGCGCCATCCTAAAAGTCAGTGTAACTCAATGAACCCCCAGCCTTGTGTTTTACTAGCAGTTCCATCCTCCCTCCAGTCAAATCAGCCCCACCACAGAAATTTGCTAAGATTAACCAGATGTGACTTTTTTTTTCTTTTTTTTCACTTAGACACAAGGAATGCTCCAGGCCAGAATCTGAAAAGATGCCCTATTTCAAACAAGCCATTAGATGTTTTCTGTCTTTTTAAAATTTATTTTTTGCTTTCTAATGGTATTTAGTTCTTCTACCTTTTAGTGACTGTGAGTATTCCTGACACAGCAAGGTTGTACAGGGTCTGACGTTTCTACTGTCTAATGCCTGGAAGTGAAAGTCAAAACTTCTCTGACACCTTTTTTTTTTTCCTTCCAGTTTTTACTATAAACAACTAAAGTGTTACTAGGAACATTTACAACTAGGTTTGGATTTTGCTTGTTTAAAGAAAAAATGTATAAAGCCAACAAAAGGAATGTGTTAATGGATGGATCTTAATACACTATTTCCACTAGATGATATCATTAACGACTGACTTGTGAAAGTTGGCCGGATGCTCCCAAGCATGGTGTACAGTGTACTTCTGCCCAGGGGCAACAACCCAACAGTTCTGGAGTCAGGGGTTGGAGGTCACAACACCTCAGACACTATTCCTTCTTCATTACTGTTTGTATAGACAAATAATTTCTCCTTTGTTCATATCAATTTCTTACAAAATAAGTCTGACAAAATCAACCTATGTCAAAGCAGCACTGTAAGGCCTGCTTTATTGATAATTATACAGCTCTTTGGGATGAAAGACACTGTAGGAGGACAATCACAACTGACATTATTGCATGCTGCTCATACCAGTTCCTTGGTTTTGTGTTCTGTGTTCCCCTCAGCTGTGAAATAATTCTATTCCGTCCACTTTCCTCTGCCAATTGTCTTGGATTCCAGACAATTCTCACTGCCAGCCTCTGCCAACAGACTAATGGGAGTATTTTATACTGGAATAATACACAGCGTATCTCAGAGCTGTTGCTAGTTTCTATCTCAGGCTCCATCCTATTACTTCCTTGCTGTAATAATGTAAGGGTTATCATTAACGTCACTTCATACAGTGAGCACACAGGCTCTTAAGAGAGACTGACAATGCCTCTACTGCTTGCTTTCCCTTCCATCTCAATACACTGAAGGAAAAGGCACCTCTCTCTTTTACCTTGAGGCCTGAGGAGATCAGCACAGCAGTGCCCCCAAATGCAGAATGAGCTACTTTTGGCAGGTTCCAGGTGATCAGGCTTGAGAGCTTCCTTTAAAGACAAACTCATCATATTAAAAATTAACAGTGAACTGCATTTACCTATGGCAAATAAAACTCGCTTTTACCTTTAAATTGTAAAGACACCGAATTCTGTCAAGAAAAAAATATTCCACTGAGTTGTTTAAAATTCAGCTGAGAAAAGAAGCATTTCTGAAAACCACCATTTCTGAAATAGTTAACAGTGAATATTTTTGGAGATGGGATGGAACCTAGGAAGTCACAACTTAGAAGTGAATACAAATCCTCCTGAGATTTTTGCTATAAACTCATTTCTCATCCTACCTAATAAAGGATGTGCCCTTACTGTGGTGGGTTGACCCTGGCTGGACGCCAGGTGCCCACCAAAGCCGCTCTATCACTCCCCTCTTCAACTGGACAGGGGGCGAAAAAATATAACAAAAGGCTCGTGAGTCGAGATGAGGACAGGGAGAAATCATTCAGCAATTACCGTCACAGGCTAACCAGACTCGACCCAGGGAAATTAATTTAATTTATTGCCAATCACATCAGAGTAGGATAATGGGAAATAAAACCAAATCTTAAAACACCTTCCCCCCATCCCTCTCCTTCCTGGGCTCAACTTTACTCCCAATTTCTCTACCTCCTTCTCCCAGTGGTGCAGGGGGTGAGGAAATGGGGGTTGTGGTCAGTTAATTAGAATCACAGAATTGTCTAGGTTGAAAGGGACCCTTAAGATCATTGAGTCCAACCATCAACATAACACTGCCAAAACCCACCACTAAACCATGTCCCTAAGCACCACATCTACCCATCTTTTAAATACCTCCTGGGATAGCAATTCCACCACTTCCCGGGGCAGCCTGTTCCAATGTTTGATAACCCTTCAGTTGTAGAGAGCAATAAGGTCTCCCCTGAGTCTCCTTGTCTCCAGACTAAACAACCCTAGTTCCCTCATAAGACTTGTTCTCTACACCCTTCACCAGCTTCATTGCCCTTCTCTGGACACAGTCCAGAATCTCAATGTCTTTCTTGTAGTGAGGGTTCCAAAACTGAACACAGTATTCGAGGTGCAGCCTCACCAGTACAGGACCACCTCCCTAGTCCTGATACAGGCCAGGATGCTGTTGGCCTTTTTGGATCACATGTTGTCTCTGCCACTCCCTCCTCTTCAGGGGGAGGACTCCTCACACTCTTCCCCTGCTCCAGCATGGGGTCCCTCCCATGGGAGACAGTCCTCCATGAACTTCCCCAATGGGAGTCCTTCCCACAGGCTACAGTTCTTCAGGAACTGCTTTAGTGTGGGTCCCTTCTATAGGGTTCAGTCCTTCAGGAACAGACTGCTCCAGTGTGGGTCCCCCACGGCACCACAAGCCCTGCCAGCAAACCTGCTCCAGTGTGGGCTCCTCCCTCCATGCGGCCACAGGTCCTGCCAGGAGGCTGCTCCACTGCAGGCTCTCCATGGGGTTACAACCTCCTTTGAGCACGTCAGCCTGCCCTGGCATGGGGTCCTCCATGGGCTGCTGGTAGATATCTGCTCCACCATGGACCTCCACGGGCTTCAGGGGGACAACCTGCCTCACCATGGTCTTCACCACAGGCTGCAGGGGGAATCTCCGCTCTGGCACCCGGAGCACCTCCTTGCTCTCCTTCACTGACCTGGGTGTCTTCAGAGTTGTTCTTCTCACACATTCTCCCTCCTCTCTCTGGATGCCATTGCTGTTGTGCACCAACTTTTTCCCCTTCTTAAATATATTATCCCTGAGGCGCTACCACCATCGCGGATGCGCTCAGCTTTGTTCAGTGGCAGGTTCATCTTGGAGCCAGATGGTGTTGGCTCTATTGGAGATGGGGGAAGCTTCTAGCAGCTTCTCACAGAAGCCACCCCTGTAGCTCCCCCTTCTCCCCCCCTGGCTACCAAAACCTGGCCTTGCAAACCCAATACACCTGACAAACATAAAATACCCCTCCAAAACAAAAGAAAAACCACCCCACAACCCAAAATCTTGCAGCAGAGTGCAAAACCAAATTATGATTTACTGTTTTACTTCCTTTATGGCAACAGTTTTCATAGTGATATGACTGCAGTGTGTTTTATCTGGTTCTTTTTATACAGAACTACCTAGCTTGCTTCGTTCCACCAAGTGCCTTCTTCAAACACATACACTTCCTTCAGTTTGCATTTCTTTTTAAAGAGCCAATAAAATAAAACCAGTACATTCAGGCGCTGGGAGAGGGGTATTGTTAAGTTACAAATGAAAAGCATAAGGGTTAATCCATTCATATTTTACAAATCATTTACCGGAAAGCAATCCACAACAAATGTCCGGATCCAAGCATCCCCAGACACTCTCTGGTCAAGATCCCATACAAGACTACTTTTGTCACCCCATCACAACTCCATCACACATTACTAAATGAGTGTTTATTTCTTATCTGCTTTTCAGAATGACTTTGGAACCCTGATGATAATTACAGCTCCTGGGTGCTGGGTGCTGTACAAATATATTACCACAACCTTGGTTTCCTTCAGTATGCTCAATTATTTATGACATACATGATTCGACTCATTAAGCTTTACACATTTTGTCCTTTATATATATTACTACAGTCAAATAAAACCCAACAATGTACATGAATTTGCTGCGTGCTGGATCTTCTCTTCACACTGAAACATTTGTGTGAATTTTATGAGCATATGAAAAATGCCAGCTTGCAACAATAAAAATAGGCCACTTAGGCTATAACAGTGCTAGTAGGAACACCAGCAGCACAGAGTCTCATGCACACCACGATGCCAAGAGGTACCTGTCCAGACCTGCAATATCTGCGCGTGAGAAAAAAGTGCTTATCTGAAGTCAGACCCCTTTAGACAGAAAGGCTGACGGAAGGCACAGTTTCAGAAAGCACTCGGAGAAAGGGAGCTGAAGTTCATCCAGGTCTGATATACTTTGTCCATCATTGTAATAACGGTTAAGGTAAACCAGGACCAAAACCCCTCTGCCCCTAAACTGCCAATTTGATGTATATGCAAATAAAAGCGTTGATATTTTAAAAAACTAGCTAACATATTTAAAATATCAATAACAAGGACATCTTTGAGCACCAAGCTGTAATACAGACAGAAAATGAGGCTGAACATGACCTGGATTGTCCCAAGAAAGCTGTGCTTAGCTTTCTGAAAGGTGTTCCTCATCTAGTCAGCGGACACACTGCTGGTGGCCTGAGCATACCCCTTGGAACAGGCTATGCTACTTGTGCTGCTCTTCCCTACTTGCTCACTCTTTAGTTCCGAACCTGCTTCCAAAGCTAAGATTATGCAGTCTGAGTTACCTTTGTTTTCAGGTTACTGGCCACAAAGCTAAAAAAATATAAAAAGATTAGAATTTCTTAGAACCTTGATTAAAAGCAAACACAAGGAATATCTTGTCCTGCAAACCTATCAAATTATAATGTATGCTTCACTTTTCATAAAAAAACCCAAAAACAAAACCAAAACCCAACTCTATTTACAACACGTTTCTGATGGTGGAAGAAACCTAGGAGTCAGTCCACCCAGTTTCCAGGCCTCTTATCTGTAGGTCCAAATTATAAAAGTTTTTGTTTAACTAGGATCACTGTTACACACTGATTTTTTTAAAACACCATGGATTCAGAGTTTTATGAGAATATCTCTTTTGAAAGGCTATAAATCAGATTATCATGGTTTAATTTGAAGTATAATCTATTGGACTTTGAGGGAAGCAGAGTAGGAGTATAAAGCTTAAAATGGATTAAAGGTGAGAGGAGATATATACGTGCCACACAAATCAACTGATTTATCAGGAAGATGATTTAAAAAATATGTTAGGTATTTGAGGACTATACTTAAGTATGTGCTGATCAGAATACTACATTATCTTGCTCGTGGCTTTACAACGGGGAGTTCAAGCTCTCAGATCAGGCGCCACAAATTATAACCAAATTTTCTATTTTTAAACCTATCCTGGCAATCCACAATCTTCTACTGTTAACAGACCACTTTCCATCCTGATCCCACCACCCTCACAAGCTGCTCACAAGACAGAATTCCTTTTGGTTTTAAAGGGAAGACATCAAATACACACCACACAGTTTAAAAGAAAAAGCTCCTAGAAGACTTTGTGACACTCTTGCAGAACTCAGATTTAAATGGTGTGGATTTGTGTTACTCGTGAGCTCTTCCACTTGCTGCCTATGATGGTCCTGACACCGATGGAGACACTTAAGGAGGAGCAGCAAGAGGCTTCGCTTCATAGACAGTTAAACTCACTGCTGGAGAGAAATGGAAAGGCATCGGCATCTGCTCTTTGTGCTTTGATGAAGAGATGTTTCTGCTCAGTTTCTCCAGGATAATCAATGCCTTTCCAACAACAGCAGCACATGCCATGCCAACGCTCTGCTCCTGATGGGCAGCTCCACCGTCCTGGATGCTGAAGAGTTCAGGCACTGGCCTTGGGTTTAGGGAGTGGTAGAGACCTAATGTGTGGATGTAAAGCAGTTCACTGAGCTCCTGTCCTGAAGCGTGGGAGATAAGCTGACACCTTGTGTGTGAGGTGTGAGGGAGCCATGGAGAGTCTAAATATATTCACAGCAAACGATGATCATTGGGATCATTGGTGTTCTTCACATCGCAGGCTCCAACTCCTGTTTCGTGACTAATCTCTGCAGAAACATGGACAGTGTGCATGCAACACAAATATGTAACACACACTCAAGTTAAATAACTTATTTCCATCTGTTGTGCCATTTGTAAGGCTTTTCTTTTTAATCTAGTATGTTATGCCAGTATGCTGTGATCACTTTGGATTGTAACTATATCTCTTATTTTCTGAAGCAATTGTTCCAAAAACGTTTGTCAGAGGAAAAAAAAAAAAGAAAAATCCTTCTCTTTCAAAAGTTATTCAGTTATAAAACACAAGGAAATTTAGAAGCCATTTACTTATAGGCAGCCAATATACTCTATTAATATGTATATTCTAAGAAACACATAGTAAGATTTAATGGTGCAACATAAAATCATAAATGTTTCTATAATTTTATTCAAAGAAATAAAGAGTTCCACAAGACATTAAGTATTCTGCCTTGGAACAAACTGACGTGCTCAAAAAAGTGGTTTTAAAGCGAATTTGACAAGATGTGGTAGACCAGGAAGTATCCAAGTAGCTATTGCTATAATTTTCAGAGATGATCTATCTCACATATTTTGTCGCTACTTTAAACAACAGGCTAGGGGAAAACCAAGCATTTTGTGGTATGAAGAAAAAAATAAATAAATCACTCCCCTCAGAGAACGGCAGCACTTCACAGCTGAGGACGTTCGGCAGAACGCAGGGCTGAATCGAAGCACAGCAGTTAAAGGCAACGCTGTCCCTCAGAGTGGGAATCAGCAGCAGCCGTCTCCAGCACTCCGATACGCTGAAGGGATTTCTTATTTCATTGGAACATCCCAGTATGTAGAAAGTAAAAAGGCGAAGGCATATTATTAAATGTACGCTTGTTCAGCAGATCCTTCCCTAAGTGGTTTCAGAAGTTGACTTCATTCTGGGCCACTGTGGTGAAAGGCAATAAATCAAAACAAGGCCCTGGCAGCGTGATGAAAGATGAGCTGAGTCTGCTGAGGTGGTGCCATTTATAGGCCTGTGGGGATATATTACCGAGAATGAGCTAGAAGAGACAAAATGGCAAGCACACCTGGAATCGCTGAAAATTCACCATGAGGTAAAGGCCAGGATTTAAGGCTGTCCAAGGAGAAAGAGGATGAGACCGCCAAAACAGCAGCTGCGCAAGCAGCCTCCAGCTCCAGAGGGTTTCCAGTTGGCTCTACCTATGCAGGCATGGTGCTGGCTGACAGACAGCCCAGTTTACCCAAAGCAATAGTCCCTAACGCTTTCCTGGAGGCTCTGCAATAATATTCCAGCAAGTGCTGTCACTGTGAGTACGTCTTGGACTGGTGGACTGGATTTCACATTTCCACGTCTCCTCCCCCGGTTTACTCAAGGTTCATGGGGCGATGCAATTCTCACCCACTCCTCCTGTCCCACTGCTGTCACATTATCAATCTGAGAGACTTCAGATCAGTTAGCACACAAGAGGAAACAGAATGGCTGTGAAAACCTGGCTCGAGTAGCCAGGGAAATCATTTGAAGATGCTCCTTAGGGGTCCAATCAAGTACCCACCAATGTCATCGCAGAAGCTCCCATGGACTTCACTGAGAGGTGGACTAGAACCGAGAGACCTGTTCAGCACATTGAAAGAGCAAACTACAGAACTGCAAAACCAAAATCCCAACTCTCCTTACAAAAACCAAAGCACTCTCCCCCCCCACCATCTAGTGTTATTCTTGGTATCATTTCCATCTGCCTTCGAGTCCTAAGAGGCCTTGCTACCAGCCTCCTGGACCTTCACAACCCCATCTGACGGCAATTCACAGACCAGTACCCTTCGCTAAGCCAGTGCCTTATTTACAGGGAACAACAAGAATATTATTCTGTATAAATTATGCATAATCACTATTTATCAAGCTGGGTTAATTGGCACATAACAAAAGAGTTGTCTGGTGCACAGCTGAATAATGTGGAAGCCAAAATTGATGGAAATGGTACAGCAAAAGCCTGATTGTGAAAGAAAAGTCACATTGCTACATGCTAATTCTTAACCGACTGCTGCCCTTTCAGAGGAGGAGAGGGCGGCCAAGTGAGACAGGCCTAGTTTGAAATTATTTGTTAATCTCAGAGGGTTTGGACAGGATGGTGCAGCTTTAAATACTGGTTCAACGTCTGCCCTCAGCCAGCTGTACAGTGAAATGTAAACCTGGTGCAAATCCAGTGCTTTTCTGTGCTCCTTGAGACTCTGCTACGTTCATCAGCAGAGTACAGTCTTGTTAATCATCATCAACGGTATGGGACTGTAGTCTGCAGTGGTGAGACGGTGACAGAGAAGTGGGACTCTTTTCTATCTTCTCTTGACAGAGAAGAGCTAAATGCCTCGTACCAAAGCCAGACTAGCAGCTCTTTTCTTCCACTCAAGATGTCCTAGAAGCCCTCATCAGAAACATAGTGTGTCATGAGACAGTTGCAGTGCGGGGCAACACCTGAATTTCTCTAGAATCGCGCACACCTAAAGAACCACAGCTTGGCCAACCCTATTCTACATGCACAGAATTGCTTCACTGACACCAGCAAGGCCTTAATAAATTTCCTAGATCCCAAAGCTGTGTGCACAAATTTAAGCACACACTTAGGTGTTTTGATGAACAGGCATAGACTAAAGCATGTGCACAAGACACTGCATCAGAGCTGAGGGTCAATTTACCAAGAG
The DNA here is from genome assembly GCA_013398295.1 of Chionis minor. Lineage (NCBI taxonomy): Eukaryota > Metazoa > Chordata > Aves > Charadriiformes > Chionidae > Chionis > Chionis minor. The sequence continues at coordinate 315,018 of VZSF01009054.1, read as the reverse complement.
GCTTACTCTGGTAGGAGGTCACCCTTCGGTGACGCATCAGTGACAGCCGTAACTACGGGTATCCAGATGATTTAGTCTGATTTACACAACGGCACTTCCACACTTCCCTAGTCTCTTCTCTACTAACACCTACTAAAATCTCTCCTAGCAGGAATACCCTTTCACACTGATGACTTCAAAGAACAGCCCTTTCTCCCACCTCTCTCTCTCAAACTTCCTAATAGATTTCACAGAAAATGAGAAGACCTCCGTAACTTCCAGTGCCATGAGTCAGAACCTCTGTTATTCACAACCACCACCCAGGCCAGAGAATATTGCCATGATCTCATCATCTTTGTAGTCTCATCAGCATAAATACAAATGAATGCAAAACCACAGATTTTCTTTTTAAATTGGATTATGTTATCTCCATTGCAGCTCCTCCACACTGGAAATATGGTTAACATGAGCCTTCCTCTGAAAATATTTTGACATTTACCAAATCACCAAGCTACATATATTGTTCGCACCATGGCTTATCATCAATGGCTTACAATTAATGCTTTGCATCCTGTTTTCCTATCCAAGAGGCTCCTAAGCCTGAATTCTTGGTGCCCCTTCAAAATTTAAAGTGACTCACGGAAGAGAAGTTTTATGTGCAAAAGCATCTTCATTCTCCCTTTTTTTGTTTTTAATCTTTACTGCAAAAAACATCTGAAGTCACTGGCAGTTCTTTTGATTGAAAAAGTGGAATTTGACAGGTAAGACTGTGTGCTGTGTATCAAATACAATGGTTAGTATCAGTGACGTCATGAATTTCTGTTGTTTCATATGTACAGTTAAACAGTCTGCTCACTGCAAGCTTGCATTTTCACATTATGAGTTTCGGGTACGTGATTGAATTTAATAATTTGTACTATATTTCAAACATAGGCCTGGTTTTTCCTAATGTTTCTTCGCATGCAAATAAAATACATATTTAAACAACTTTGTTGCTATTGAAATAAACGCTGTTCCAACCTACTCTTTTATTATCCATATCAGGCCTACCTTCCAACTCATTCCTTAGCCTCTTGGTTCACAGACGTGCTCCATCCTCAGAGATGCATTAGCATCCTTAATCCAAATCCCTCTGTAACAGTAGCATTTATTACAAGTATCTAAAAACTTCTCCTCTCTGGCGTTTCACAAGAATCACTGTCTGCTAACACTTTGCTTGTGTACACCAAGAAATTCCAAGCATCCTGCAAAAACACTGTGAACTCAGGAGGGAGAGGGAAACTGAGGCAGGAGAAAGTCCAAAAGAACAAAGGAGCCACACTGCTGTCCGAGTCTTTTCTGGTCTTGGGAAGAAAAACTCTAATCCTTATGGCAGAAAGTAAGTATGTCTTTTTAAAGAGCTATGCACTGTGGATCTTTCCCTCAGTAAGTCACTTCCGTGAACCTTCCACAGCTCTCAATCAATGCTTGCCCTACCCCAAGGAATTAGCCCATTGTGGGGTATTGTTCAGCCAAGGAACAAGCAGATGGGTCCCACCAGTGCGTGCAACTGTGCAATACCCAGGCCAGTATAGAGTTGGGGGAAACAGCCTTAAAATGGCAGTGCGTACCTCTAGGACAGTAGTCCTATAGCCAATCCACCAGCACCAAACAGCGTAGCTGTAGCAGTTTGGATGATGGGTGGCAATAAATGTCTCTGTCTTAAGGAAAGCTCTCCCACACTGTACCACTGCTCTAGCTCTGCTTTCCAGAAGACCATCTTCACCCCAAAGGTCTGTCCCCATTGCTGGTTATCCTGTGTTTGCAGCACCACCAGTTCTGGGAGGTCAAACACTGAACTAAACTGGGCAAAGGAGAGGAAGGATCTTACAGAGCAGTGACAAACCAGAGAGAAACACTGCCAGCTCTGGATGCCAGGACAAGGCTCTGTACGTCGGGAAGCCCTTATTCACAGCAGGCACAGACATGACCATGGGAGGAACCGTTTCATGAACTCAATGAACTCGTTTAATTTTTCAGCTCCCTTTCAACTAAGCTTTCAAAAAAATAAATCAGCATGCTATGCACAACAGAATAGAAACTGATATGAGACTCCAGTTAGAGACTGTAAGGAACGCCTCACGTTAAATTAAACGTACCCGTGTCCTACCAAACACAAATGTACTAAATTTCTGCTTTACTAATTTCTTATAAATTAATTCACAATGTCTTCCAGGTTTTATAGATTAACAACTCTGCATTTAAACTTGCAAATGTCAGTGCCAATTTCAGTTTAAATTTAAAATAAGTATTTTTCTTTTGTTAAAAACAGTGTAAATGTCATCAAGAGAAGCTCTCATGTCATTCAGCAAAAAGCAGCTCATAGCAAACTTTGGTTCCAAATCAGGAAATCTCTCTCTCTACACACACACACATCTATATATCTCTTATGTAATTCTATACTGCCTATCAAAATAGCAGACAACAGAAAGGACTATGCTAATGCGTCTTCGCATTTGTTCAAAATAACACATTGTACAGAGCTAATGCTAGGCTATTTTCCTAGTCTGATTTTCAAAAGGACTCCCTGACAGTGTCAAACTTTTCAAAGAGGCCCATCATCAGATTATTTTTGGACTTGAAAATTTTGTAGGCCTTGGAATAGATTTATTTGGCGAACTCAGGTAGTAAAGCTCTTCAGATAGATTAATGGACTAAGTGAAGTGTCTCTCCAGACTATAATAGAAGGCATAAGAGACCTCATTTTCCAAGAAATGTCAGTTATAGGCAGAGAAGACTTCTTTGTACTGTGATTTTCTCCGTGTATTTGCCATTTACATGAGGCAGTCCAAGCCCTCCTTCCCACTGGCAACGTTATCAGGGAGACAATACCGTTCTATAACAAAAATAGCATAGAAACTTGCATAAGAAAAATTAATTTGATAACAATAGAATGAATTTCTCATAATAATTTAATAAATTGAAGACATGAAGATTTAAATCCTCCAGTAGAGCTGCATAAAAAGGACTGATGAATTCATCAGCTCTTGCAAAGCTTCCCAAAGAAGCCCAGACAGTATTTCTTACCTCATGTTCTACAGAGATCACCTATAAAAGAAAAGAGGTCCCTTCCAACCCCTGACGTTCTATGATTCTATGACTCTATGAGCAGGCATTCGAGTCCCTCTATTATGCTGTTCTTTGACTCTGGGGCTAAACTCACTGTTGAATCTGCAGTAAGTAAATGTGAAACATCTAAAAATATTCCAATTTGTTTCTAATCTTTCTCATTAGAGTAATACACTTGTAACACCCCTTCCGGTTAGGAGCATGGTTGTGAACCCTGAAGTTACTATATGGACATTTAGCAAGCTACTGACCTTGACAGTCTTCCACTAAACCAAGAAAAGTTTGCAAAAACATGCCAGAAATGCAAATGCAGTTAGGGTGCCACTAGCTTTAGTTAAGCACTGTTAGTCAAATATTTCAAGAAGTCTTGAGAGCTGCAGAAACCACATCAAACAAACCTAATGCCAAACTCCATGAACCGAAAATTCCCAGATTATTTTCATCCAAATAATTTAAAAACAAACAAAACCACTTCTTTCTGGCTCTCCATTTTTCCATAGCTTAGTGTGGCTAGTGCTAAATTAAATCCTATTGAAGCCATCCTATTAAGGAAAGCAACCAGGATTTGAGTTACTGTATTGGAACAGTTTATTTTTCTTTGTTCAAGTAGTAAATTTGTGTTATCCCAGCTTCTTTTTTTCATCCTCTTTGATGCATTTGTTGCATCCTCAGCAGGATACAAAGTCAGTTTTTAAAGATCATTTTCAAGGCAGTTTCAGTCCCCGCACTCAGCCAAGCGCTCTCAAAATTTTTTATGGATTTAACAGCATACTTTTATATACAGTTCTTCCTCTTTTTCTATTACTGTATAAAAAATGAAGACAGAAAGTGATGGGGCTAACTAACACAGGGATGTGATCCTTCAAGGAGTCAGAAATTGCTGCTACTTGCACAAATAAATGAGAAAAAAGAAGAAATGTTTTTTCCCTCTAGTTTCTTCCAATGACAGTCATGTTGGTGCTATGAGTAAGGACAGCAGAAAAGACAATTTTAGGCAGAGCATATGTAATTCATAAATTCAATGTTGCTTCAAGCACAGAACCTTTGCAACTTTATTCTGTTTTAATCTCTGTTCAATAAAAACCTTTAATCCCATCAAAATTCTTGGCCAGCTGATAGAAGCCTCCTTTTTACTCTGGAGGAAACAAAATACTCTGAATCTGTCCTCTTATTTTGTTGAGGGACTACGGCAACAGAAAGAGAGATTGACAGAAGCAGGATAATTCAGTAGCTATGAATACATGGATACACAGTACACATTAGTTCCAAAAGAAGCAGTTATGATTTAATTTCTGTTCTTCAGAAAGAAAACTTCCCTTCCATAAAATCTACCCATGATACAGTAATTGAAAATCTTCCAAAACAGCCCCAGCAAACACACCAAGGTTGTGCCCTAGATGGAAATACTTTCAAGCAATTTCACATCTTAGAAAGAAGCACAATTTAACTCTCTTGGCTCAGGATCCTTTTCTAAGTTTTAGCTTCCATTCGCTTACTTGGTCCTCTCCTTCTTCCCTCGCAGCACCCAAAACTATTCTCAAATAAATAATAAAAAAATCCTGCTATCACATGATTAACTTTGAATAAAAACATAACATGGAATATACTACTAGGGAATAAAGAGAAACCATCAAACTGCCACAACAAAAATATTTTCTTTTACCAGATGAATGGTTCAAACAAATGTAAATAAGTACAGTATCTAGCATTTGCATGACTTCAGCTAAGCAGAATAAATGCGTTGGGTCAAGCCAATAAGTGAAACTAATCACGCTGTAGAGAGCTGTAGTCTTCTGACAAGCTGCATTCTGAAGTCTCTTTCTAAAACTGTTGTATCTACAGAATCCATCCAAACTTCCCAAATGAGGGGGAGAATCCAAAGCACAGTCAGTTAATTAGAGCCAACGAAGTGGGAAATGCAAGATAATTAAATTCTTCTCTGAAAAGATTTATTTCTGAATATCAGTTTTTGGAGACCGGGGGGGGGGAGCAAGTGAGAAATTCATCTCACCCCATAAAACTTAACTCACCTTTGTGACACTCTTCTCAGGAATCAAGCAATGGTATTGCTGTGTAGCTTATTAAGAAACATTACCGATTACAGTAACATTACACAATGATGCCACGTCACATATAATTTTAAAATTTTTGCCAATGTTGTCTACAAAACAGGAGATAAGCATTGAATCCATGATGGCATCGCAGCGGAAAACAAAACCAAGTTTGATCCGAAAGAAAAAAACAACATAAAAACCAAACCCACTACTTTAAAAATACGGAACATCAGCCACGAGAGGAAACATGATTTAGAAGATAAGGGTTCTTCCTCTAAACAGCATAATCAGGGTTTCTATGTTTAAAAAGTTAAATTGTTGCCTAAGGTTAGAAAAAGCTACTTGAATAGATGACCCTGGAAAGATTGTTCGGGTGAAGAATTTGGGCTTGTCATTAACTAGATCTGAAAAAACCCAGTTATTTAAGCTAAGCAAGCCCACGCTCAAGGTCTCACTGCCCTGAAAGACAAAAAACACCCAGAAGCAGAGATGCGACTGACATCTAATGGAAGATCATGGTGGAGGCTACACACATTGGCTCTTGCAATGGATATTGCGACTAACGAAGAACAAAGTAGGGGCCTGACTTAAAATATCCACCCAGCATTTCATATAGCCGAGCAGACTGTTGAAAGGCAAGTTTGGGCATTACAGTGTCCAATTTCAACATCTAAGTTCTCCAACAAGCTGTTAATGTCTTTATGGAGAAGTGCACAGAATATTGAAGACTTAGCATCCTCTCAAATGACAATATTGCCCTTCCCTATTTCCTCCTCTGCCATTGTTTTCCTCAGATAACCATCACATGTAATCCTTATTATCATAATTGATCTTGTATCTTTAAAAGACAAGCAGGACAGAATCAGTCATATTGCAGCTCCACAGAAGAATGAGAAAATACTGCTTAGGGAAGGCCACCTTTCCTTAGGATTCCCAGACAATTCTCTCTTTACACTGAAGTGAAAACTAGAAAATATCACAGTTTTCCATAATTAAAAAAAAAAAATAGAGAAAGAAAAAAGAGAGATTCACAGCCGTACATTTTTTCACCCTCAGGCTGTCCTTTCTGCCAAGGAAGCCAGAGAAGCAAAGGTATTGTGAATACGTAACAGGCAAAAACTCCTGCTTTTCAACCCCCAGCTCAGCTTTTTGAGTAACTTGATATTGCAGCTGAAGAGTCAAACTTGCATCCATGCTTTAATTGGAGATAAGGGGGGCACCTACTGTTTGCATTTACAGTATATCTGGTTCATGAGCAGCAGGAGCAACTGTTCAGCTTGTGCTGCCCTGATGCATCATTTCAGCAGAGGCGACCTGGGGAACAATTAAGCAGAGCCATTCACAGCTGAAGAGACCCCTAAATTTTGCCAAGTGCGGTAGCTAGTGTTTCAGCCTTGCTACTGTTTCTTGTCAGCCACTGCACCACACAAATTATCCACAGAATCCATCCGTCTCTACACTGACAGCATGGGGGTGTCTCTTCTCCCATAAACATGCAGGGTATTTATTCCGCTAACTCATCCACTTTTATAGAGGATGGGCACGTAAATATCCCGTCTCATAACAGGAGATTAAATTTTTAGAGAAAGAATTTAAAAATAAAACACCATGAATTAATGTGGTTGCATTACAACGGCTTCATTGCAGAGACTGATACAAAGGAAAAGCAAGCAGAAACATTAAGCAGAAAGAGGCAGCCAGATAAGAAGTGGCTTGCTAGGATCTGAAAAACCAATGACAAGAGATGCTCAAATGAAGCTTTTTCATGGTTACAGATGCATTACTTATTGGTAAAGACAAATCTCAGACTATGAAGAAAAAGGAAGAAAGAACAAGAGGAAAAAAATATTTTCCTATTCAGGAAATTGATAGTTTATGCAGTGGAAAATTGAAATTATGAGGGAAAAAATATTCCATTTGAAAGCTGTCATAGGTAACGCAAGAAGAATATCATCCTTTAGCAACTGAACAACACAAAAATTCGTAAAGACTTCTATCCACTACGCTGCCAAAACCCCCCTGTTAAATACCATTTTAAGAATTATGGTGATATAAATCTGCTTCCATCCACTTACATCAGGCATGCTAAGTCAATCTGTTCCAGCTGTGAACTGGACCTACATATTTTATGAAACCTTAAATGCAGTTATTTAACAAATTTGCTACAATTGCAAATATATGTTAAAACACATCCAAGCATTCTACAGTTACATCTGTCACTACCACATACTACTGAAATTATGTTCGATGTACCAATTAGTTCAAGTAAATAAGGGGAAAGTCTGTTCTCAGGGCAACTACTGGCGACAATGGTGTTATTTCAGATATAATCAAGTCAGCATTAGTAAAATTTAAAAGAAAAATGCTCTAAGCACTTTAATCTATTTTTGATCACTTGACTACAGAGCAAGACAATGGAAATTTTCAAGCCCATTAGTTAAAAATCTATCTAATCTTTACTTAACAACTGTAGTTTTTCAAAATATGAATCCTTCAAATATACAGCAATGCATCAATCAAAGACTGTGCCCTCGAAAACATGAGAGGGGCTTTTCAACTTTTGGGGTTTCTTCTAACCCATTTTGAGTTAAGAACAAGAGATTGTTCCAGTGAAGGGACAGAAGCTGCAGCCAAAGGACCATCTGCGGAGCTTCTCTCCAGCCAATCCCACAGCACAAGGCGGTGTGATGGAGCAACCCAGGCAACTGGGACACACACCATTAAGTAAGTGACAGAATGAAGGATGGAAAACTTTTGAGGGTAAGTGTAGACAAACACGATCACTGCATCACCACATTTTTTTTAAATAAAAAAATCAGAAAGATGAAGGCATTTGCTATGAAGCCAGAAGACTACTACTGTATGCACTGCAAACAGGGCTTGCCTCAAGGTCTTCTTTGATTTTAAAACAAAACTGTGGTAATAGAGTAGATTTAAACAGTCTCTTTTGTATCTGCATCTTTTAAGAAAACCTTTACTCATCTAATAGAATAAAATTTTCTCCACCTCCACAGCAGAAGATTGTTTAGACCAGTTAGTACCCATTGGGGTTTCATCACGTCAGCTCATTTCATCATAAATTTGTTAACTGGATGTTTCTAATGAAGGTATGATAATACTCTTCAGAGTCTGATACTCCAGTCTGTATTCCTTCAGGTAACTTTTAACACTTTTGAATTAGGATTAAGAAAAGCAGATGCATACACGGCCTATGAGGACGTATAATTCAGTGTATCATTTCATAACCCAGCTGTCAACAGAGACAACATTTTTATAATACATGTATTGTATGCGTGCCAGTACGAGATGAATAGTCCTGTAACTATAATCAATACCGTTCATTCAAACAACTGGCAGAAGCATTTCAGACAACTGGCAATTTCATCACTTTCACTGGGCTGCCCAAAAATAAACAGCTTGAGAGGAATGAATGATCTCTGTGGTTATCTATAAATAATACCAATCTCAGTCATTTGTTTTAGGGGGTTCATCACTGGGAGCTGCAGAAGTCTCCTATCAGTGCAAAAGGCATGGCAGGCTTCAAGAAACTAAAAAAAAATGCGGAAGAATTATGCTACTGTTTTTTCATTCACTAGTTACTGTATTCACATCCGGGATCCACCGAAAGCACCAGGACTCCTCCAGTGTGGCAGCAGTTCCAGCTCTGCGGGAAACTCACACGATCTCAGGGATTTGTAACCATCTCAAAAGTCAAACTGGATTCAGAGAAAGCTCCAGTGATCTGAGTAAACCTACCCTGGAGAAAACTAATGTCACTTCTGAGGAAACGTGAGCAAGTTTGGGATTTTTTTAACTACTTCAGTGTGAAACTTGCCCACTCTCAAGAGTTTCTGAGAGCAAAATAAACCTAACAGCTCAATGTGAATGAGACTAACGCTGAGGCTGATGGGTGCGAGGTGAACCCAGGCAGACGGGGAACAGAAGGCGCCGTTCACAGGCCTGTTCCCTGTCTCTGGGAAGTGAAACAGCTCTTTTTTTAAAATTATGGTCTATCTGCTCCTATCTATCAAAGCAAGACAAGAACAGAGAACAGAGAAAAAGGAATAAAGACAGCTGACTAAAGAGAAAAAACCCACATCTCTGCAGAGTATAGATCCCAAAGAAAACTTCCAAAGCCCTGAAGTGAAAAAAGATCCAATTGCTGTGGTTGAAGTGACTCTCCCTCCCTGGCAGCCTTGGTGGGCTCTGGGCTAGCACAAGCCACACCACCGCTGCCCAGCCTGCGAGCCTCCACATCGGTGGGTCACCAGCCCTGAGGCTCTGAACACATCTCCTGCTCCTGCAGGAAAATCTCCTAACCATTGGGAATTATTATTAGGTCTTCTACCCTATTTTACCGGTTAGGAATCACAAAATGCCTGGTGCGTGCTCTAGGGAGAACAGAGGAATGCTCAGTTCCCCCAAGGACCTGGAGGCTGGCACTCATCTGCTTCCAGGCAGGATTTGTGTTGCCACAAGACATCACTGCAGGGAGCTCAATACACCACCTGACTACAGCAATTTCTTTCTTGCGGATACCACGAACGGGAGCCAAAGCCATCACCTCAGCTCCTTCTCACGGAGGGTAATGCTCCAAAGAAACTCCACCAGGCGAGCTCTGCAGAAACGCCCAAGCCCTCTGAAGAGACCACCGAGCAGGAAGCAACAGCATATAAGTGTGCATCCAGGTAACCAAACCGCTGCTGGACCAACTTTTAAAACTCCTATTGTTCCATCTACAGCCCTAAACAATCACTTTTCACTATCACTTTTCAGTCTTAAAGTCTGTTGCTGGGAAAATTTATATCCTGGCAATTAAAGTAATCTTCAAGTTGCAGCACTATCTAATTTGCAATCTTATTGCCAGTGTAATACGAAGGACAATCAGCACACCCAGCCACACCAGGAAGGCATTTCAGGGGGATGTTTCCAGCACAACGACCATCAGCAAAAAGATTAACGGCACCAACTTCTTCGGCAAGGGAACACTTGCTTTCCAGCAGACAAGCTGGGAGAGAAGCTCACAAGCCTCTTCACCTCTGAGAAACGAGGCAGGCTGTACTGTGGAAGTTGCCTTTGCAAAAAGACAATCAGTGGCTGTTTTAAAATGAAAGCCTTGATTATATTGCCAAAGTAAAATTGTCTGCGCGACATTCACAGAGAAAAGCCAGCTTTTAAGAATGGGCGAATTTATCAAGCTACAGATCTTTATTGCTTTGATCATCAATATTTTAAAGTTATTACTTTTTATTCTGTATTGGCAATAAATCTCCACACGCTTGAACAGTAATCATCACAGCACAACGGCTCAATCACAAAAAACCACCCCAAATAAACCGGCTAGGAGCATGGCTAAACTGGTAAAATGAAGTCTCTCAATTTCAGGTAAATTAATAGGTAGCAGTGTACACCGCTATTAACCTAAAGTCCATAATGAGGGCTTAAATGAACAGTTCTAGGCGGACGCGGGCTTTGTAAGGGAGCTGCACTCCTGCAGTTGGCACTAATTGACCCTTTTGCTGGCAGGCTCCGCCGAGAAGGCAGTCGGCAGCATCTGAACTGCAGGCCCTTCTCTGTCATGCAGAACAAAGGCACAGTCCTGATTATCCAGGAGGTTTGATCTTAATGCTTCACACTTCCATAGCATCTTTCATCCAGGAAGGAGGCAGGCAGGATAGCAGGGGAGAATCTTAAACCGCTGTTGCCCTGCCCACACCCATTTCGCAGAAGGAGGTCTCCTGTCCTTGGAGCTTTCCAACACTTTTTGCAAGGGTACTCTACATACGCTGAATTACTGCGAAACTGAAATGATAGATTCATATTTCACACATAGCTTCACCCAGGCTTCTTGAAAACACAATTAATAATCGATTTTGATTAAGTTATTTCCAAGAAGATTTTAATCCCCTTGCAGAAAAGGTTGCACCAGACTGAATTCAACCCAGCACACACAAAAAACGCACGGGGCTGACACAAGCATTTTTACAGACCACATGGTAGAAAGGAGGAATCATATTAATCCTGCCTGCAATTTTGTCCAGAAAGATGCCATTTCTAAGTTCATGGGAAGATCCTGATTAAGGCAGACTATTCCAGAGCAGCAGATTCTGGAATCAATTAACAAAACAATTCTTACTAACACAGGGAATCTCCAGACACTACCAAGGAAGCATAAAATCTTTTCAGAAGAGCCCGCAAGGAAAATATACTTTAATATCGAATTGTATCCTCCAGTGTATGCAGAGATTGCCTCAACTCCAATCTCAAATGCATCTTATGTGAAACAGGGGCTAGCACTGCAGAACAACACAATAAGAATTTAAGACAGGAAGTGCAGATAATTTATCTGAATAAAGCTTCCAGGAGAATAACTGATTTATGTTGATAATGATCCAAGCTGGAACCTGACCAGGATGCAGGAGTTAGCAGCATCACTACCCACAACAGGTTCAATATTCATGAGGAATAACAGGGTGTTTTTACAGATGAAAATAGGTTAAAATGTTAGCTATAAGCTTCAGCCAAAAGACCCTGTTTTGCCAGAGATCTGTTCCTGAATTACCTTTAGAGCGACACAGAAAAAGGTGCCATGTTTTTCAATCAGGACTATCACTATTCACACAGGCACATAAGAAAGACGAGTTAAATTTCTCAGAAGAGTCTGTGGTTTTTAATGTCACACACCCTCTATTCATTCAAGAACTGCAAAATCCATAAACCGATGTAGAGAGAGGGAGCGCAAAGTAGCGAAAGGTTCACAGCTGCAAAAATACACATATGGGGGGGAAAGGGAAAAAAAGAATAAAGAAAATCTGAAAGTAGAGATGGTATGAGACTCCTGCTAAAAGCAAGGTCAGCACTTGCCGCTGGAGAGTATTTGATTTACACTATTTTGTTTCAATTGAAAAACAAAATCTTTCCTTGGCAGATTCTGCTTTACACAGTCTATTACAGATACTTCTGAGATACCCAGCATCATTTATAAAGGGACACTTATTACTGCTGAACGTGAACGTTTTGTTAAACTTCCCAAAGTTCCAAGAGGAAATATGTGTGACACTACACAAGGGGGTATTCAGTTAGTGGTTGAAGTCAAGAGCCTGGACAACCTGGATAGTCCTGGAGGAGAGGTGTGCTACTGATTAAGGTGCTCTGAGTCTCCCGTGAAGAATCCATCGGCTGTCCTGGACCCACATCCCATACTTAGCCAGAGGCTTGAAGCCAGGAATACCCCATGAGGGACCACTCCATTTTTACCCATTACTGGCTTCACTCCTTCAAAATCCTGTAAAGCTACTCTAAATTTACCCTGGTGTAAATCAGATCAGAGGAAGACTCCATTATGTATCTTGACCACCTATATTTATCTCATGGGATACACAGAGGCTTTTTTTTTCTGTTGGGGTAGAGCAATGAAGCACCGAAACATTTAGGTCCCAGCGGTCACTGCAGACATGCCCATCTACATATAATTGCTTGCAATTTCTTTTTGTGTTATATAGCTCAAAACAACCAGCAGTAAGGCATGTCTGATGCATATGAATGCATGTCTTTGAAACAGGACATTGTGGTTGTAGAAACCAGCACTACATTTACTACGCTCCGCATGTAGTAAAGCTGCACTGATTCATGCTTTAAATAAGGCAACTTCTGCACCTGGAGCACCAAACTGGAGTAGTGGAAAACTTCAGGAGGGTTAACTGGTCTCATTTTGATCAATTTTGGGCTTATCTCACTGCCTCTGCAGGTAATAAAGTAAGTTGCCTGCAGATGGTGTGGAAAGACATGCTATACATACTTTAACTAACAAAAACTGTCTGTCCATAAAATCTGTCACAAGCAGCTTGAACTATATATCCCCAAAAATGCAGATAGCTTCTTCCAAAATACATGCAAATTCTGTTTTCACATCCATCATCTATATGTCATTATACAAATTGGACAGAACAGGTGCTTTTACATTGAAAAAGGCAGATTGATGTCTGCCGAAACATCTTGCTACCTCAGACAACCTTCACCAAATTGTTTCAGTCAAGAAAAAATAAAAAATGTACAAAACCCAGAAATCATCATTTCTAAACCAAAACATTTGGCTTCAACTGAAACCAAATCAATTTTTTGAAGTCTGAAATTATTTAAAAAGCTTTTATTTTTAATTCTCTGATTTTCTGGTTGATCCCAATCTAATCTTTAAAACCTTTTTGGAACTACATCTGAAACGAAAGATTAGCAAGTCACACAGCTCCCATCATTTCCAGTCACACGTGCTTTTTGAAGTCATGCAGCATGATGTTCTGGGATATACAATCCATTTCTGGGATGCACAGAACAGCAGTGAGATAGTGGTTCTATGGAGGAACTTGGTGGTCTAAGCTGGCTGAGGCATTTAATCTAAATATAAGAAAACTACCAATAGTCATGAGAATCACTCTGCTGACACAGCTGAAATAGGAAAGAAATAGGATTAGGTGGTACAGGATGACAACATACAGTTTTTCTCTTTACTATTATTTTATAGTCATCAAGAAGTCACAAGTAAATAGGCACAAAAAGCAGTATTTTAAAAAGGAAATTCAAAGTAGGATAGCAGATATTATGCTGACTCCTCGTTCATTCAGCATTTCCTTCGGTCCAACTCCTTTTGACACACTCCACGATGGTACTGAAGCCACTCTGGAGATGCTACTAACCACTGCACTAACACTTCGCAGAAAGATGGTTGAGTACATTAAACTTGCTAGACAATTTAGAATCCCCCTAACAGTCTCGATTCAATGCAGGGTTAGACCCTGGGTCAGTCCTGTGTAAATCAATGGACACTAATTAGCTCTCATCTAACTGCTGGGAAAAAAGAATGCACGTGAACTCGCTTTTTTTGACCATCAGACTTCATTAGAATCCAAACTTGGTGACACAAGTGGTAAAGCCCAAGAAGGCAAAACCTGTGTGATACCAATGTCTTACCGCGTTCTGCTGTAGAGAGGCTATGGAAAGTTCATCACCTGAAAAAACTTATCAATCATCATTCCTCCCCAAGCCATCTCTCCCACTGCACCTCCCCCTCAGAAGAAAAACACAAAAAACAAGAACAACAACCACCAAAAAGTTTTAAGGAATTTAGCATACGCAGCAGGGTCCAAAGACTACTCGAGATGTGTGTCGTGATGCAGCAACCCTGTGATTCGCAAGACCTGATCCATGTTCACTAAGAGCATTGCAGCACCTATCTTGGACTAAGATCTCTGAAATGGAAATCGGACAAAGAAATCATGGAAGGCAACAATCCTTGAAATACACTGCTGCACATCTCTGGAAAGCTGGCAGCTGCTAGATACTGAGTAGAGTAGGTTGGGGTTTGGTGCTTTGGGGTTTTTTTGCTTTTTTGGAGGGTTTCGGGTGGGGTTTTTTTTTATTCGGTTTGAAATGAAAAAGGTACTGTGAGCCAATGCTCTCCAAGTTTTTCACTGCAAACAGCCCTGCAATACCTGTCTGACACAGGTAAATTGTATTATCCTTGTATAAGAGACAGCAAAACTGTGATACCAAGAGTACAAATTGACTTCAAATCATTTCAAGAGCCATCAGAAGACTCCACAGTTTCCCAGGTTCAGTCCGTTTCCTACATGGGCCAAGCCCAAATGCTCTATATTTGAATATGACAGAACTACAGATGGTGAAATCAGCAAACACCATCACGCACATCAGTCCAGGTGTGAAAATAATGAAGTATACAAGGCATGAAGTAAGTATGCACGGACTATATACCATTAGAGAGCAGATATACCTTTCCCAGATACCTGCATATCACTTTAAAGACAGTTCTTGTATTAGAAAGGACTCAAGGCAGCGAAGTCACTGTGCAGTCCTGCATTTGTTTTTCCAATTTTTGATCAGAATTTCAAACATCACATTTGAATAAACTCCAGCAAATACAAGCCCAACACAAGGGCAGGACCAAGCACCCAAAAGCAATCACATAGCTTACAAGTGGTCTGAAAGCGAACACGTTGTAAATTGTGTTTGAAAAAAACCCACAAAACCCAAACAGAAAACTTGCAGTGTATCTGAAATGTCCAATAGTCTAGCAAAATAATTGCATACAAGTGACCAGATAGGTCGCTCCATTCCAGCGGAAGAGTGCTCACCTGGGCTATTATCCAATTCTAGGAGAGCAATTCATGCTTTTTACAAGTGCCGGAGCAACTTATTCGCAGCGCCGTGTCCCCGCAGGTCGATCCTCACGCATAAGGGCTGCTGCGCCTCCCGTGCAGCGTGTGCGCGGGGGCTGCACGCTGCCACTCGCTGTCTGAGAAGGGGTTAAGATGATAAAACAGACCCAGTGCCTCCGTCTCCCCCAGGAGGACATGCAGGAAGGACGGCTAGGTGGATTCACTGACACCGCTCCTTCCTACAGCCACTCTTCCTCTTTACACAGAAAACTTCTCACCGGTTTCTCTCTTGCTTTGTGTATATATGATAGTTTTACCGCCAATAATTACATCTTGGTGAGATCAACTAAAATGAGACACACTTCCCTTGAATGTTCCACGTATAGCTACATACTGATAAATGAACTCTGCATTTCTGGTGCTATAGAAATACCTCCAAACTCCCCGACAGAGTCAGGCCAGAGTACACACTGTGAAGCTGTGGTATAGTTATTAGCGTCCACGCTGCAACAACTACAAACAGCCAACGATGAGTGTCTACTTCGGAGTCTTCAGATGACTGCACATGAAAAACTCCAAGATGATTTCAAGTTTGAGGTTTCTAGGGCACCTGATATTCTGAAGATCAACAATAACATAAAGCAGGTGATATAACGGAAGGAAGCACACCACTGCCTCTGACGGGAAATGTAACACATACACATTTAGAAGAAAAAGAATCCCCACGGATGAAATCTGGAAATTGCTTCACTGCAGTGATGATCACACGGTTTCACAGAAACTGGTTTGATCTCGATCAATCATTTTTATAGTTCTACTTTTAGATTGCCTCATTGTTCCAGGGGAGGTACAAGCCCCTGTATGGCAAACCTCAGGACAATAGGTACCGCGTTTTTAGGCTGCCCGATGAGCTCCCTTAGCAAGGGGACCGTGGCCTTCCAGCGATCTGTACTTTACAGCAGCATAGAAAGTACTGAGCTTAGGCTGTAACTTAAATGCCAAATACCAATTCAACATAAACTTCTTTCTCGCAACAAATGAACACAAGTTTTCGATTAAATGGTTTGGCTTGGTTTGAAACTGAACCATGAAACCAAACTGTTGCTGCTTTAAAAATACCGCATTCGAAAACATTTTAAGGATGTCTAACTAAACCAAAATTAGCATTCCAAAAATCGGTAATGACAAAATATGTACTTTAAATGGAAAAATGTCAAATTGCTGGATTGTGACAATAAAGAATCATTAAAGATACATCAGCTCCCTCATTTCACACCTTCTTGCATAACAGTCCCACACTTGCAGGAGGACGGCCTCCCACCTCCCAGACACTGAGCACAGCGAACCCAGAGGAAAGAAACCCACTGTTTTCTGTGGCTCTTGGACAAGCTCCCGCGCCAGCCTTCAACAAAACTGTGGTTTTTTTGTTGTTGTTAAAAGCTACTGTCACAGGCTTGTTTCCCATCATGGCATCTCCATTTCCTCTCAGAGATAAACTACAGCTGTTACACGTTTTATTGGAATGTGTAGTTAATCAGTAGCTCTCCAACCCATGCCAATAGTCTCACGGGCCCTCCAGGCCCAGCGCTGTATAGGAAAAGCGAACAATTTCATCTCTGCATCTGCACAGAATCTCGCCAACACTGAGCAAGTAAATGGTGCTCTTCGTCGTGCTTTACTCTTCTTGATTTGGTGCATTCAGAGTTTCCCAAAAAAGTGTCCATTCATGTAAGATTTTTTCCCACCTCTACAGCGTGAGTTAAATAGAACCCCAACATCTAACCAGCATGTAAATGCTATGTAGGCAGTGGAGGAAGAGAGAAGGGAGAGTCAGCTTATTTTAAAATTAATTTAAGAATTAGTAAAACATACTTGGAAGTGTTCCTTCTGCCAACACTGAGATCACATTCAGCTTAATGACAAATCATCTGCTCTGCCATGAAGTGGAAACAAACTTCAGTTGGAACGCACCCTTCACCTTTTGACCCACCCCAATATTGCAAAAGCTTTGACCCCTAAACCAAGCTAGCAGATTTCCGTTGTCACACAGCAGTAACATCAATACTTGAGCACGCTCCACAGCATAAAAGGCATTTTCAGGGATCTGTAATGAACAGAATCGTGTAGAAAGCACATTTCCAGGTGTTTCACCACAGAATGCTGGGAGAAACCACAGCGTGTTCCTTACCGGGGGAGTGAGGCATCGACCCTCCGGCCTCTACTCATGCAAAACCACCAGTACACGGCCCAAACTTGGCAAGACTTTCAGCGAGACATGCTTATGCTTTTGGCAGAAGGGAGCTGACCACTTTCAGCATCGGTGTCCTTTGCCAGCTGGCCAAAGAGTACACAGATGCAAGGGAAGCACATTATCTGCCCACTGGCAAAAAGAAATGCTGAGCAGCACCTAAGGAAAAAGTGTGTGTGCATATGGGCATGTGTTCAAGCCAGCATGCACGTGAGCATATATATATATATATATATATATATGCACCTGTGCTTTGGGAAAAGGAGTAATAGAGTTAAACTGGAAAAATTGTCTGCCCCTAGCCCTGTGGTATCCTTTTCTGCAACATTCTCACAACGAACAGGCACTTTTCCCATTAAAATCTTCCAAGTGGAATTTTAAAGATTAAACACAAGGACTGCAAGGACGCTAAAGAAAATTTTCAAAGAAAGTCTGACATCAGACCCCCTCAAGAAAGCGCCCATACAATCACTTACATGATTTTAGCAACTTAAGCTAAGCACGTCATTGTATCTTCCCTCTTTTTTTGGTCTCTTAAAGAACAAGTGCCTGTGCAAAAAGCACTACACATCAAGATTTGGTAAAATATAAAAAGCCTTCTGGGTTCAAAAGATATATGAGAAATGACACAAAAAAATTAACAGGATGAGAATTCGCAGCTGCTAGGTTAGGTTTAGCTGAGAGAGGGAATCTGCTTGTAGATTAATGAGATTCTGCAATCACAGCCCCCTTTCACCCGTACACATCCCACCACTATCATTACATGATGAACAGATTTTAATGAAAACTAATGCTTTCTTTTGAGAAATTCCATGGGGGCTATGTATAAGGTTGAGTTTACTTTTCTAAATATTTCTTGAAAATTGTACATAACGCAAGTGCACATTTGTTGGCTGTAAAGGTGTACAACAGCAATTTTTTGCAATGACAGTGCAGAGAGGGAATATGAGATCTGTGTGCTAATGAGCTGACACTGCAGAGGCTAGAGCAGTGTTAGTATAGTGCACTACAAGTGCAGAGCAGAAAGACATACGCGCGTTATTTCTAGGGAATATGATCTACAGAACTGTAGGAATAATTCAACATTAATACTAAGATCCTTCATCAGAGGTTATAAGAAAAGCCTAAAAGACGCTTCAGTGATGAATTTACACATTTGAGCCGTTATATTTGTATTATTCTGAAAAAGCCAGCTCACTCCCTACATGAGCATTTTTGAAGAAAATATAACATCCATGTTTTACTTGATTTTATTGATTCACAGGTCAAGTAAACTCTCTTCCTTTCTGGTTCTTCTAATGGCAAAAAGCTGCATATTTTAAAAGATGTAATAAATCCCCCCCAGAGTCAACTGATAAACTTAATTCACCTTTAAATACACTGGAATTTTCATCTGTGTTTGCATTTGCTCTCTGTTAAGATATCATCCAGCTAAATAAATAGGTGGGCAGATAAATACAGAGTGGATGAACAGCGTATGCATGTGTGTAAATTAAATACACAGAGAATGGCTCGGTGCTAGCAGTGAAGCAGGGAATACATGTACATAAATCAGATTATGCATCATTTAACTGAAAAAGGAATGAGAGGGAGGGGCTTAGGGCAGGAATTTTCTTTTGCTTCTAAACAAGTTTGTTCCTATGTTGGGATATTTCCAAATCAGCCCTAGCAGAGGTGGGCTTTCTATCTCTGGCTCATGAGGATACTTCAGATGAGATTTTTTTCCCCTGCCTTTGGAATGCACCAGATTGCACCAAGCAGGACATGCAGCTGTACGGTAAGAACGTAAGTCTTTCCCAGCAGAGTCCCCCTCAATTCCTGCACACATGAACACTTACTACAGCCACTAACAAATAAATCAAAGCAAAGGAGAATGAAAAGTATTCTTTTATGGATACAGACTAGTACAGGCACCAGGCTCAAACTACACATGCTACTTTCTCCAATTTCCCTCCAGTCCCTTTACCTATCCCATCACAAAGTCAGCCATAGTCTCCCTCTCCAGTGCAAGCAGTCAGAGTCACTGCAGGTTTCTCTCCTATGGATCCCTGCCAATTGCAAATATTGATCAAACGGCTGTGTGACAGCACTGGGGACAATTTATGCTTATCTCCAAGAGAAGTAAAAATGTTGTGGAAAGAATTCCTTCATGGATATGGCAGCACCCTGAAATTATCTGCCACTCCATGTGAAGTGAGAATGTGATTAAGGGTACTTAGGCCAGAATGTTGTACATGTTAGCCAGGTTGTGTGAGGAGCTATTATTTCATCCTCATGTATCGATATGTATGAGCATTCTGACTTTCAAAGGAGATAATTGCTTCCGGATCCAAAAAGAGCAACTGTTCTTCTACCTTCTTTTATTTTGAGCTACTGAGACCTATATGACTGGTGACTTGGACTCACCGTATTCTTTTCCTACCAAGAGTACTACCAGATGGTTGACATAGCTATGGACAAGGTCACCTTTACATTTTCTTTCTTCTGTTTCTTTTTTCACATCTTCTATTTTTAAACAGGTTACTGTAGGTTGGTGTTCTCTGGTCTATGGTTTCTCCAGAGATTTAAGTTTTCTCAGTTTTACTACACTAGTAATATGCGTGTTGGAACATGCAGCCCTATACTACAAAAAACCGTCTCATCTTACTAAAATAGCCATAGCTTTCACTAAGCAATGACAAAAATCATTAGATGTCAGAAGATGAGAAGCACGCTGACTAAATAATACATTGACTGCCTCTGAATGAGCGTGTGGTTCACTTGTCTTGGTGGGATCTGTAAAGAAGTGCTGGTAGCACTTTTAAAAAACAATTAATAATTAATCACCCAAGCAGTTTAATGTATTTAGTTTAAATTCATGCAATTGATATTGAGGAAACTATGTTTGAGATACAGCCTCTTGAAGGGATTACACTGATTAAGGATTAATAGTCTGATGTTAGTTGTAAGAGCTGTTGAGTCTGGGTAGGATTAGTAAAATAAGATGCAAAGTACAGACACGCTTTTATTTACCATTTTTTCCCACTTTGCCAAATATTTTTAGTGGATATTATATAATTAACCCCCTGCAAAAGTTTTAAAGGTCCTAATTCAAAGCCCTTTAAAAAGTGTAATGCTGCACTAGCAAGCAGCAGTCACATGGGGGATATGTTAGAATATCAATCCAAATTTTGTCCAAATATTTCCTTATTGGCTATTTTCTAACCATCAACTTTCTCAGAAAATATCTGAAATGCTGGAAGAATAAAATGTCTACTGATCCAGCCTTCCAATTACACAGCATAGGACAGGAATATAAGAACTATCCTATCCCCAACAAACAAGAAATTAAAGAAGTAAGATATTTGAAGCATGACATTGTTTTAAAGCAAGAGATACTAGTTTTCTGCACTCCAGTACTTCATTATTTTAGCACAATGCTTCCTCTCTGAACGTTTTATACTGTGAGTATCTGAACAGGAATCCTGTTCCTGGCACAAAGTTAGTACGTTGCATTCAGAGGTCCTATAGATCATGTACAAACAGATTTCTGTAGACTGTAAAGTGCACGCAACTACCTCGCAAGAAGACTACGTTCATTTGCAAAGGTTTACAATAAAAACTGTATAAAAGCGAATTTGGATACATCAGTAAAACAAATATTCAGGAACTACTACTGATAAAGGAATGCTTTTTTAAATGCAGAACACGCACCAGTCTTTCAGAAAGAGATTTCACATTTTAACGCCCATTAGCAGTATTCAAAGTTCTATTTTGCTGCTTCTGTTAATAAAGACTCGGATTGTACATAAGCACTGGTTGTGCAGAGCTATTTCTCATCACGCTGAACGTTCCGAGTCCATTTTCTCTCCCCTCAGCTCTAACGGTATTTGTCAGTTTACAGCCTCCTCAGCTTTGAACAGGACTTTCACTGTAAGAAAACAAGCCAGTATTTGAGGGCAGAGGAGAGGTAAGCCCCTCTAGCTTTGTCCCCTCAAGGTCACTCGTAAACAGCCGTTTCTGTTTTATTCCTACACGGGTATCATTGACAAATGATACTGTTTCACCCGGCTAGGTTGTAGCCTCAACAGAAAAGGGATGTTACTTCAGCGGCAATTCACTGATCACAGCTACACAGCGCTGCTATATAAATAACACGGTTGTTTTTCTGCAAAACAAAACTAAAGGGGTGAAAAGAAGCAGTGAGAGAACTTTCCCTAAGGTATTATTCAACCATATAATGCTGCAAATCTACTAAACCTCACGCCAGTACACGCATTTGTTGCACTACATTGTATGAACAAGAACTCTAAGCTACCGGGGAGAAACTGAACATTAGGATAGGTAACAAATAAATATTGTTTAAAAAAGCAGGTGTTTACTTACAAGCATTTGTCACTGAAAAACTGTTGGAAGAGTCCAAGTGATCTACATGATAGTTCAAATGGAAGGGCTTTTCTGTGGTATTTTGGTTTGTGTTGTATAACTGCACAGCAAATCGAAATGCACTGTGCTCCTGAACAGTGTTCCTCATGAAAAGTCCACCTGGGATGGAGAAAAAAAAAAAAAAAGAAAAAAGGGAAAAGGGTATTTCAGAATGAATTCTGAGGAGAACGGGTGGCAGTAAGTCACATTTGCATGCTGCACACCTCAGGAAAGAGGAACAGGAGCAGGCTGAGCCCCAGCACGGAATTCTGACAGAGCGCCTACATGACATACGCGCTCCGAGCCCAAAGTTGGGCTTTGAAAGCCACGCACGGCATCCAGGTGCCCCCTGAGCCGCCGGCAGCCGCAGGGGCACCTTGCGAACCAGGCCAGCGGCACACGGGTGCCCACACACGGCTCTGAGAGCCCAACTCGGGGCAGCGCGGCTCCTAAATGACCTCCCGACCACCCAAATTACGCCCCTGTGGAGTTATTTGCCGGGGACCGGCGCGGCGCGGGCAACGTGCGACCGGGCAGAGCGGATCGCGGCTCCCGAGGGTCGGCAGGGAGAAACCCCCCAAGTTTCACTCGCGACCCCCCCGCCCCCGGGCTCGCTCGGCCCCGGGATTCGGGCACGTCGTGAGGGATTCACGCCGTTACTCTCTCCCGGCGTTGGCCACACGGGATGCGCTGCTCCAGGGCGCGATTCCGCAGGAGCGGGGAGCGAAGGCGCCGGAGGTGAGCGGGCAGCGCAGCAGCCCCGCACCGCTCCCCGCCGCCCGCCCAGCCCAGTCCCCGCGTCTGCCGCGGGAAGGAGCCGGAGCCGGGCTGGCCCCGCAGCCCCCCGGGCTCGCCCCCCGCTCCCCCGCCGCACAACTTCCCCGGGGCTGGCGGGGGAAGGAGCGGGCGGCCGCGGCGCGGCGGGCGCTTACCTATACTGATGGTGTTGGGGAACCCTGCCAGAGCCTCCCCCAGCAGCCCCGCCAGCAGCAGCAGCAGGGTCCGGGGCGCGCTCTGCCCCATTTTCTTCAGCCCCGGCGGTTCAGCCCCTACAACGAAACTGGCGGCACAGGCATGGGCGCAACTGGAGACTCGGAGTAGTGTCAATGGTGGTGGCGATGCTGGCGGAGGTAGTGGGGAGGATGGTCCCCCTCCTTTCTTCCCTTCTTCTTTTTTTTTTTCTTTTTTCTTTTTTTTTTTTCCTTCCCCAAATCCCTTTCCTCGCGTCTTCACCCCAGCCTGGGAGGGCTCATTGGCTGCGAGGTTGCCTTTCTCCCCCCGTCTCCAGCAGCTCCCCCCCCCCCCCCCCCCCCCCCCCCCC
>VZSF01009054.1:0-291262 GCA_013398295.1 Chionis minor | reverse complement strand
GGGGGGGCCGGGGGGAGGCCACTCCGGCATTCACCCGACCGCAGTGCCCGAAGCGAAGAAAGACAGGGACAAGTTTATCCCACACGAGGGAATATTAGGTCCTTCCCAGCCTCCTCTAAAGGAAGGAAATCCAACCAGGTCTCCCTGCTCCATCCCTCATGCTGGAAAAGAGACAGGGAAGGTCTGCATCAGATGCTGCGCCGCCCCAGCACGGAGCAGGGCGCGTGGCCTGCGCGATGGCCGGCGGGCGCAGGCAGGTGGGCGCTGCACCCCCCTGTACCCACCTCTTGGCAGCACCAGCCGCGGTGCGTCCCTGGCTGCACCTCCCCAGGGAGCTTCCGTGCTCCTGCTTGAAGCTTGGCTCTCCGAGGGGCCAATCTTGCACCCGTCCGTCGCCTTGACACCTCGTCACACGGCCCCTGCAGCTCTTTTCTCCTTTTGCTGCTTTGATGCTCACAGAACTGTACACAATGGAGACAGAAAAGAGATATTAGGTCACCTAGTCCATCTCTTAAGCCCAGGGAAGATTGCTCTTCACTAAATGTTTCCTTCTCCTCTGATTTCAGTAGGTCGGTTTCCCTTGGTCCTCCTCAGCCTTTCTTTTCTTGTTTTTTAATTCTTAATCTCAGAGTTTGGTATTGTTTGGGTCTATGTTCAGTTGAGTTAGGGATAATATCAAAAGCGGTTGCCTTTGCATTTGGAAAATAATCAACCAGTGCCACTGGCTGTAGCTTCATGTAAGTACTCATGATGTAAGACAGTGGCAGATTACTGCACATACGCTAGTGAGTAACATCAGAGATTCAAACCATGACTCTTCAAGGGAGCCAAAGGCACAGGTAAAGCACACAGCATCATATTCATATGAGCATAACATACGCCTTTAGCAGCATATATGCAATTCCTACACTCCTAGGTGCATGGATTGGTTGCTAAACGCCATGTGTTCCTTCATGAGAATCATGCCCAGAAGATGGAGTCTATTCCAGTTCAGGCAGGGGTAGGGATCAGGTGGCTGGTAATGTTCCATGCTTAGATTGAGATGTCAGTTGTCACTTTATCTCTGTATTTAAAGAAATGATTATGTGTAGGAATAGGTGGGGTATAAAGTCCATCTTTATAGCACTCTTCAAGCTCAAAGCACTCTACAAATACTATCTATGAATTCCTCTAAACATCCCCATGAAGCATGACTGTATTCTTCTCTTACAGATGTAAAAATGTAAAAATCAAGGAAGGCAACTGTCCTGGCTCACCTAGGCAGGAAGTTTCAGACCCAGAATTCAGGTCATGAGCAAACAGCCCGACTCCACTGTAGAGCACTCTTCTCTCACGTGTCCTTCGGTAGGCGTAGCTACAGACAGGTATGTGAAGTTTAGACATTCAAGATAGTTGTGAAAAGCACATTCTTATAAGCAAATAATTTCTGGTTGCAAACTACTTATCATTCCCCATTCTACTTACCTCCAGCCCATTTCTAACACATTCTCCACAAAGTCGTGCCCTCCTCTTTTTTGTGTCCTTTCCCAGTGGCCCTACTTTCTTCCTGTTCACTGATCTCACAAAGTTCTTCTCTCCATCCCTGCAGCTGTGTATTCTATGCTGACTGCCACCTGCACACTGATGGCTGATGATGTACTGAAAAAAATTAGGAAAGAAATTATGTTTAACATTGTAGATGTTAGGACAAGAGAAGAGATAAAATAGCCATGAATGAAGGTGGCATGTGTCAGAATCTCATTTTCATACACAGCCGGTAGGGTGGGTACCTCATCTCAATGAAAATGGTGCTTCACAGCCTCATCTCAAAATGGAGATTTCGTTGTTATTATTATTATTAGTGTTCTCAATACGCACTTTGCTTTTTTCTCAGTCTCATGGTACTATTTGCAGATAGAAATGGTACAGCACCCATCCCGTACAGATTTTGGAGAAATGCAGAGACCCCATCCCAGTTTATCTTTCTTACAGCGAGTCCAGTGTGTCCTAGAACAAAATGGTAGGAGATTAGTTGGCTTTATGTGGATGTTAATGCTATGCAAATAGTTTATATACTTTGCTAGGGATGCTCAGTGATTTAATGAGTTCCATGGTAACAGAGGTCATACCAGATGCTTTGCCAAGCCTTCCCTAACTAAATACAACCAAGATTTTGCAGAATAATCAGAACTTCATGTTTAGATGATTTATAGTACTCTGGGACACTATGGGATTCTGAGTACTATCTACCTGAGCAGGAGGAGGTAATGATTTATAACTAGTTAATGTGTTCTCATTGTAATGTCTAATAGTGGATTAGAAAAATGCTATGGAATTTGGGACACAACGTTCTTACTGAGCTTTCTGATGTTACTAGGCTAAGTCTATAGGATTAGCACAAAGTCATGGCAAAATCTACACCAGGATTCTGTGGCTCGAGCTTTACCCTAGCTGCACTAAGCTGACTTTATCACTTTTGTCATTCCTATTTCTAATTGCAAGAGAGAAGCTCAGGCAGTGAGTTTCTAGAAATCATTGTGTTTTTCCCAGTACCAACCAAATCAGGTTATAATTGCCAATAAATGTATTAGCAATTGTGTCTTACAGCTTTTTTTTGTTGTTTTGTTTTGTTTTAAACTGGTTATATCTTCATTAAAACAAAGGAGACACAATTAACTCAACTTTATGTCAATGTCAGCATTTTGATTAGCTAAACTGATTAATTCTACAATAGACAGTTAACAGAGCGATAGTGGGGAGAGACAGAAGCAAGGATGAAAAGGGATTCAGGGAGAAGATGAAACTACAGATAGAAGGAGTCAAGGGGAAAGTACAGTGTCAAAAGAGGGAAAATGAATACAGACGTTACAGTTTCGTACATTTTGGAAAACAGGTCAAAAGGCCATCTATTTTAGATTTTATTATATTATAAGTGGGCATAGAACAAACTATTGAAGCTCTCCTGTTTACCTTTCATTACCATGCAATAACAGAGACATAAAATGAAATTAAAAGGCAGCAGACGAGAGACAGTTTAACAGAAATATTCTGCTACGCAGTTTATAGCTAATCTATAAAGCTGTCTTCAACACAGTATTCTTGGCAAAAATAATTGTTTTTAAAAGTTTCAAATTTTATGGGATTTAGCAGAGTAAATGCATCAGACTAACTAGTAAAAAGATGTTGAGATTAATATTCAGAATTCATGGCAAAAAGTAGCTCCTGGATGCCTCAAGAAGGACCTGCTGGGACCAGTAATGTTTAATATCTTCATCAGTGGCACAGGCAGTGGGACTGAGGGCACTCAGTCAAGTTTGAGCACCTCAGCAAGTTTGCAGATGACACCAAGCTAAGCGGTGCGGGTGACACGCCTGAGGGATGGCATGCCTTTGAGAGGTGGGCCCGTGTGAACCTCATGAGGGTCAACAAGGCCAAGTGCAAGGTCCTGCACCTGGGTCAGGACAATCCCAAGCACAAACACGGGCTGGGCGGGGAATGGAATGAGAGCAGCCCTGAGGAGAGGGACTTGGGGGTGTTGGTTGATGAGAAGCTCAAGATGAGCTGGCGATGTGCACTCACAGCCCAGAAAGCCAACCACATCCTGGGCTGCGTGCCCACAGCGTGGCCAGCAGGGCCAGGGAGGGGATTCTGCCCCCCCTACTCCACTCTCATGAGACCCCACCTGGGGTACCGCATCCAGCTCTGGGACCCCCAGCATAAGAAGGACATGGACCTGTTGGAGCGGGTCCAGAGGCGGCCACAAAAATGATCAGAGAGCTGGAATGCCTCCCTGTGAGGACAGGCTGAGAGAGTTGCTATTCAGCTTGGAGAAGAGAAGGCTCCAGGGTGACATTACTGCAGCCTCTCAGTACACAAAGGGGGCTTGGAACAAAAATGGGGACAAAGTTTTTAGCAGGGCCTGTTGCGATAGAACAAGGGCTAATGGTTTTAAACTAAAAGAAGGTAGATTTAAACTAGATATAAGAAAGAAACTTTCTACAATGAGGTTGGTGACACACTGGCACAGGTTGCCCAGAGAGGTGGTAGATGCCCCAACCCTGGAAACATTCAAGGTCAGGCTGGACGGGGCTCTGAGCAACCTGATCTAGTTGAAGATGTCCCTGCTTGCTGCAGGATGGGGGTTGGACTAGATGACCTTTAGAGGTCCTTTCCAACCCAAACTATGTTATGATTCTATTGTATGATTCTTAGGCATGATGAGAGTTTACAGTACGTCTGATATTCTCTGAAAGTTTTTGTACTGGTCAGCATTAGAGACAGGAGAGCAGCCACCTGAATCATGGATTTGTTGATATTCATTTTTTTCTAAGAACAGTCAACAGGTGAAATCCTGGAACCACAGAAATACATGGTAGGTTTATTACCCCTATCATCGGAGCTAGGATTTTACCCAATACATCTAGGCAGAATAATATGGTCTGGCACATAGGAATATGTTCTAGTACATGGAAGGATGATTAAGATTTGTATAGGAACAGGATCACAGAGGAAACTTCTTGATAAATAAATGTCATTACTCCATTACTGGAGTCTAACTCAACTTTAGGTAGCAGAAGCAAATTCATGCAGCAACTTTTATCAGAACTGAACATGGACTGTTACAGTAATAACCTATATATATTACAATTGCACAACTAAGACAAATGTGGAGACAGCATGTACAAATGTCTTCATTTTTCTTGGGTTTGTGGTATCTTCAGGATACATACTTCTAATTCTTCTAAGAGCTATGGGGCTGGTGGAAATGTACTGTTATTATAGTCCCATAATGTCAGAAACAATTTATATTACCTTCTGCTTTCTGATTAACTGTACACTAGGCACTGCTGGCATAACACAGCCCTGCAATTCTTATTTAAACCTGTCCTTTTGCTGTACTCATCTATATTTATTACTTGAGGAAACAGTAAATCGAATAAAAAAGTAATGGTATCCCCTATATACTGTTAATAAAGTGAATCCTCTCTCTCTTTTTGTTTTATACCTATGAAAACAGTTTTCAAGCAATCTTGGGAGTTATATCCAGTTTATACCCACTTCACCTGTGCAAGATCTGACCACTGAATGTTTAATTTCTGTATAAAATTACTGAAATGTATTCTTCTTAAAGACAATCGCTTTTAACCCTAAGTAGTGAATAATCACTTCAGATATTTGTTTGCCAATCAAGTGTCTATTTTCCTCCCAGTGTGTCATTGTATATTACTATAACTCACCTCATCTCAGTTCAAATCTGCAGTAGTGTCTTTTATTGAAAATGTCTTTGGAAAACAGCCCATAGATTCTTAGAAATGGATGTTTAGACATAAAGAATTTACATTTTCACTGAAGTTTTAAGGATTTCAGATTTGTTCTGTTCCACTCGATCAGACAGATATTCCTACCCTGCCCTAAGCTGGCAGTCTAGTAGTTAGAAAGTTTTAAGAGTTATGCAGAAAACTGGCATTCAGTTCTTTGCTAGTTTCAAAGAACTTGTTTTACTTCTGGAGTGAGCCTTTGCAGCACCAAGGTATGGAATCAATTCACTCGCTTTTTTTTAGAGTTCATTCAATTCATATAAAGAAGGTATTAGTTAATATGGGAAGGAAATTAGACAGAAGAGGAACTTTAAGCTGTGTCTCCCTTAGTCCTGGGGAATATATTGTCTGTAGAATGTTGGCCTATCCCTTGCTTTGTCACTGCCCGAGAAACCTCACTTTGAATGTGAAAAGATTTCCCTATGCAACTTGCATGAGAAGAGAGCGTTTCCTTAGAAGAAAGAGGTGCATATAGCATACATAGTAAGAATGAGCAGCTCTGGTACTTTAAAACCATTTTTTTTCCTCTGACTTAAGAGACCTACCCAACCTGCCATCCAATTCCAACAGCATCTCAAGGTCTAACATGACAATAAATAGAAGAAAACCACCAAGGATGCCAGCAAACTGTCAATATAGGGAATTTACAGAACAGTCCAGAATCTGAGAAAAATCACAGGAAGAGAGAGATATCCTACTGCAGCATCGCAGTCCTGGATGGACTCCACAGGCTGGAGATTTTGGTCCCTGTATACTAAAAGATCTAATACACAGTCTTTAAATCATATTTTGCCATATTGTGAAGGACTTGCATTGTCCATCTTCACAGAGATGAATTTCACCTAACATGATTTGTTTTATTGATTTCAGTGGGATTAACTGAGGGTACAAAGATGACTACAGTTGTACACTTGCGTTGATGTGAATAACACAGTGTAGTTCTGATAATCTGCAGTGTTCGAGAGAGAAGCAAATCCTTCACAAAGCCAGTGGCTTATTTGAAAAGATCTGATATTAACAATATAGCCAATGTTAACAGAAGTGTTCTCATGCTTTATGAAACTTTAAAAACAACTAATTAAAAGATGCTTGACTTTGTAAGTCACGCCTTGTAGCAATTGTGCTGGATCTTGATAATTACAGTATAAAACTGACTGACTATTTGATTGCTCTTTCAGCACAACAGGAGGCATAAGACGTGAAAAAAACAATTGCAGAAGGGTTTTGTAATAGCAATTCTCACATTATATCAATTTGAAGAGTCTTAAGCATTTTCCAATAGATCTGCAGCGGTCCTTGTATAGCAAATTGAAGTTGACTGACAATAGATTTACTCTTCTTAACTACCTTTTGCAGACTCTTCAGAAGTCACTCACGAGTCCCAAGGAGTCCACAGACCTGATTTGTAGGAAAAGAGATATTTATTTATTTATTATAATCTTTTAAATGTTTTTGTAGTATCAGCTTCCCCCGAAACTGCTCTTGAACATGTAGACTGCTCAAATCCTGTTTTAAGTTCGTGTCCTCATAAGCACTCAATAATGACTAAATACTCAAGCGCTAACATGAAGGTAAGATCACTGCTATCACTGGGAATCTATTTTTGGGAACTTTGTCTAACCCGTGATGCTGCTAGAGCATCCTAATTTTGATGATGAAGCTCTGTGTTGTGTATACGACCATTACTTTTAGTAAGTTTCAAAGCAGACTTCACAGTGGAACTGACTCCAAGTCAAGGAAGAGGCACCCCTCCCTCTCTCTGGTGTTCATAGCCCCACAGCTCTTAATGTTGCTTTCCAAAATAAACTGGACCAAATCCTCATCTAGCGTGAAGCACCTTAGATCAATGAAATAATTCTGCTGTAGGATAAATGGACTTTATTTGAATTCTCTGAAATGTAAATTCAGTTATCATATTTTTCGTGGTGCAAAGATTCTGATCAAGGCCTGCACATCAGTGAATGATCTATATATTTGATTTCACTCTTTTCACCCTTCCATCTGTATTGTTTAAGGAACTAGGTAGCAGACCTCACAATCCTTCCGGGCATCCCTTAAGACTGAAGTTTAAGCAGAAATTTCCTTTCGTTTGAAAACGATTTTATAATCTTGAATTAAAAATCTTTTCTACTGTTTAGCTTAGCTGCATATGTAACCCCTGAAGAATCATGTTTCAAGAATGCAAAATTAACTGAAAAAAGAAGCACTGTGATTTTTCTTGCTTCAAATTATGTAAAGAAATCTTGAAAGATTTTTTTACTCTTAAATTACTGTTTTATTTTTTATATTGCTTTCTAAATACTAGGGATATCAAATGTGATTGTTCCCCTTTCTACTGGAGGCCCCTCTGGTACTACAGAGAACTGTTTAAAACATCAAACCATAACTGGACGCTCAATCTCAGATAATAATTTGTGTATCTTAACAAATGCAAAACCATAAATGTAAATCAAGTCAAATCCTTCCTTTCTGTGAGTCAGATGCTATTTCCTTGGTACTCTTGATGCAGTAGCCTACAGTTTAATCTAAAAACCGTTACATTCATTAAGCATCATTCTGTTGACTTCAGTGGTCTGAATAAAGATAATAGCCTATTTTGTTCCTGCATATCCATAGTGCTGAGGTGCAAGGGAGACTAGGGAACAACAGGAAAGGCAGGACTAGAATTTTTTTATTAAAATATTATAAGCTATTTGTTCTTCATAAATCAGAAAGTATAAAATAACAGAGCATGGATTTATTTTCTTTCGAAGAAGAAGAAGGTGGCAGAGTGGGGGAAGGTGCCAGACAGGTCACCTTATAGTTCTACCTTGAAACCTATTTACATAAAAATCACTCTTTTTCAGAAACAGTAGCTCTACCTCCTGCACCTAGGTTATGACACTCTGAGCAGCCTCCAACTCCACAATTACTTTCACAGTGATTGACTAGTTAATGAAATCACTAAAAGCAAGACAATTCATAATTGTCTTTAATATGTTCTTGTTAATCAGCTGCACAGTTATCAGAAGAGTTAGCTAAGAAGTGGCCAGTCTTAGACAAGGTTTCTTTGGGGCTGTAATAGTTTAAGTGTGATGCAGTGAGTTAAGGAGGAAATGCAAACACATAATTTTAGACTTAACTTTGAAATTTCTTGCTTTTGTGTTGCACGGCAAACCTTACACATTACTTTGACGTATTGTTATTTGCAATGTAAGCTTGTATAATAATTAACTCCAACTGATCCACTGCAGTGCTTTAGCAAAGTATTGGGGCCTATTAAATTGGACCATGAATACACAGTTGTTTTCCTTATTTCTAACATAATTATGCTGTTGAAGAAAAAAAAAAAGCAGACTAATGGAAAGGCAGTTCTAAATAGGCTCCTTGGTGCTGTAAATTTCTGGAGTGCTGTTATAAGGTTTTGAAGTATTAAGTATATATGAAAAGCAACATGCTGGAAAACTTTTGGAAAGCACTTGTTTCTATTATTCTTTAGGGAAACATTCTGATGTCAAAGGTGAAATCCAGTGACAGCGGCACCAAAGGGTATGTTTTCACTGCAAGCTTATTTATAGCATAAGGGCCACCCCATTCCACCCAGCATCACACAATCCCTTACGCCTAGATATACATGAACTTTGAATCTGGCTTTGCCGTTAGAGCTGAATCCAACTTCTAGATGAGCAATCATAAAGCTTTCAGAGAGGAGCTTGGCTTTAAGGCACACATGAAGTCACATGTTTGCTATATACATCTCATCAGATTAGGGATTCAGTTTGGAGGATAAATATCTCTTTTATGGACTTACTAATGTAGTGAGAGCGTGAAAAGCAAATAAAATATCTGTGCTAAGCAAGGAGACAGGACATTTTTCTAATTCCTTATGAATTGGACCATAATGATCACAGTTTGTCAAGATTTGCATCTCCTGGACCCTGTAGTTTTGGAATCATTTGTCTCCCACGTGGCTCTTGTTAGAAGCTACCTGCCAGTTTATATACCTCTACTCAGCATTTGACCTTTCGTTCCACATGCTCTGTCTCTTTTTGCAGAAGAATGCTGAAGGATGTCACCTCAGCAGTCTGCATTGTTGTAAATACAACAGCTAGCTGTAAAATATGGCTTAGAGTCTCAGCTCCTGTTCAGTCAGCAGTCAGTGGCAAATCTGTGTAGAGGTAAATGGTAATTACCACTGCAGTGATGTTGCTCTAACAGGTCAGTTCACATATGATTTTTGGGTCGGGGACCCTGCCTGACTAGGAGAAAGAGCCTTGGGGATTACACTGTAATTCAGAGGATGAAACGAATTCAAAAAAGGCAGAAATTGTTCTAGAAGACTCCATGAGTCAATATATAAAGAAACTCAAATCAGTGGCAATTAGCAGCCTGAGAAATACCCCTGCAGACCTACTGTCAAACTCAAGTAAATGTCAGGGCATGATGGACACGCCTCCATGTGGCCATAGAACTATGGAGTCGTGTGCTCCAGATACGCTCTGCTGTTGTAGCTCAGGCCACAGCCTCCTCCACTGCAGCATGAGCTTTGCTCAAGCTAAAACAGCTATTTCACACCAGAGATGACATTGGGAACAATAGCTGTAAGCTAAAACCGCAAAGATCAGCTGACAGCGCTTCTCACATCCATCAGCAATGTTCATTTTTGATGACAAAACATAACTAAAATTTCCCAAATTGGTTCATCAGAGAAGATCTACTCTCTCAATTTAGTTGATGTTCATCAAAAGGTTTTTGCTGAATTAGTGAGGTTTTGGAACATACAAGACCACTTAGGCTACTCAAACCAAGCAAAACTGAATGGCAGTTCAGTTAGTAGCAAGAGCATTTTTCAAAGTTCACA
The DNA here is from genome assembly GCA_013398295.1 of Chionis minor. NCBI lineage: Eukaryota > Metazoa > Chordata > Aves > Charadriiformes > Chionidae > Chionis > Chionis minor. The sequence continues at coordinate 281,125 of VZSF01009054.1, read as the reverse complement.
GGCTGCCTCAAGGTCATCAGACCATTAAGCCGAGAAATATAAAGATGTAACCTTGAGACAAAGTTCTGGTCCCAGGCACGGTGAATAGGGAACCCTCACTGACATCAGTCCACGTCAGACTGGACTCCAAGTCATTAGATCACAAATGCAAAAAGAAGGAGGAAATACTATTATAATTTTGATTAGGCCATGATTGCCACATCTTAAAAACACGCAGTACGATCCCCGTAACAGGAAATATGTTTCTGGTTCAGAAGGTCGAATACTTCCAACTGACCCAGAAATTAAATACTTTGCAGCAGCTTTGTAAGAACAGCATTGTGGAGTCCTGTGTATCTCTTGATTACTTGTACCAAACATATTCCTTTTAATATTAAAAATGCACTTCCAAGCTCTCAGTTCTGCAAACTCATTTGGGGCCCTGAGAGTCAAGTCATATTCTCCCCCTTCCCAATCTCACAACCAAGTACAGTCTTTTAAGTGCTTTCTGTGTGGTACCACTGCCTCCTAATTGCACCCCCAGTAACGTCCTTGCAGCCTATAACGCCTGTCAGTGGCGTTTATCTAGTGTAACACACTGCAACTTCTGAAACTTTCAAGCTGTTGAAGCTGCTCATAAGAATCCATCTTGCATGTGCAAGCTATGTTGGCTTTTCCTGAAAAACAGAAGCAAGAGAGCAGTGAAAGCCTATTTTTGGCATGAAAGCCAACATAACTGGTTCTTAAAAATGTGAGCAGGACTGCCGAGTGAGAATGTGCAATAAACAGATTCCCCACTTTGGGTAAAACTGCTCAGGTAGGGGTTAGCATCTATTTCAGCTCTATGGCTTTTCCTTCTGTTCAGTAGAGTACATGATTTGTACTCTAGCCTAAAAAATGGTTTGTTTGTATTCTAGCCCCAAAAATGGTTGGGAAATGAAAGGTAGTTTGATCACAAAAGCAGCTCTGTTGTTCCAGGAGCAGCTCGGAAAGGAAAGCTTTTTCACACAAACATAATAATGTTGTCTACCTCTGGGTTCGGATTATTAGAAAACTGTCTGTATTCTCCCCAGTTGTCACCTCCCTTGCCTAATGTTTTTCAGCGTTGCAAAGACATCAATAGACATTCTCTAAATAGGCTGTTTTCTAAAAAAGGAGATTGAGCCAAATAACCTTGCAAATTTTGGGAGTGTACTTCCATCTTCGCTAGATTCTTCTGCTGAAGAAAGGATTACAAACCTCAGAATCCGGCCCTACAGTTCGTGTGCAGACTAGTGAAATCATACCATAACAATTTAGGAAGCCAAAGAGAATAAAGACACAAGCAAAGGTTAGTTAGTATTTAAATATTTTGGTTGTTCAGCTATAAATTCAGACACTAAATACAGATTAACTGGATTTGGAGCTATAGAAATGACTGGAACACAGCAAGGTCAGGGCTGAATGAAATGACTAGAAATCGATCAAATGTGTGAAGTACTATGGGGGGAACAGGGCAGTTAATCATTTCAAAACTTTACTCTGTAAAATGTACTGTACATGATCGATGACAGAGGAGATAATAAAACAAGCAGACTATACCTCTGTTCCATACATAAATATGCTGGAATTGTGTTTGGTCTGATTAATTCAGCAAAATTTGGGTTGCTAATTAACGATGCTTTAATCAGAAGGCAGAAAAGTTAGCTCTGGGAGCCTGGGGAGGGGCTGTACTTCATTTAGACTTCTAAAAACCTATATGGATATGAAGTGCGTGTGCTTTGGGTGCAAGAAATGCTAGCTGCTTGGCATCCATTTATTGGCAGGGGGATAAGCATTTACAAGCCCCTTTTGCCTGCTAGCACCGAGGGATTAACAATGCACCAATTATTTGAGCCTGAGGGCCTGATTCTGTATCACTGGAGTCAATAGAAGCTTTGTCATTGACCTCAATGGCACAGGCTCAAACCCTCAAAGAACACATTATGTGATACACGTTTTTTTGAAAAAAAGCTTAGCAGTTTTGTGTTTGCAGAACCAGGGACGGCTGACTGACTGATAGAAAGAAACTGAAACAGATAGGTGAAAAACAAACTCTGATTCCCCAGTTAGGCAACTGACTGTACATCTGAACACAGTTTAAAAATCAGACAGAATAACTGCACTGTGTAGCTGCATTTTGCATTACGTTTAAACTGTGAATAATACCTTCTGAAATCAATTCTCTAATTCGGGTACCTGAAACAATGTAAGTCAGTGAAAGCAGCACAAAGCTGTGTTACTCTGAGGAGCCTGGTTACTTCCTGGTGAAATATGGATGCAGGAGCCTATATGCAAGCAGGTCTAGGTTAAAGACTTTTGACTATCGCATACTCAGAGTAGCTGTTCTCATTTCTCTGAAATTCCTTCAGTCTGCCCCCAGGAGCCCACCTCTTAAATGACGTGGTGACATAAACATGAGAAACTTTGCTAAGAGCAACTGTTCATCACCATATTCAGAGATCTAAGCAAGTTAATGACTGCATGTAATAAAATACATACTTTGTAACCAGGTATAGTCAATGGCTGCACTTTCCCCTTCTAGCTTCAGCATTAATAAGAAACTCTTTCAGTTTCCCAAAACTTAATCTATAAAGGGAACAGCAGGGCCTGCGTATACATATTCATGCGAAAAACCCTCCAGAGGAATTAAAGGCAATAGCACTATTCATCTTCCTTACATATTGAATGAATGAAGTATCGGCTCTCTAGGTTTTTTTAAGTGTTACTGGTCACCTCAGTCACATACCATTGTTTCTGATCCCTATCTGGATGATTTGCAAACACATCAGTTCTTTCAAAACAGCTTTGTGAATACTTCCAGCAAGAATGCTTATTTGCTCAGTCCTTGGGATACCTTTTTTACCAAAAACAGCCTCAGGGGAAAGAAAACTTAATTTGTCACCAGCATGTGTAAAAGGGGAAAGGAAGCCCTCACTAGTGCTTCCAGGCAAAAGCTGTGCACTCCAGTAAGTACGCTATTTAGAGAAGGGGGGGGAATGTTGCAGAAGTCTCCTCATACTAGTAGGGGTTAGAGCATCAACTCGCAGGCACAAAGACCTTTTGTAATCCCAAACCCCAAAACATTTTCTCAAAAGTCAGTATGATTATCACATCCTAGTGGCGCAGAATTTTTAATGCCGAGCAGCTAGTACATTTTATGAATTCATCACTTTGCTGTTGAACACTGGCATGCACTGATAGCTAGGCACAAAAAGCTCCAGCGCTGTACAGAAGTGGCATTCAGCCTTTGACAAGCGAAGAGCTACTTTGTCATCAAACAGAGGCTCACAAAACCATGAAAGAATGAACCGCATTTAAAATAGAGAAATGTGCGCAGGCATTTATGTGAGAGTTAATACACTGCTCCAAACAAGTCAGCAAAATCTACAGTCAGAACAGGGTTTTTCAGAGCATAGCGGAAGACCTAGGCTCATCGGCTATCTGTCACCAGTCTCAGAAGACCGGTTCTGTGGAAGTCAATACAGTCCATATGTGTGTGGGCGCACTCACACCTCTATTTTTTGTTTCAAATTGCCTGGGGGCAGCTGCCATATCACCTTCAAGACACCATGTGACGTCTTAATCAAATGTTAGCAAGGAGCTTGAAGCAGCTTAGAAGCCAGAAATGGGGTACAAAATACTGGGGCACTGAAAAATGACATCACCGAGGTAGCAGTGATTGCTTCACTTTTTCTTGCCTTTCACGTGCTTTTCTTAGGTAGGATGCTTTCTTTATTGCTTATTTCTTCTGAACTGAGGCGAAAAGAAAGAACAAAGAACTACCTGTTCAGGAAGATTGGGGTTTTAATAGGAAACTTTTGGTCTATTTCATATCTCTCCACGCTGTCCAGCTGCCTGGATTAGAATAGCAACTGAACAGAAACACAGGATTGCTGCACTCTAATCATCTCGAAAGCTTAGGAGCATAAGCTTTTGCCATTTTTCAAATATGGATTTTGGTTACAACCCAACCTTGTCATCCTTTCATATGCAAACTTCCCACTGAGATCAGTGGGACTTCTGAATATTTAAGGAATACATGGGAACTTGTTATTTTTTTCTCCTCAGTTTCTAAACTGCTAGTGGAAAATTGTGTCAACTAGGGAGGAAGAGAGGGAAGGAGGAGAATATGAGGGAGTGTGAACAGAGCTAGATAATGCTGTGCACCAAATGCTTCCCAATCAGCCCCTTGGCATGCTGCTGGAATGTTGGAACTGCAGCCAGAAGCGTTACATTTGCAAGCGCAGTATCTGCAGTCCCTTATGAGTAAGTTTTCAAAGACAAATCCCATTCACAAATATCATTACAAATAACAAATACTGTTGCAATACTTGAGCATATTCACACAAACACACACAGAATTTTTCCTCCTCTTTCAAAAAACAGAACAAAGTATGTTCAGAATTCTCTTTACTGAAATATTTATGCCCAGTCTGAAAGGGTGAAGGGCACATTTTTAGTACCCACGGTCTCTATAAGATAAACACGAAACTCTAGCACAGCTGGTGCTTGACAGTGGATGTATTTGTCTCTTGGAATTTTGTGTTAAGGAGATTCCTTCATTAGTAAAAGAACCTTTTTAGTATTCACTCTCAGATTGCTTTTAGTACTTGGTCCAAGGCAGTGCTTATTACTAAATATGTTATCTTAACATAGTAAGTTCCACCAAATCTTAATCATTAGCAGTGAAAGCTAGAAATATTTTTCTTCAGACTTAAAGTCAGAAAGTAACAATGCATTTATTAGTGTTTCTTTTAGACAACAGAATGTATTGACTTAATTTTTTTTTAACCCATATTTACACATTTTTTCTGTTTCCTTCTGATGTTCAAACTACTCTGTACTTCATCTCCAAAGAAATAAGGCTTTCAAACATCATGATTTCACCTTTTCAGCCTAGAAGAGAATTTGTTCTTGGAAAGGGAAAGGATATACTAAAGGACTTTCAAAACTTGACTGGAACAGACTGATTTGCCTGCTGTATTATTATCATTATAGTTTCTACAAAATGAGATTTTCTTTCCTAGCTAAAAATGCACAGTTTTATTCTACAACAAAGCTATATATGTTGCTTGATCCAATATATACGGTCTGATCCTCCTAGCTTCATGCCAGCCATTGTCATTTTATTACTGTCCAAATGACACATGACAAGACAGAAGTGTCACTTAAAATACATTACAAAGACTTCTCTACCTAGCTTTGAGATTTATTACTGTATTGAGTGAGATTGCATTTTTAGTGACAACACTGCAAAGGACTCCAAGAGGTCTGAAGGAACCCAGGCAGTTTATGGAGGTGAAGCATGCAGTGCTGTGAGTGTGGGAAAGAGGAACTGAACTTTTATCATCAACCGGTATTTTTAGAAGCATTTCACAATGAGACAGAATTTAGGCTCTTTTGGTACCGAGATACATAATTCATATAGCCAAAATGTTACTAGTGTCTACTACAGGGAAAAGTCTGTCAAGTACTTGACATAGTCCTTTTCATTACTGTAGTCATTAATTCATACAGAATCAAACACCTTTCATGGCTTAAGTGATGACAGTTTCTAGTAGTACTGAGAGAATACAATTAGTAGTGTCTTAGTATAGTAAGAGTTGCAAAATTTGAATTCAAAATCCTCTCTGTTCAAAACGATACAGAGTTAGAATTGGATAAGATGCAGCAAATGTCCCTTTGACATAGCTGTTGTCAAAAACTGTGAGAAAGAGTTCTCTGGAAACTTCAGCTACATAAAGCAGGTATAGAGCAGCTGAAGTAAAGGACTTTTGGTCATGCAGTAATTGCTAAATACTGTTTTACGAGGTGCCATCTTTCCTTTTTTTCATAGCACGTCCCTTTTCCCCATCCCAAAGCCAAACAAAACAATTTACACTTACAGCCTGTCTGGTTTTGCATTGACATCGTTCATTTTGTGTATTGTGCCTTTACTTTGTTCCAATTTGTCTTGTCTACTCACATATCTATCTCTGTGTTTTCGGGAGGCTAGCAAAAGGAGACCTTATTTCTAGAGGAAATATTTCTGGAGGTCCTAACGTAATTAATACAATTAATAATAATCTGGTGAGGTGGTCTTCTGTAGTTGGTGAAGGTTTGCAAACATTTTAGGAACCACTGTCTTTAATACTGAATCTCACCAATGTAACCTTAAATAAGAACATAAAATATATGGCACAAAAAGCATGTGATTGAACCTTCACTTTACTGCAAGAACACCAACAAGCTGCTTTTATTCTTCAGGAGCAGAAGGGAAGATGAGCATGCTTTCCTTCCCCTTTCAGTTAGATAAGGCATCACGCGCCAGGAAACAGGAATTGTTCTTTTTAATCTCCTGGCTCTGGATTGTCCACCTACCCTGACAGTATGTCTACAAGCTCCGAGCAGCTGGCCGACAGCTTGGTGAAGGTACTTGTGCTGGGTCACAAAATGGAATTGGTCTCCCTGTGAAAAGCTACTACAAAACCCCCAGGTCTTTCATTTTATTACTCGGGACATAATAAATTTTTTACTTATGTTAATTTTAACTGGCTCATTCGCCAAGTCCTTTGTAATGGCTTCCTTTCTGCTTTTCTGAGCAAGCTTACGTGGTTCATTCTTCAGGGCTGCTTGGTGCAGTGAGGTGAAGAGTTTTCTCAGTATCGTTCACACAAGGTAATGCACTGCACTTGCCTGGTGGAGACTGGTTCTTCACTGAGATGTTTCATGAGATTAAAGCATGTAGAAGCTTAGACTGGATACTAATGGCAAAGTTGAAGACTATGGTGATAGTCTGGAATGAATGATGCTGAAAGCTGATTCACCTTTGGTCAAACTTTTTACAGGCAAGAAGCTTTTTGAACCTATTACTGAACCCACAAAGAACTTCAGCACAGTTTCTGCATCTAGCAAGATATTTATGGCTTAGCCTTGTTATAGGTTGTACACTGAGTTTGTTTTAGAGGATTTTTTATGCTGCTTCTGCAAAACAATTTCTTGCTTCAGCAGCTCCCAAACTTAAATTTCAGCTAAAATACAGCGCTCAGTCCACAAAACACTGGACTAGCATGCAACTCTGAAGAATATCAAAGAAACAATATTTCACAATTATTTTAGGCTCTTCAAGATAATGGGACTTGATTTAAAACTGTAGAAAGGGGCTCCTGGGAGGCCAACTTTAATACATCCCAGGTGTAACAGCATTGAAGTCAACAGTTACAACATTTTTTAACTGACTCCAGTATGTTTATTTTGTAGAGAAAGTTTCCTCACACTGTAAATCGTTGTAAGATTAGTATTAATCTGACTGATATGTCCTGAGCCATCCAATTCTCTGGTTAATTCTATTAGGCAGAATTTTCCACATGCTAGTTTGAAATGTTATCATATGATGACAAATGTAAGCTTTTTTATTGGATTTATGTAAATCCTTTCTTCACTGAAGCTGTTGGAAGGGTTCCGCCGTTGCTTATAGGATCCACACACTGAAAAGCACCACAAATACCTTGTAAGAGACTGGCTTTTCTTCAGAAAGTCCAAGCTTTAGAACAGCTGCAGATTTTGGATACGCTGCAGACTTCCAACCCTATTACAGCATCACATGAAATGGCAGAAAGCTTTCTACCTGAGCACCATCTTTAGCACTGTCTACTCTTAAGAAAGAATGCATTCCCAGGGAGAAACCAGGAATGAAAAGAACCGGTTTGAATCCCTGCTTGTCTTACCCCTCTCATTTGGTTATTTCCCCTTTAGATTGTACAAACTTCAAGGGGTTCTCATCCAAATGGCTTTCATTTGTTGTAGTTTCTATTTGAGAGTTGGCAGATTAAAAAGCTCAGTCCTTCCAGCTGTACCAGTAACCCTGAGAGACAGAAGGAACAAAGAAATTCTGTCTGGATGCCACTTTCCATACCTGGAGACCAGAGCAGTTAGATTCTTTGATCTCAGAAAGGTCTTTAATAAAAAAACCCCACAAACCTACACTGAAATTGTCAGCTTTTCAGCATATTCCAATGTTTTGGGGTTTTTTTTGTTCATTACGCAGCAGGGCTGTGCTCCAGCTTGACATCCCAGGGTTCAACTACAATACTTCTAAGAGATAACTAGCACTGCTTGCCTTCAAGCGCAGGAGTAGCCCCGTTGGCTGCAGTGGGGCTACTCGCACTGAAAGTCAATCACATACTAAAGTGCTTTGCTGGACTGGGGCCTCAGATCTCAGATGAATAAGCTTTTCTTCAATGAATTTGCCAAGTCTCCTTCCTAAAGGTCAAAGAAAAGGCCTCTTCTATTTCCTGCTGAACTCGGTGGACCTTTTAAAACACATTATATTCATTCTTAGTATATGTACTGTAGGTATTGAACATTAGTTGACCTTAGTCATAGGAGACTCAAGAAAACAGTTCTAGGGAAGTATAAAAGCTAGGGGTTAATGACAACACGTTAGATCTAGACAATCCTGTAAAATTTCTTTGTTCTTATTTATTTAGTTGTTTTTAATTCAAAGGCAATGTTCTATTTGGATGTGGAGATTCAAGTAACACTTTCCAAAATATGAAAGGCTAAATGCCACATTTACAATTGTTTCTGAAAAGGGCTGACCTTTATTAAAGTTACTGAGTAAATACAATTCCGAAGGTTTTGTTTCTCTTGTAAATTAAATGGTACGTTTGTAGATGGAAAGGTCAATTTTCAGTAAAGCTAAGCTTCAGAAAACATCACCTTCCTCAGCTAAATCAAAGGAGTTAATTAGTTTTACAGATGGAATACATAATATATAATTCTCTTATCTTTGCTTGAAAATCAATTGTTTATGGCATAAAGAGGATACACTTGTCATAATTAGGTGTAAATGTTTGTTACAGCAGCAAATACAGACTCAGTCTGCCACACACAGCTTCATAAATGTGAGACACTGAGGTCCTCTGAGAGGTTGTGTGTAGGGGAGTGTGTATCCAAATCCTACCTGCTATCAGATTTCATATATTTAGTAAATTTATTCCATCTTATGTGAAAAACTATCTTAGTTTTTATTAACAAAAAGTGCACTAGGAAAATATTACCAGGCGTTGATACTGCATCAGGAACTCTGCAGTTCCTCCTACGCTGTCCTTAATTCAAACCAGTCTTTTATATGTAGTAATTTTTACAACAATTTCAACATGAGACCAGAAGTATGCATTAATAAACAACATCTAAACCAGTTAAACACCTGGGTGTATTAACTAGGAGGAGGCTGGAAGGCCTGGATTTTCCTGCCTAGGTTTGTGATACGTCTCAGAACAGTGTCTGGAGCCTCGTGGGAAGTACTGAGCACCACATTGTAGCCTTAGCTGTTCATTACAGAGAATATTGCTTGCATCTTTGGACAGAAAATTGTTGGACTAAGAGGCAGCACCTCCTGACTTCAGCCTCCCTCTTTGTATGGCTTTCCAAAATCAAAGGAGAGAAGGGAACAACGTTTTTGCTGTCTCTGGTTTCTGTTTAAACCGGCACGTTACACAAAGCTGAGCTTTCCAGCAAGTTTCATGGGTGTCTCCAGAAGGAAGACATTTGAAGTCAGATATATAGAAGATGCTGGAAGAATTGAAGTCTTGGTAGAGATGTACCACCACAGCAGAGTGACTGCAAGTTGGGCTTCTTCTCCCATGCCTACCGGGATGTCCAGAGATTTCTTTCGGACCCTGATTTGGCCTCACCTTGTAGTTTTTTCATACAGTGCTCTGTATAAGTTAAGTGCTATTTAGGGACTGTTACTATTTGCAGTTAGGTATTATTTACAGCCTGTTTATACAAATCTTACCTGGTTAACTTCCCCATAGAATAGATTCTTTAGGACAAATTCCACATACCCTTGCCTTGTTTGAAGCAACAGTACTAGCTGTATTTAAAAGTCATTTAAGTATCACTATACCTCTCTTCTCTGTACAAGCAGAAAATATCTAATGTCGATATTTGTTCTCACAGAAGGGTGCCATATGGGAAAAAAAGAAGAGAGACTATGATGAAGTTGTCTGAAGAGACAAGTGAAAATAAAACAGCTTATGTCAAGCACTGAGGTTTGTAATAAGTGATGTGCCGACAACAGACACCTTCACTAAGGAAAAGGGAAACCTAAAAGATAAACATCAAAAAGTTACAGGCAGATTTTTCCAAGCTGCTTCACTTTTTATTTCTTTTAATGGAAGCTAGGTGACCCAATCCTTCACAGTGCTTTTGCCACACTTAAACCTTGCAGCTGTTACAGATAATCTAACCTTTAATTTTGTACTGAACAATATTAAACTAAACAAAAGTCTTCTTGCTCTAGCAGAGAGCTGGGTCAAAATGGTTCCACTTCTAAGTGTAGACTAGGTAATTTGCACTCTGGCACAGAGGTTCAGTTGAGGCTTCAACAGCAACAGCAACTCCACATGACTATCTTGCAGCAAGCTCTTAACGTGATTCCAGTACTACCAGATGAACCAAAACGTTTTTTTTTTCCTAACAGTCAAATGATTTATTAACCATCTTTAATGTCCTGCTATTCTGTTTGATTTTCTGGTGTGGTGCATTCTCCATATCCAAGCAATTTTGAGGCAAATAGTCAAAACTAATTATTGAGTTCATCCAGGATGAAAATAAAATGGCACATTCCATACTCCTGACAGACGCTTTCTGTTTAAAAACATCTCCAGCCAGCATATATACCGAAGGTAGGCAAACAGTATGGTATGAGGGCTTAGATATTACACGTGGATTTTCTACAGAACCTTCAAGTACAGAGAAGCTGTATGAAAGCTATAGGTACTGGGCGTTAAAGCAGGAGACATTAGGTCGTAATTTTTCTGACACTCTCAGCAGTGCTGTTCCCAATCTGCTCTTGCAATGCTCGGGTAGCTCACTGCAGATTCACAGGGAGACTCTTACCTACATTGTGCTCGCCTTTGCCTCTCTTTACTGATCTACAGAGCAGCTCTATAGCAAACCCGTGCCCTCTAGCTTATTAAATCACTCATTTAAAAAGTACAGCCCCTCAGGCGATATTACAGATGTTGAAACAGATATAATGGGTTGTAAAGGATACTAGAATTTTGGGACTGCTGTGGGCATTCAATTGAAGCAAATAATCAGTGGACTCAAGTAACTACACTCTGCCAGTGCAGCCAATATATCATAGCAAAACACTGAGCTGTGTGAATGCTGGGATCTTCAATCAGATAGTGCTCATTTAAAAATGGAGCTGCGCAACAGTGGCCCTATCTCTTGTACTCATTTTTCTTGGGAGCAGCAGTCTGACATTTCAAAAGATGAGAAGTACCTTTCAGCTTGAATAAACTCAGAAATCCATCTGTAAACACATTTGGCCTCATCTTAAGAAATGTCAGATTTCTGGAATGAACAGCATGGGTACAATATTTGTGTCAGTATTTAGACAACCACATGTAAGAGAGCAGGCATGGCTGCATCATTTTATACTGCCCTTTTTTGCAAGTACAATAGCTATAAGAAGAAATGCATGTTGCACTCGACATCTTTGTCCTGCTGTACCAATAAAATGGTTGCAAAAATAAGTAATGACTGAGTCAGTAGTGGGAGGGAGAAGTTGTTTCACCTCCTTCTCTGCCTCATTGTAGTCAGGTCTCTGACTTGCTGGGTTTCTGTGAAGGAATCCTTCCTGACACTAGATGACAATCACTGTGTTCATTCATTACTGTTATGCATTGTTGGGGTTCCAGTATTGTCACCTAAAATCAAGTCCTTGCTGTGTTGAGCATTATGCACAGAAAATGGCAGTTCCTGCCCTGAAAAGCTTGCAGTCCAGAGAGAGAAAACAAATGATGTGAACGACAGCCTACAAACAACATTAGTGCCACTGCTTGATTTGTGCGTGTGTTTACAGCAGTGGTTTTCAGCCTACGGTTTGTGAGCCCCAGAAGGTAGTGGTCTAGAAGGGTTCCAAGAAAGGTAGCTAAGGGAAAAAAAAAAAGGCTTAACTTCATCTCTCACAAATCTCTGTTTCCTCTGGAAAGTATTTAGGGCACCTATACTGAAAAAGACTGAAAATCATTGTATACAGGTTGCTACAATCAAGCCTGTGATTTATTACACCCTGAGACACACATCAGCTTACATATGTGGCTACAGGTTCGTAGGCTTACGCACCAGTCTCGCCCCAGTCTGTTTCTACTCCAAGTAGCATGGCTTGGAGTAGAGAGGACCCGCCAACGTGCTGCACCTCCAGGCTTCCACACCATCCCATCCCATGCTCAGAAAAGCCCTGCACGGATTTCAGAGCAGCATACCGACACCACAGCTCCTCACTCTGCCATTAACACCCTTGTCTCCCTTCTCCTTGTCATGTAGGATTTACACGTAGGAAGATTAAAAAAACCCCATTTTGAGTCTTCAGATGGAAAAGACTTAAGCTCTCCTTATTACTTGCTTTCCTCCTTCCTCCAATAATGGTTACCTGCCAGTGAATAGCGGTTTACCTAGCAGTAGCTACCAAGCCTGCTTGAAAAATACTCCATTGCAGAAAAACCTGTCTGTCTTAAGACTCCCAGAGACCGTAAACTTCAGGAGCAGGGCTGACAGCGTTGCCAGAGATGGCATTCCCTGGCTACTCCATACAAGAGAGCCACCCGCACACACAGGAGAAGAACTTGGCTTCTGAACTCGGGTGGTTTATTAGAGCCAGGGAATCTCACTGGTTGTGGATTAGCCCTCCAAACTGCACGTGGTACTATGCCGTATTGTTCATAAAGCAATTCGTTCTCTTACAGTCTTTCAGAGAATAAAATTCTCACTGACCCAATAAAATATGCTAAAATTGCGTATAATGGCACTGCTTAGGATTAGGTAGGAAGCCATTATATCATAGTTTACAGAGCTAATGGCCAGCATTGAGTGTGCATATTGTAAACTATAATGAAATGGGAAAAAATTACTTTCAGATGTATTTTCACTGTGTATTTAGTAATAACAACAATATATCAACCTTTCTAATATTCTTTTCTCATGATTGAGTGGACCTATTTGGTTTGCTAATGTACACAGGTAAATCTTACAATATCATTTGGCAGCTGTTATGTTCAAGCTGGAATGCTTTTATTTCTGATGTCTCTGCTTCCTCCCTTAAAATATCACCTTGTGCTAAGGCTGAGGAGCAAAAGGGATGACACACAAGAAATCCGCATCCACTCTGACGACATTTCTGCTTCCTCAAAACACCTGCTTGGCCTTATGGCCAGAGTCATCGGGCTATTTATTCTGAAAATATGTCCTGATATGGGATGGAATTTTGACTCATTTCCATTTCTCTTTCTAAAATCCCTGATAATCCCCAGAATTCCAGGCTTTATTTTGGCCAATGCTTCTGTCTCCCTCTCTTCGTTGCTTTAGTTTCTGAAGTACATGTGTGTGTGTATATATATATATACACTCATATATGATTTTTCCTGCAGAGCAGATAACGGACAGCTGGTAAAGTCTTTGTTGATGGTACAAAATTTGGCTTTGCTCAAATATATTCAGATCTATGGAAGATCAGATACCAAAACGAATAATATAACCCATCTGTATCAGTGTAATATCAGATCAAAGCCCTGTGCATATGCATCTATACATGGAGATAGCTCACAGAGCAATCACATCCAACTTCTCTAACTGATTACTATTTGTTTTCTTCAATGAAAGAATTGAACCCATTTCACTTAAATGGAATTTCTCCAATAAGAAAGGCAAACAATGTGCAGGATTACAGGATTTCTTAAGGAAGGACTCAAAATATATCCTCTAGTATCAAGTAAGACAGCAATACATCACAATATGCTTAAAAAGCAGAAACATTCAGAAAAGTTTATCAAATGAAACAACCCAAAATGTGAAAACACATCTGTTAAATCTTCAAAACAAATGTTTTCAGACCAACATACACAGATAGCTCCACCCCAGGAGTCTTAAAAGTGAATGAGCTCTCTCTCAAACAGTAATATTAATTTTAACACCCTTTGGCAATCTGAAAAAAATATCTAACAGCTGGTGATTGTCAACACGATCCCAATATATTAGAAGTATGACGTAGGGAATAACAGATTGGTTAGCCTGATATCGATACTGGCTAAAATAACAAACAGTTCATTTAGGACTGTGTCAGCAAAGCATCCAAACCTAAAAACATCATGAATGCCAGTCGGCATTCCTAGAAGGCAGGTCCTGTTATTTTGGCAGAGTGTGTGGCTGTTGTTAACGGCAACTCTCTTGAGGTGGGGTACTGAATTTTTCACGGCATTTGACTTAGTACCATATAAATTTTGATTTTAAAATGGTTTTAACAGCAACATAAAACAGGACAGCCTAGACGGATTATTGGCCCATGGACAGATCACAGAATATAGTTGTTACTAAGGGGATATCAGCTTTCTTGCTTCTGTTGCTAACGCTTAAGGACTGGTTTGTGGTACAACAAACTCCAGTATTTTTAACACTAGACTTGGCAGTAAGAAGGGGCTGCTGTTACAATGTGATCTAAGTCACCTGAAAAAATGATAGCCAACACAACATTTTTAATTTTATACAAATATGCAGCAATCTATCCAGAACATGGATGAAAGTGATACTTAAGGATTAGGAATTTCATCTCTTTCCACCTGATCCAGAGCTGCTCTTGAATTACCTCAGATGAGCTCTCACCGCATTTCTGTAGTGGTACCATCTAATATGATCCTTGGGTGAATAAAAAGAGGGGGAATTAACAAACTATCTTATCCTTCTTAATAGCAATAGCAAGAGCAATATTAGAGCCTGGAATCTACATTTGAGAAAAGATATGTAAGTGCTAAAACCACTTAAGAAAGTGAAGGGAAGCCATGGGACTAGGACACAATCCCTCCTGTCTCCCTCTCTTATTACAGGGGTAATTAAATACTGGAATGGGTGGTAGAGTCACTGCCTCTGCAGCCTTCAAAACAAGATTAGATACTTCTTTATGATTTATTCCAATTGCCCTTCCTAAGGTGCTACGCTACATGCTAGTGTGCAGGTTGTCTAGGATATGGAAACTCTTCAACACGGTATGCAGACTGTTAGAGCAGATAGCATCAGGCTGTTCAAAAGTTTTTGAGTCTTCCCCTTCCTCCGTAGCTTGTGAGAATTGTTCTTCACAAAGATAATGAGTAAAATTGGATATGATGTGATCTGATGGTGACCGACACATCTGAAGGGACCAGGAAGCCCACAATCACCAATGCACATTGCCAAAAGCGTGTTTAGCTCGCTTGCTTCTTCTGAACCATTCTGTTCTCTGCACATGGCAGTTCTTGGGAGCACAAAAAATAATTGCGGGCAAGTCCAGCTCAGACCCAGGGCTGCCTGGATGGGACAGGCACAGGTTGAGTTTGGAGAAGGTGAAGGAACTAAGTGGTATGGAGGAGCTACAGACACGGATTCTTTGCAGACTTTAATATCACAAGTAGTCCCTATGGAAGGTGTGAAACAGTGAGAATGATAGGAAGCAATTCCCAGTCTGTAGGCCATCTCCTAGGGCAAATTTTAAAGCTAGAATTCATCTCATCTAGTGTTAAACATCTAAAAGATCAGCATTCGTCAAAACTAAATTATTTGATGCTCTGCTCTATACACTGCTAGGAGATAGGTACCACCAGAAGGCAATCCGTATTTCCCTAAATTAAGAGTCCAAAAAAGATGGAATGAATCACTTTGTGATACCTCTTGGCCACTTGGAAGCCTAGGTGAGTTTAGACTGCACATCTAGTTTCTGGATGGATAAAGTCAAGTGAAACGAATCCCATACTAAGCATCTTCTCCAAAGCACAGAATTAGTAATGTTTCTGAATGAAATGGCCACAATTATGTTAATATTAGCAAAATAATTCATTTTCCTCTTCTCTTATGCTTCTCTGAGACACATTCATCCTGTTTAGTGGAAAGACCCTCAAACCCCATCGACCTGGAGCAGATATTCTCTACAGTTTGGCTTTGGTTGGGGATTTTTTTACTGTTTGTTTTTTTTTTTTTTTTTACACTCAATAATTTAAAATTTTTAAACTAAAGAACAAGAAAAATCTTCCAACAGACAGTGATATATCTAATAGTATATATTCCACACACCTGCAGGGGGAGTGACTCTGATTGGGAACTACATATCCTGCAACAGCCTTGCCTGAAGGAACGCACGACTGGGTGCAGCTGTGCACCTCCGGAGAGGGAGAACCTCCTCACACTCACTGTGGGTCGCACAAACATGAGCGCTGACGCTTCTCAACATATTCAATGAAATTCGCTTCTTGTTCATGTGCACCGAAAAAACCCCTTTGTAGGCCATAGAGGCAGGGTGTGGATTTCATTTCAGTGAGGTGAATGCATTTTTACAGTATTTACCTACCTCTAACATAATGCAATTTTATTTTAGCCTTTAGATACACTTAATTTTGAATCTGAGATTTTAGTCTCCTTGATTTATTTGGCTTATTGGGTAATGGAACTTCTTTGATCCTTTAAACCAAAGTGAAATGGAAGACAGATTTGGAAAGCGCTACCCCAGATGAGATTTGGCAAGGAATCAATATTTTACAGTTTAAATATGTATTAATCCATGGCAGAACTAAACCATTTTAACTTTTTATACAGACAGTATTTTACTCTTGTGAAAGTGTATAAAAAGTGTCTATTATGGAGTTATTTTGCTGAATGTTATTTATGATACACTTATCTCATTGGGGAAAAAGCAAGAGTTAGTGATATCTGCCCAGGGAAAAATTATTGGGTGGTAGTTCCAAAAGAGCTTGAAAGATTTAGGCAGTCAATTCCCAGTGAATTGGGAGTTATGACAGGAGTTATGTCTCTGAATCATATAAGCGGTTTTGAAAATCCAGCTCCTCCTTCCCCCTTTATCTTTAATTGAGTTCATTTGTCTTTCATTTGCTTATTGTGACATTCTCCAGCGATTTGAAGCCACTTCAGAAATACGAACAGGCAAAATACACACATACAGTCTTCTGCTGCCAGAGGTACTGCCCTGCGGACTGGAGTCAGGCTGATGGCTGCCTCTCTAATTTACTCCCTTGTTGAACCCGCAAAGGAAGCAGCGCTTTCATGTTATGGGCCATCAGGTGCAGAAGTGGAGGTAATAGAGAATGTCACCAACAGAAGCTGGAGTACGAGACAGCAGCACTCGCAATGAAGCAAATCCACTCCTGAGCTCCCAGCTGAACTGCCTGGTGTGGCTCTGTGCCTTCCACCTGCGGAGGCTGAAGGTCCATCAGGCTGCTTTCCAGTGACCAACAGCAGGAATTTCATCTCCCTCGGCTTTAGAACAAACCAGCCCCTTCCTAAACTGAGTTCTAAGCATTTGCCTGATTAAAAAACCAACCAAAAGTACTCCTAGTCTCTGAAGGGCTTTCGTAAATGATAAAAAAAAAAAACAAAACCAACCAGGAACAGTCTTCATACCTGAAAGGCTTTTGTAAAAAAGCCAATAAAAAAAAAAAAAAACAAACCAACCAGGAACAGTCTTCATACCTGAAAGGCTTTTGTAAAAAAGCCAATAAAAAGTAACCAAAGAAATTACAATAGTACTTTGGTACCTCTTATTTAACAATGCTTATAGTATTGATGAAACAATAAATGATGTGATTATATCTTGAGGACAACCAAAACTGAACACAGATCTTTTAATTTTATCCATTCTGCTTTGAACCAGCCATTTCAATTCCAATTTCCTTTTAGTAAAGACCTCTAAAACAAGAAGCATACAAATAACTGCAGCATATGTTTTTCTTTACTACTTTTTGACATTCTGGAGCAACCATCCATAACGTGCCCCAAACAAAATCAAAAAAAGAAGAGATTTTTAATGAGAGAAACCAAGATTATACAATTGTGGCATGGAGAAACATCTGATGTAACTTCAAATTAAATCCTAGTTCAAATTAGAACCTAACAAGACTGAAAATAACTAGAAAAAATTTTCAAGGCAACATGATAAACAGGTAAGCCAGACACCACAGAAATGCATAACTCCTAGACCTCTACGTAAGTTTAGACACCAATTTTTCTGCATTGCTGAAACATAACCCTGGCTTATTTTATTTGTTTCATCTTCAACTTTACCTCCGTAACCAACTTTCTTTTTTTGGACATCTTTATTAAAGCTTCATTTGCACACTGACTCTACACAATTATCAACATCATTATTTAACATTTATATAACAGCAGCATGGTCATACAAGATCAAGGAAAACGGATCCACCGTACATGCAGAAAGAAAAGAAATACTTCTCCAGAGAAGGTAGCAAGGCTCATAGCTTACTGTTTATAATATATACCAGGTTTTAAAAGACCCAGAAGGCCGTGCATATGCGATCGATAGCTGCGACAAGCAAAGGTACGATCACTGCTGTTCCTATTTTATGGGTGAAAAGCTGAGACTGAAAAATGGACTTGCCCAAAATTGTGGGGAGAGTAGGTGACAGGACAGAGCTGATAGCTCACCTGCCTGAGTCCTAATCAAAGACATTAGTCCTAAAACTAGAGTGAAGCATTTCTGTAATAAATTGTAACATTAATATATGTACGCCTGAAAAGATCTAAAGTTCTTTAGAAAAACACACACTTGCAACTAAATATTGACTAATATATGGACTTTCTCAATGAAAATGCCCCTTTCTCTCTCTCTTTCTCTCTCTAACTCTAAATTAAAACTTACGGTTACCAAAAAAAGAATTATGCCTTCTAATTCATGTGTACCATAAACAAATATACTCTTTTTTTCTACTTAGGATCAGTCTTTGGTGTTGGAAAACAAAGTTCTGAATCACTGATCCCATCTTCTCCATTACCTGACGTGGCTGTCATTCTACTAAATATTGTCCTGTTCCTGTCCCCTTGCTAGGGCGGTCCTTCCACCCAGGGTCCAGTCTTGTCTGTGGGTGTCACACGGTGTACATACAACCTGGCTGATCTTCTCAGGAGGGAGCTGTGTAATATGCTATGTAAAAATGCTGTACAATATGCATCTCATCAACCTGTTGCAGAGGGAAAGATGTCTGCATCAAATTACAAAGTCTGCTTTGTGTCTGGGCTAAAATACCAATACCGTAGCTTCGTTAGTTCTTACTTGCCCCAGGACAGCCTGCTATACTATTATATTCTCTGACAAGCCTTATTAGGTCTCTTGTTCTGAAATCTTAGGACTTAAACGAGATATATTTGCTAATATATCTAGAAGCAGCTAATCTCATCTGGGTATCATCAATACACATAACTCCATTGAAATTACATGACTTCAAGAAAACAAGTCATGTAGAAATGATCTTAACATTGTTATACAGAATACCTGTCAAACGTACAGCAGATAGGCAGGGTTCTGTGTCCATCACATATGGTGATATTATACATTTTAAGATACGGTGCATAAAATCTCGATCACAGTGTAGTGACTGGCAAAGCTCCCACCATTTCAATGAGGTTAGGATTTCAGTCCCTGTGTGCACCAGCATGTAAAGCTAGTAATATATATAACATCCGTGGCACACGATACTAGTTGTTCATCCTGGAATACATTGCTTTGAAGGATCTTTGTGCTGAATATTGCTGCTAGAACGGGGAAAGTGGCTTGAATCACCTTCTTGGCAAGATGGAAAAAAGCCTTTGCATGAGTATTGGTTCCTCCTGTGAAAGCGTTAGAACCTGCGTGCAGTTCTCTCCATGTGTGCCAGGCAGGAACTAAGAGGCCCCCTTGACACAGCAGTGAACTTCTGCGTGCGCTGTCTTACGGAAAGACGAGGTTCAATTTTATCCCCTCCTGAGACAGACAAATGTACACGGAGTGACAGAGGGAGCCAATGTCCCTTTTAACCTCAGGTGAAGGGACCCTTGACTGAGCATAGATGGGTTTTTAGGGCTGCTGTGACCTGGGATCAGTTGCCAATGGCTCGCACTGGTTTCACAGTAGGACTGTGAATCGAGGGGCAGGATGACATGCGTATTTGGCATATTGTGCTCTTAGGAGCACCTCTACAGAGCAGCTTAGGGCTGGAGAAGTCAAGTTTCATCTTAATAGCACAGTATGGGAGCATTTGCTGTAGACAAGAGAGTCCGTGCAACTGCTTCTGTGCAAGCTGGAGCTAAAGAACCACCAGACAACCAAGAACTGAGCTTCCTTTGCCTATGTGGAAATGTAAGACATTTTGTTCTGTTTTGTTTATGTGGTAGGTTATATTTATTTGCTTATGGTGTTTTGGCATATTTATACAAGTGACATTCATCTATATAATCTTAATCTTTAAAATATTTAAATAGATTTAAGAAAAATTTATAGAAATATGAAATCTATATTTTGTTAGTATTTTATAATTACTGCTATTTTTCTTATTTATTTATTATACTTCTTATACATTATAATGAAGCAAAATAGCAGACAGGAATCCCAAACAAGCATCCTGCTCCTTGCTCAGGACAGGCTCGCTACTGCCTGTAGCTGTGGCTGATACCTTCAGTTCTTCCAAGTCTCTGAAAGCTGATGTATGCCTGTCCCTAGCAAATGCTGTTGTTTTTTCACTTGAAAGCATACTGAAAGCAATCGAGTGCAATAGGGACTGTACTGAAAATTACAAATTTGGTATCGTCCTGTTTTCTTATTGCTTATTATGCTGATCTCCAAATGCTATGTATAAATGAGCCATATCTAAGACAACTTGCAGGCCCACATATAATTATAATGCCTTGGAAGGTAACTGTTGGGTTTTTTTCTCAATACTTCCATGTTCCGTAACAGCAAAACAGCAGCTGTCTGACATTTCCTAGTGATTAATGACAAGCCTTCTCCCTTCCCCCATCTAATACTTATTTAAGCAGTGATGACTGACAGGGAGGACTTTCCCAGCAGTTAATTACCAGCTAAGCTAAGTCTTGGCACACTTAGCTGAAAAGAAAGAGCCTCTCCATCAGTCGTTATTGCTTAAATATAGCCCAAATTGGTGCATTTTCAATTCTTGGATAACACCTGCAGGCAATATTCCTTTAAAATGTGCGTAAAATAGGACGTTTATATATAGAGAACAGGAGGCATATTTATGTGAATACTATCCCTCTGTGAAATCAGTTGAAGGTTCTTGTGTATATTGCCGATATAGGGAGGCAGAAGGCTGAAAAGAAAAACCACATGCTGATCCATCAAGGAGTTTTCCCAGAGGCCTTTTTGTTTGATGGAGTATGGGGAAGATTGCTGCTTTTACAGAATGAGATGCTAATATGATAATTAAACATTTAGGGTTAGGTAAGCCTGGGACAAATGTTGTGTTAAAAACAGGCAATGACATGAGCTCCGGATAATTTTTTTGAATGAGTTCAAGAAAATATTTTTCCCAGCAGTCCACTCATGGTATTTTCCTGACAGAAGATACCCTCATAGTAGTCAGCTGATGACACACATATTTCAATGGCTCCAGTTCATTTCCATTTGTGTTAACATTAATCTAAGACACGTGGTTAGGCACTGGCAAGGCCAAGGCCCTGGCAGATGCTCCCTCTGTGTTTTTCTGAGGAAGTGGAAACTTGTAGAGATGGCACACAAAAACCAGCAGTAATTTTAACTGCTACAGCAACATGTGTCAGAGTTCTCTCATTATTCAGAGCGTACTTGACTTTTGAAGGCTTCAAAGTCACGATCCTCGCTATAAGAACGGAACTTAATTAATCAAATAATCTGCTGGGAATCTCAGCCAGTCAGGAGCTTCAGGAAATACTATCTTATACGCTCGCTTTTGTCTCAAGCTGAATACTGAAAGTTGAGGCACTAATTTGAACATCTTTCTCATTTTATATAAACTACAGGATCAAGCTCGGGTAACTTACTGTCAGTTTTCACTCAGATCTTTGTTCTTTATGCTCCTGTTGTTCTACTGCCTAGCTTTAATGGATGGGAATTAAAGGTTTCAATCAGAATCAGGTCAAGGAAAAATCTTACATTCCTATTTGCCATTTGTGAAGACCCATAAGTCATTAATCTTCCCTTTTTTAACAGTTTTGCAAGGTGTTAATTCTCCATAAACTCAGATTTAAACAGCACTATTAGAGGTACATTACTTTAGGCCTCTCATAGTACTTTTAAATATTTTATGCAGCTTCAGCATTAAACCTAGCCAGAATCTGCTAAACTTCATGGCTTCCCCTTAAATTTTCCAGTCACTCTTGTCCATAGTAGGCCTTTTTTTTAAGAATGAAAATGACAGTACCTACAAAGGCGTTGAAATCTACTGGTTTTTGTGTGCGTGCCTGCCAAGCCCCCAGTTTCTCTTACTTTAACAGGGCAATCTCTAGCCCATGTCACTGTCGGGACCCTTCCCCACACAACGAGCACAGCCGGAGCCGTTTGTAGCATGCAGGGCTACAAGCTGTGTGTGTGGATGATAAATACCAACAACATTAGGGATTCTATGACTGGCGACCTATTTTAAGCGACTTGTACCATTCTAACATCTAAAGAAACGAAAGCAATGTGAACAAAACCTCAGCAATGACAGGCGGCCTGGCATCTGTTAATCCTCTGTCATAAATATGTAAAGGGAGTTTCTAGCAGTTTTATAACAGCAGAAGAATTTTTTGCTTTCAAAAACAACAGATCAGAATTAATAAAGAACACTCGCCTTTGCCTGTAATAAGAAAAAAGCACAAGACTAAATGAAACCTTCTTACGGGCCAGAGAGATTTGTCTGTCTTGGCTGGTACATGCACGTGTCCTTTGGTTCTATCGGAGCTGACAACCTATGCGAGCGCTGCCTGTGCTTTGATCTTCAGCCAAGCGGAGACCCTGGACTGGCAGCCGTCACCCACAGGAGTGGCAGGGAAGACCTGGTAGCTGTCCCTCGTCCCTCTGAGTTACTGCTGTGCCGACATCCCCGGCCCGCGTTGAGGAGAGCAGCGACACAAGCACCCTTTCAACCAGCTTGCGAAGCCGGCAGCATCACTCATGAGAATGGCGGTGCACTTACGCTCTGGAGGGTAACTACAGCAATTCACGGAAATTGGCTGAAAGTCTCTTGCATATTCACTGGTTAATCTCCAGACCCGGAAAGTTAAGGCACTTAGTAATGTATACGCTGAATCATTTTCCTGCAGCAAAACAACCCTTAGTATCCCAGAACAACCTCAAGCTGCTAAGAAAAGGACTGATACTCTATTCTTTTTACTGCTAAAATCCTGTTGAATGCTAACAGTAATTTGGGTATCAGGGAGTTGTTTGTAGGCCATTTTGTGCCAGACATCCTTGCTGCAGTTTCTTAAAATTTATATACTATCTCGGCTTTTCTCCTTTTGAGGGGATCATCTCGAAGGAGTCAAAGATTTTTGAGGACCATCTCACTATATCGTGGCAGCCCACCTCAGCATTAAGTGCACCTCAATTGTTTCTTGGGACCAATCTCACGAGCAAAACGCAGATGAATTGCTTGTTTTAAATATATAGGTTATAATCCACAATATATACCATTGACTTCTAAACTGGCTGATAAATGTGGAGAAAGGACTACACAGATAATGACTGGTGATGAAAATATTTTCTCTAGGCTCTTGAAGAGGATGCATGATAGACATCTAGCTAGACACCAGTGCAGGCTGACTGGTATGGCAAGTATCCAGTATATAATAGCCTATTTTCACTTGCATGTTCTCTTTCTATTAGAAAATAAAAATTCTAACTCGTACTTTAAAACAAAGAAGGCACCAGAGCTATTCTTAAAAGCTGACTGTCAGTGGGCTTTTGATGCAAATGAATACATATAGTTTATCTCTTCTTATCTCACAAGAATTATTGAAGCAGATTTCAACTCTGTAAATGAAATTGGCAAATTTGCATATCCTTTTGCTGTATTATTAAAAGGCTGCACATAAAATTATGCATATTACCAGTGTCTGCAGACTCAGAGTCCTGACTGGCTTTCCTCACTGTAAAAAATAAAAAATAATAATAAAAAAAGCTTGATGTCAGCAAGCCTTCTGGCTAACAGCTTTTAAATCAATAATAAAGAAACCTACAAGTAAAAACATCTAATAACCTCTACAAATTTTATGGATGTACCCTGCAGTATGTGAATGTTGGGTTAAAATTTACAATGATCCTGCTTTGTAGTATGTGTGAGTATTGAAATTTTCATTTAAAACAATGGATTTCACAACAAACAAGTATAGAGCTTAATACTGGTATGTATTTATTTATTACATTGATTTTCAGAGCTCCTTTCAAAGCGAAGTGATCAGTTAAATTCAAGCATAAAATGAGTGAACATGCTGAAACAGGTACTACTGAATTGCTGTTCATTCCTGAAATGCTGGCCACTGCTGCTGATCAAAATTCACAAATTTAATTTGCATGCAACAAATCATCTTAAGTTGAAAGAAGATGAAGATGGTAGATACACAACTAGCTAGTAGTCTGTCGATGGTCCAGTGGTTAGCACAAGGCACTGGGGATATGAGAGCCCGGAGAGCATTGCTACCTGGCCGCTCTCCTAATGGGTCCTAAACTGGGCTGTGTTTGCTGGGCTGGAGCAGCATCCTCCTCTGGAGGAGGAGCTCTATCCACTACTCATTGACCTGGAAGAGTTAAACAGGAGAGACTTTGGACCTGGGAGATCAGGATATTCATCCAGGCCATAATGCCAAGCCCCTTTCAAGGGATCTGAATCACGTCTTCCATATTCAGCTGAGATGCTGGACCTGGTGAATTACCAGAGATAAAAACCAAGAAGCGGTTGGTAACTCCCATAATGCCTCATTTCCTTTGCTTGTCTCATATTGCCTTGACAGGAACCAAAACTTTCCAGGGCAGCCTTTTTCACTGAGCTTGATGTGGCAAGTACATTTTAAAATTCAGGTCTGATCTAAAAAATATCCCCAGGTCTTCTCGGATATTTTGATACAACAGCCCTACTGAAACACAATTCATGCACTGGCAGTTGAGTTAAAGGAACAAACCTATTCTGTGTGAGATATTTTGAACTCCAGAGGACCATGCAGACAGATGAGGTTAAGCGACAGGAAGAGCAGCTCCAATTCTTGTCATCTCTTGAGAGGGACTGGTAGAACTAATATCTCAGTTCTGTAGCCACCAAATCTGATCGTCTTCTCTTCTTGGCCTTCTCCCTGGGCAGTGCTCTTTGCAATCTCCTAGGGGCAGTGCTCCCCTCCCTTAAAGGGATCTTGGTAAGGGGATCGGATGACATAATTCTTTAGAAATTTGAAGGATCAGGCCTTTTGATGTACCTGGGACATTATGATCAGTGCGTTTGCATCTTTTAAGATGGGGCCCTTCGGTACAAACAGATCGCTATGCTTTTAAATCACTTCGCAGAAATTTCTCGTTACATATGGTGCATTAACTTTCCCAGATGCATGCATCTGCAAATGAAAGAGGAGGCTTTTACAATTGGACATCCTGCTTTATAAAATTGACATGGCTTGTTAAAATATTTAAATTAAAAAAAAAATCTTTCCATTAAAACAGAACCAAGTCAATTTACTTACATTTTGAGGGGTCAGATTTCAACAGAAATTAATTGTGCTTAGGCTAAGTTAGGTTTTCATTAGTAATCACTTAATTGATATTCATTCCTCATTACAGTCAAGCAATTTCAGGATAACTGTGCAAATACTGAATTTAGTGGGCTCTCTTAAAGCTGAATTGATCACAAATATGTAAGGTCTTTCCAACAACATGGAAGATATTTGCTCTGTTATAGTTCATACTCGGGAAAACTACTTGCAAGACCTGATCATCTTGGGGTGCAATTTTGCCAGCCTAGGCATTGATATGCCTGAAAGTGCTGTGTTGCCTGAAGTGAGATAAAATACAGAGGTCAGAAATCACGTTAGTAATGGAACTAATCCTGATTAAAACAAATTTTAGCTAGGATAACCGTATTTATGGAGATACCCAGGAAAAATGTTGGAGCTAAACCATGAACACAGCTATAGAGCTGAATACAGAGATGACTGTAACTTGGTTTATTTCATTTTATGTTGTATTCTGTAAAGACCTATCATCCACTGCTGTTTTCCACATTTGGTCAAAGATAAAACTGATTCGGCCCTTTTTCAGTCTATCTTTTTCTGGCATTACATATGCCATTAACAGGTTTTTGGGTTTTTTTGATTCCCAGGTCTCTGTCTATAAAAACAAGGTAAACGAGCTTCTCAAATCTCCAGTTTTTGTCAGCTACAGTTACACTGAATCTTTTATCAAATAATATTTTGTACTTCGATGTTCATGATTCTAGCAAACTTCAATGTTCATTGACAATATATATCATTCAATAGTGGCATTATTAAGTATTATTATTATTACGCCCATCTTGATGTGGTATAGACTGTTTGTTTAGTGTCCCAGCAATAGTCTGATATACAAGGAATAGGAAATTAGGAATTCTGGGTCCTGGATTCTTGGCAGTGGTTTCCCTACAGATCTTGGCCAGTCCTCTCAGAGAAGAGATGCTAAAACAAGCCTAGAAGCCACAGCCTGTGAGCAAAGAGAAAAAAAGCAGAGACTGTGGAAGGAAGACATGAAACAAAG
The DNA here is from genome assembly GCA_013398295.1 of Chionis minor. Lineage (NCBI taxonomy): Eukaryota > Metazoa > Chordata > Aves > Charadriiformes > Chionidae > Chionis > Chionis minor. The sequence continues at coordinate 254,580 of VZSF01009054.1, read as the reverse complement.
TTCAGAAACATGAGAAGGAATTGAAAGGAGGGAGTAATCACTTCAGCATAGTGAATGGGATGAAAAAAGAATGGTTTTCTATAACAGGATTCATATATAATATTTTCATCAACATTAGGTGGGCTGAGTGTATACCGGGCCTCAGAGCAAAAGGAAAGTTTGACCGGAGAGAGATACGTACTTTCTGGACCAAACCCCAAGTACACATAACTGTTCCCGACTCTCCAAAATGTCTGCCTGAAGGATAAATGAGCACATCTATTCTGGTCAGCAGAACTCATCGAATATTTATATGCAATTTTTCATTTAAGTGAAATATTTCAAGACATGTACTAGAACTGAAGAATATGGATCTTTGAAAATAAGAGCCAATAATTTACAAATTCTGCAGCTAAGAAAAGCTTGTTTAAAAATACAAATAGACACTAAACCAATAATAATCATATATTTTTGAAACAGTATAGTCTAATGGTTACAGCAGTGTTGGGTAACTGGTATCTTTTCTTCCACTTGTCTCTGATGTATAGCACTGGCTATCTCTATTTCCCTGCCAGCTATGAGCTTGTGAAGCTTGCAGAACATTTAGTCTGAAATTTTCAGTCCTCCTGTTCTGCAGAGAGGTCTGCACAGCCAGGAGATGAATAGCGGGAGGAAGGACGGTCTCATGGTTACTGTTATCACAGAAGACGTGGATTTGTTTCTGCGTAACCTTAGAGAAATCACATTCAGCCTGCCTGTATTTGGTGATGCATCGTCCTGCAGAAATCCTAGAGCTACTGCTGAACCTGCTGGCTCTGAAACCTGGAGCGTTTCAGTCCTTCTAGCTGCACCCGCGCCCGTGCTGCTGCACCATACTGTGCAGATCCAGCAATTTCCTTGGACCCAGCTCTGCACTGGTCTCCAAGTTGTCTTTTTTCTTCCTGTGCCTTAGCTCTCCAAATCTAAACTGGGAACAACAGCACTTCAAAGTTGAAGTGCTTGAATGTGTGCATGCATGGTCAGGAGCAGTAGAATACTAGAGCACGTAAACACCTCTGAGACAAGAAACGTTCTCCTAAAACAAACAAATAAACAAACACAAACAAACAAATAAGAGAAACAGGTAGAAGCAGCTTCTTTGTTTACTTTGTTTAACATCTGAGAAACAGAGACTTAAGGAAGAGACAACTAGACAAGTAATTCTCCTCCTGTACTGGTAAAAATATAACATTTACTAGGCAAAGGTTACTTATAAAACTTGCATCTGTAGAATATTTAAATAAAAAACATGTATAGTGGTTCCACCAAATATGCTAGTGAGCACATAATATTTTTGTTAGAAGACTGGTGTCAAACTTCTGTTGGAGTTCTGAATATTTAAGAAAAGTCATAGGGCAAGCAAGATCCATTCCACACAGGAAAAAAGAAAACACGGGAGACTTTAATTGCAGTAACATACTAAAGGAATCATTTCTACAGGAAAACAAAATCTTGAAACCTAATTGTGAACTAGAAGTATGGGTAGAAATTTTGTACGGAAATATGAAATAGCTCCTCTTATACACTGTTCCTAGTTTGCCAGAGCAAATGAGAGCAGTGTTTGGTTTTCATTTGAGCTGGAGAAAAGTCTCTCAGACTGATATTGATGAGGTTTAATATGCCCAATTTATGAAGGCTGTCTTCTAGTTTGAGTTCTTTTGGTAACAACAAGGACAAGGTGAACTTTGAATGGAGCCACGGGAGCATGCCAAAACCAGGCAGAAGCCACGGTTCAAATCCAATTTGGTACAGACTTTGTTGACTGCAGTTCGGGTTTGGCCTGAGGCAGAACACCTAAAAGACTGACCAGAAAGAAAGCGCGAGGGACCTCCTCATGTGGATTTAGTGTAGTGGGTAATCAGAGTAACACTAGGGCAGCAAGTCAGACAAACCCCCTAAAAGAGACAGACTGAGAGAATTCCTGGTAATGGCTTTTAGGGAATAAGCTAAGTGACTCCCTGGGACAGTGTACCTTTACAGGTATCTAGTGAGGCAGGCAGCTGTAAGGGAGGATGCAAGGTCTCTTATTTATGAGCAGAAGCAAAAATCTACACCCATAAATCACTGCGCAAGACATGTAACTCTAAAGTACATTTTAACAAGCACAATTAAGAAAAACTACCGAGAAGCACAGAACTCGGCGCTATGTAATTTAACACAAAGCTCTGCTATGATTTAAGAGCCTCTGCCACCGTTGCCCTAATAATCCCTAAATCACATGCTGCCATAAAAAAAGCCTGCTCCCACCCCCCAATATATAGATCTCTGTTGAACACAAAGGTTAACTGTTTGGTGCCAAGTGGGCTTGTAAAGCCAACCACACCACAGGAGAGACTTAACAGGACTCTGAAAGACCAACGCAATGGGGAAACCTCATCTCCTATATCTGACTTTGACTCCCAGTTTCCACACGATGTTCTGGTGCCAGCTGACCTTCTATTCTAGCAACTGACCTCATGAAATGTTGACAGACAAGAATGTTTATGGTCAGAAAACATGTAAAATTGGTAAACACACCAGAAAACTTTTATTTCTCAATATTTTGGCCTATAGCCAAAGAGTTCCTCATCAGAGTATCCAGAATAGTATTATGATGTTTGCACAATGCTAATGAAAAATTCGCAAAGACCTGAATCCTTGAAATCAGCTATTTGTATAGAAGTAACTTTCAGCCACAAGTTTAAAAGTCTACATGAAAAGGAGTTGCCAGCAAGCAACCTTTACACAGAAATAGCTTGGAAGAAAGTTAACATTAAAGGGGAGAACAGTCAATGTGTCAAGAGGGCTATTATGGATTACAGTCAAAGTGCTAAACTCTAGTAACTAAAATAAAGATAAAATCTTTTCTTTGGTCTTTTTACACAGTGGACCAGTGAGCTGCACACTGATACCGGTGATTACTACACGTTATGAATTCTTTCTTGAAATGAAAAAAAACAAATGCCACAAAGCATAGATTACACTATTATATATTTTATATATTTTTATTTTTACACTATTATATATTTTATACACTTAGAAGTTTGTAAGTACAGTTGAAAATATGCATTCAGCCCCTAAGCCTTAGCTGATTATTTACTGATTTCAGACCATGGCAATTAGAGGTGCTGAAGGACTTTTCTATAGAGCACAGGTGGTTTGAGGTTCTTCCTGAAACAAGAGGACCAGCTGAGAGATATTACGTCTGAGATAAGCTGACACCACTAGCTTTTTAACAGATTTAACATGATATATTTAATATAGATAATGAAACTTTCTGTGAATATCAGGGTAGTTTCCTCAAGGTTTCCTTTCTCCCTTCCTGTGATAGCTAATCAAGAGTGACAGTAACAGAGCAAGTAGTGAGGTTATTCCTTTAGCCCAAATATTTGAGATCCAGGACTGAGTAGGCGCTAATGACCAATGCTGAACCTTACAAATACATCTTCTTCTATTTTCTTATCATTGCACTTGAGCAGAAAACAAGGAATTATATTCAGAGACTTTTTTTTCACACAGCTGGAACGACCCGTCAGAGGGTGCAGCACAGGACACATACACACTTACCTATGCTGGCTTTAGAAAACAGGGAAGAAAACCTGTGAGAAACTGAGCAGAAATACCATTCTTTGGGCCACAGCATCTCTACAATACATACGATCCTGCTCCTTGATGAAGAAAATATCAAGTAAATGTTGCACACTTTAAGGCTATATAATTATATATAAGGCTATATATTATAAGGCTTGTCCATTAATTGTTAACTGACAAATGTGACTACTTAGCAAGTGTCTTCAGTGAGTATCTTCAGGGACTAGGACCATATCTTTGGACAGTTAAGAACAAATAAAAAATAAACATACTGTAAAGGTGACTAAAAGTGAAATGGAAATGAATTGCTGATATACTGTATAAATCTGAGCGTGCTGGGTCACATCCTAGGACGTCCAAAGATACACAAAAAATATAACATAAACAGAAGTCAAGCCCTACATGTACACTCAAGCCACATTTACAAGATAAAAGACCAACATGGAAGCACTGACTGTAAAAAAGCTGGCTGATCCTGGTAGATAACCATCACAGTGTGATGCTGAGGCCAAATGGGTTAATAAGATTATTTGAATATATAAATAGGGAAATACTGATTAGGAGGAAATATTACTTCTCTATTTTATACTGGTGAGACCTGTACTGGAAAACTACAATTCAAAAAGCTTTTGCTAAATTGTATGGAGAGACACAGGAATGCTTAGAAGACTGGAGAATATATAGGCACCAGGAACTTGGTTGGTTTAGTTCAGCAATGAGAAGATGAAGGCGAAAGAGGGTAACCGTGTATAACTGTGTGTAAGGACCCATGTGGAGAACATAACTCTGATAATGGTATCTTCAGTATGAAACAAAGCTTTAACAAAGGGTCAGCAGTTAGGTATGTATGCCAGATACATGCAGGCTAAAAATAGGATTCACAGTTTTAACAGGAGGAGTTATTAGATCTTGCAACAATTTAATCAAGGTTTTGAACAAATCTATCGATGGTAATTTGAAAATCAAAAGTAGATGTTTTTCTTAGAACTCCAGTTCAAACAAGAGTAAGTTCATAGATGTTTAACACAGACAAATAATAATAGCACAGAGGTTTCTCTTGGCCTTGTAGTCTGTGACCTTATTAACTAGATGGCACGCTAGTACTCAGGTGTCTCTGGGGAGGGGGGGGGCAGTGCTTACATCTCTTTTGCGCACTTGTGCTAACGGAGGGATTATCTTTTATTTACCACTTAAAGAAGCAAGAGCTGCTGATTCAGGTTCAGAGCACTTTCACCTTCCTGTCTTTGTATTGCTTCTGAATTTCAGAGCATTAAAAGCAGACAATGAGGTGAAGAAGAGGGACACCTTCTACCAGCCATGACATTCGTAAAATGTTGATCCGTCCAACTGCCATCTCCGCAAAAAAAATGTTTGTTGTGGTTTGGGCTTCTTCAGCTTATTTACCACATTGATATATGCAACAGCTTTGTTGCCTCAGCCTGTGGGCTTTGGGATGTTCAGCTGCGCAGATTAATTTCCAGATTCTTTTTGACTAATCCACAGATACTTTCAGTTATTTTTCCTCTTTCACTGACTAGTTTGACTTCATTTGCACATACAGAGTTAGTACATGAAATAGCAGCACTGCAGCAAGACATGTTTTTTTCAGACTCCTGTCTGAAAACAGGAGTTTCCAGAACACAGAAAAACCCCAATGAATTTTCTGTTACAAGGCAGGCTCTTAAATCAAAATGAACAGTTTCAAATAAAAAGCTGAACAAAAGCTCCCTCCTGCCCTGGCTCCCATGTAATAAACCGGGGTCATTCTAAAGAAAAGAACAGAAATTCTGGGACTATCAGAGCAGAGTGTGAAGTGGTTTTAATATCATGGCAGATTTAATTATTGTGTGTTTCTTTTTATCATCATTATTATACTGAGGTATAATAATATATGTATAATAATACCTCGGTGAGGTAACTAGGGAGGGAAAATCAATACCATGCACCATCTTCAAAACAGTGCTTATTATCGTGCTGGATATATGTGAACGGGAAGATAAAGATCTGGTGGAAGGAGATGTATCTCACTGAAAATGGTCTACTGTTTTATGCCCCACATTGTTGAAATCAGTGGTATTAGCATCAGAATAAGTGTATTTTGCATTGCAGGTTGTGTGCTGGGGGCCACACTCTGGCCACTCTGGATGTAACAAGTTGCTTTATTTCTTTGTTTGCTCTACTAAATAATGGTTTGATCACTACAGGAGAACTATTATGGGTAATAACACACTTAAGAGTACTAAGGGCAATAGTGCACTTACACTACTGTCGTGTTCTTCACTGATACCATTGAGCATTGCCTGTTTGGTATAACTGTGATTTGTTTTGGATCATTACTAACCTATTTGCAATTATAGCAAAATAAGTAGGTCTTCTGTCTAATTGCAAATAAAATATTTCCATTGTAATGGTGGAAGTTCAATGACTTTGTTACCCTAACTCTTTACATATCGTTGTGTACTTTATTGCTTATCCCATTTAACAGTGCAGCTGCAAGTTTCCTGGCCTTTCATCTTTCTTCCTTTCTTTTTCCTTTCTTTCTCTCAGAGGAGCACTATAAGCTTATTTAGGCTAACGAGGAGATCACATGGCTAGCAAATGTGCACAGCAAATAAAAATAAATATATCTCAATAATACAGACTGAACTTCCACAGTGAAGAATTGCGGTGAGTTGGCCCTGGCTGGAGGCCAGGTGCCCACCAAGCTGCTCTGTCACTGCCCTCCTCACCTGGACAGGGGGAGAGAAAATATAACTAAAGGCTCGTGGGTCGAGATAAGGACAGGGAGATCACTCAGCTATTACTGTCATGGGCAAAACAGGCTCAACGTGGGGAAATTAATTTAATTTATTGCCAATTAGAAGTCAGAGTAGGGTAATGAGAAATGAAAACCAAATCTTAAAGTACCTTCCCCTACCCTTCTCTTCTTACTGGGCTCAACTTCTCTCCTGGTTTCTCCACCTCCTCCCCCGAGCAGCGCAGGGGGATGGGGAATGGGGATTGTGGTCAGTTCATCACACATCGTCTCTGCTGCTCGTTCCTCCTCAGGGGGAGGTCTCCTCACACTCTTCCCCTGCTCCAGCGTGGTGTCCCTCCCACAGGAGACAGTTCACCATGAACTTCCCCAGTGCGAGTCCTTCCCACGGGCTGCAGTTCTTCATGAGCTGCTCCAGTATGGGCCCCTTCCATGGGGTGCAGTCCTTCAGGAACAGACTGCTCCAGTGTGGGTCCCACACAGAGTGCAGTCCTTCAGGAGCTGCTCCAGTATGGGCCCCTTCCATGGGGTGCAGTCCTTCAGGAACAGACTGCTCCAGTGTGGGTCCCACACAGAGTGCAGTCCTTCAGGAGCTGCTCCAGTATGGGCCCCTTCCATGGGGTGCAGTCCTTCAGGAACAGACTGCTCCAGTGTGGGTCCCACACAGAGTGCAGTCCTTCAGGAGCTGCTCCAGTATGGGCCCCTTCCATGGGGTGCAGTCCTTCAGGAACAGACTGCTCCAGTGTGGGTCCCACACAGAGTGCAGTCCTTCAGGAGCTGCTCCAGTATGGGCCCCTTCCATGGGGTGCAGTCCTTCAGGAACAGACTGCTCCAGTGTGGGTCCCACACAGAGTGCAGTCCTTCAGGAGCTGCTCCAGTATGGGCCCCTTCCATGGGGTGCAGTCCTTCAGGAACAGACTGCTCCAGTGTGGGTCCCACACAGAGTGCAGTCCTTCAGGAGCTGCTCCAGTATGGGCCCCTTCCATGGGGTGCAGTCCTTCAGGAACAGACTGCTCCAGTGTGGGTCCCACACAGAGTGCAGTCCTTCAGGAACAGACTGCTCCAGTGTGGGTCCCCCAGGGGGCCACAAGTCCTGCCAGCAAACCTGCTCCAGTGTGGGCTCTCCTCTCCATGGGGCCACAGGTCCTGCCAGGAGGCTGCTCCAGCATGGGCTTCCCATGGAGTCACAGCCTCCTTTGGGCATCCACCTTCTCCAGAGTGGGGTCCTCCATGGGCTGCAGATGGATATCTGCTCTAGTGTGGGGTCCTCCACAGGCTGCAGACAGATATCTGTTCCACTGTGGACCTCCACGGGCTGCAGGGGGACAGCCTGCCTCACCATGGTCTTCACCACAGGCTGTGGGGGGATCTACTCTGGCACCTGGAGCACCTCCTTGCTCTCCTTCACTGACCTGGCTGTCTGCAGAGTTGTTCCTCTCACACGTTATCCCTCCTCTCTTCTGGATACTACCATGCAGCTTTCCCCCCTGCTTCTTAAATATGTTCTCCCTGACGTGCTGCCACCGTCACTGATGGCCTTGGCCAGCAGCAGGTCCATCTTGGAGCCAGCTGGCATTGGCTCTACTGGAGATGGGGGAAGCTTCTAGCAGCTTCTCACAGAAGCCACCCCTGTAGCCCCCCCCAAAACCTTGCCATGCAAAACCAGTACAAGAACATTGCAGCCAAAGGAAAGGCTCCTATTGAATTAATTGATTTTGGATCCTGGCTTGTCCTCAAATCAGCAAGCTGAGTAAAACCATGTCCTGGTTCATGGCTAGATTCTCCTCACTGCATGTACTGAGGGCAAATTCTGTAGTTCAGCAAAACTAATTTTTAAAGAAAATTGAGTTACGGTTTGATAATTACTACGTATCATACACCAGTAATAGTCGTTTCTAATGCTTTATTTACAACAGGAATAAAGTAACTTTACGGAGCATCAATTAATGTGAGATGCCCACAATTGTGTAAAACCTTATGTCTGGGATATAGGTGCTTTTCTATCAGCTCAGCTATCCAAGATGAAAGTTTGCTGATACTCTTTAATGTAAATGCACTCTGAGGCTTCCTTGCTGTTCGTATTCCTAATGTTGTTTTTATCAAGGAAAAACTGATAAACCAGGGCAATAAGTCCTCCTGTGAATTCTGCACAAAATCTTTATGGTGTAAATGGAGACCGTTGTTGCACTGGGAATCATTTAACGTACCAACATTTGTTTTGTAAGTGACCAGACGTATTAGCCAACAATTTCATATATAGAGCAGTTAAAGCAATATCTGATTTTAAAACCATAATGGCAACATTGGCCACCCTGATGATGAGTGAAATAGATCTCTAGTTTGCAAGTATGTTTTCTACCTAACACGTTTGCATAGTTAATGACAGGATAATACACCCTTCTGTTTTCACTGAAAAAAGAGAATAACTAGTTGCTACTGTCAAATTTTCCTCTGTGCTGTTACTGTGCACTGGCCCGACAGTATCTGGACAGGTGTGGAAGGCAGTGAACTCCATGCTTCAGTTCACCTTTTGCCATATTAACGAGCAAAGAGTTGCACCAGCTGGCGAGTCCCCCTTGCACGCCCAGCCTTGCCCGCTCCCCCGCCGGAGCCTTGGGCCAGGGGCAGAGCAGCGCTGCCGCATCCAGCCCCACAGCCCTGCATCTGGATCGCCGGCCTCCCGGGATGCCGAGCACACGCCACCTGATCCACTCGCTTCGCGTTAACTTTGGGAAAAGCACCTGAGCAGAAGCAATGGCAGTTCATCAGCAGTCAGGTAACCAGTTTTGCACTTGCAGGCAACCAAAGTGGATCTCAATCATCTCCCTGCACTCATCTGGTCAAATTTACCAGCTCTTTAGGCAGCTGTTGTTTGATCCCCACCCATGACAAATATGCCAGTCAGAGGAGAGCGTTCCCATTTTTGTTAATCCGTAGTGAGGAAATTATTTCCCTGCTGCACCAGCAGTTAGAAATATGACTTACACATATGACAAGACAGCGTTAGCTGTGCCATAGTGAAAGCTGGAAAGTCTTTCCTTCTTCACGCTGTTTCTCCAGGTGTTTGAAAATCTGCACGTTTAATGAGTTTGCCCTCAAATCTCATGAATGTCCTGGGGCACAGGGAGGTGTTTTTCCTTCGCGCTGGACCACCTTTGAGCACGGCAGGAGGAAACACTTTCTGGCCCTGGATCCTTCCGTGCCACAGGCTTCCTTAAGCTGACAGTGACTGACCTTCCCTCGTCATCCTCGTGTCAGGGATGTGGGGATCAAACCAGGGCCCGGATCACATCCCAGATGGTCTCAACGTACACACCAGCTGATGCCTGGCACCCTTTCTCCTCTTCAGGAAGAGACATCTGTGATTCTTCTCACAAGCCCTGTTCGCTACTCCCTGCTCCAGGCTCTACGGAGAGCCATCCTACCCCCCGTTCAACGTGCATGGGAAGAAGGAAGGAAAATGCAGGGCTCACACAAAGTCTTTCACTTTGTCACATCCATATTTGCTTTCTCTTAAAAATCTCTCAAAAGTACCTTTTTGCGGAAGCTCTGCAATTTTAATCCAACAATGACTGTAAAACTATTTCAAACAAACAACACCTGCAGTATTTTCCAAGTGTCAGCTGATCATCAGATAATGCAGTTTCGGAAGATTAAGGCTCGATACAGACATGAGAGCTACACACTTATGTTTAAGAAAAACTCATTTAGAGGGTTGTATTCAAATGCCTCTTTTGAAAAAAAAGAATTACTTAGATTATTTTTTTATTTGTACGCATGAGAGCAACTCTAATGGAATAATATTGCTAATATAATTACAAGGGCCTGTTTCCAGAGGAGGAGATATTATGCAACACACTTTCTGCTCTATATATTCTGAGCACAGGTACCACAAAGTAAATGAACAAAATTATTATTTCACCTGATGGGAGTTTTGACAGATTTATTCCTACTCTAAATTTCTTCCAGAGGAACAGAAAGGTGGAGAGGTCTTCCAATTATACCTGAAAGTACTTAGATTGGGAAAAGAGGAAGAGAACACAGGACAGAGGAGAGATTTCTCAATTGATGGCTTGGTATAAAGGAACTTTTAAAACTAGAAATAAGATGACTTCACAGATATGTAAAGCACGTAATCACACTTAAACAGCAATAATGAAAGAATTAAACTCCACAGATCTGGGAATCTCTCCTCTAATTGAAGAAAAAAAGACCACGAATTTCCGTTGTCACAAAGCTGATCTAAGTTCAGCTGTTGACCTCTTTTCATTCTCTCCTTGTTAGACTACTAAATACCAGGAAGTTATAACTATACTAAAATGAAGTACTGGATCAAAACCATTTTTCAAAAGTACTTTTTCAAAAGTACTTTTTACAGTTGAGGAGGATATTTGATCATTTGCGGAAATGTTCTATTTCCTCAGGTATTCAGCTTTTAAGAAAGGCCAGTAGAAAAGCACAGAGGTTATGCAATGTTACAAGGCTGGTGCTCATTCGCAGTAATTGGAGATTTCTGAAAAGGAGAGATAATTTGTCTAAACCTACAGACTCAGTAATATGCCTGAAATTTCAGCTAAAGCTTGAGAGGATCTTAAGAGGACTAACTAGTGTGAGCATGAATTCATGCCCAAGTGTTTTCCAATAATTTTATTAGCTCCTGTTTAAATTCTGTCTCAAGAATCCAAAATGAAATTTTAAGTGCGGTTTTTTTTAAATACACATTTCTTTTTAATTTACAAAGCACATACACAGGAATAGAAGAGAAAACTGAAACAACTTTCTTGAATACAAAGTAAAGTACAGCAATGATCTCCAGTGAGATTGTAATAGCACTGAAATGAAAAGGGGAAGCCCATAAATCACTCAATCGGTACCTTCAAATTATCTATCTCCTTGCTAATTTCAAGGTGACAGTTACCGTCTGGTATAGAAGTACAAAGGTTTGTCAGTTAACGTAAGCAGGCTTTTTTAAGTATTTTAACTTTAAAAATAGGATTTCAACTAAAATTGGGGCTTAGGGCTATTCAGATTGTGACTTTGGCACTGTGGTAACGGAGAGACTGTACAAAATTAGCAGCATCATTTTTAAGCTCCTGGGCCTCTTTTTCTTTCACTGCTGTGATTCAAACGTTGATCCAAACAACGCAAGAAAGGCCTATGAAGAAGACTGAAAAACTAGAGGTCTTGTGAATATGCATCTTTGGCCCCCAAAGAACAAATAGAGGTCTAATCTCCTAGGACAGTGAGGTGGTCACCATCCACCTGCTTTTCCGGGAAGAGAGCGAGATGCGGGAAGAAGTCCAAAGACAGAATCACGCTGGACACTTCAGTTGTGAAAAAGACTCGAATGAAGCAAAATCTTTGGGATGACTGGTAAATTGAAGAAGCAGAAAATGCGTTTGGTGCTAAATGCATTAAAGTTACAAGAATCCCCAGGGGAATATGGTTCTAAGAACCAATACGCTGCATCCTAATTAACTCCTAACTGACCTTTCTGGTTATTTGGTGCCCAGAATTAAATACAATATTACATTTCATCCTGCTCTGTCACGTGATGTCTTTCCATATCCTGCCCCAAATTGCATTTGTCTTTCGTGCTGCCATATCAATTACAAACGCAAATCTAATTTGCTGCTTGCCTTCTCCAGCAGGTCTCTCCCAGCACTAGCACCTTCCAGTTCCTCACTGCTCTCTAATCTATTTATTATGGATGATTTTTTTCCTCTGCGTTTTTTAGGTGGATGATTCACAAACAGCATTCGGGAGACACAATTAATACAGCGATTCAAAACCAGAAACGTTGAAAACTAAACCAGACTCCCTCGTATCCCAAACAAGTTCAAAATAATTGTCCTGAATTAAGTCACTCTGCCTTCAGAGCAACTGGTTGATTGTTTGTTTGTTTTTAAAAGGAGGAGCACTAAGAACAGCTGTGCACAGAGCAGGAAATCTGAGCAAAACTTTAGCCTTCGTAGTGTCTCTGCTTTCCTCTGTGGGGCTACTTCCGCGCTGGCCTTAGCAGGAGCCTGGTTCCTACACATACGCTCTGCTTTCATTCACCTGGGAAGGTCTCCGGTGCTGTGGGAGCTGGGAAGCCTTGGACCGCATCCTTGGCAAGCCAGGACTCCAGTTCTGCTCTCCTGCGTGCAGGTGCTGGACCAAAGTCCTTCTCTGGCCCCTTGTGTGGGCAGGAGTTTCCCCGACAAGGGACCTCCTTGGTTCACGCCGAAGAGGGGGCAGCGCACGAGCTGCCGTGTATTCCAGGGGCGCTAAAAGCCGGCCGTCCCCAGACACAGGGCACGTCGAATAACACATTCTATGAATTTATGTTCTACTATTGTTTGCCGCCTTTATCTCCCTCACATACTTTGTCTCCTTCGTTTTACATCTCTAGGAGTTTTCTACGCTGCGGTAAGGGCTTTGGATCAGAGGAAAGGTCACTATTGATCTCACTTACTTTGATCAGTTTAGTGAAGGGAGACACTGACCCTACATAAATATTTAATGGTTCTGAGGAGTAGCCAAAATAGCCTTTGCAAATGTTTTATGGTCTAACAGAAGTTTCTGAGACCACTCCATTGCCTTTGCTACTGCGAATAAACGCAGTACTGAAGCCTCTATGCCCCTGTATTAGTAAGTTTAATTTTTTACTCCACAGTTAATTTGATATAGACAACGCTTGCTCCCGGGGTCTTCTCAAAACATCAAATATTAAAAATATGTATACTCATGAAAAAAACCAGGCTCATTTCATAGCTAAATAAGGAAAACAGAGGTTTACAAAAGCACATACATGGCTCAGCTGATTTAAAGTTTCCTGTCTCTGCATTTCCATGACAATGAGGCTACATAAACACATTCCAAACTGAACGGTTAGCAATGATAAAAGTGGGCAAAATATCAATACCATCTGCTCTCCTAATGCTCAAAAAGAGTGAAAACCTAAAATTAACCAAAGAAGATGAGCTGCTAAATAACCTCGCTCCCCCTCCCAAATCTTTGAAGCCTGTACATACCAGCAAAGAATTTGACCTTTAGTTCTTCATTGTTCCAGATTATAATATTTATATGTCAAATGTTTCCTCAAACTATTGTGCTAGCATTGTTAAAAGGACTGTAACTTAATAAAAACACAGTAAAATTCTGCTACTACTAGTAGTCTCCAGTACTGAGACTGCTGTAACTGAGAAGAAACCACCTCACTGTCAACAGTTTCTCAAGATGTTTAGCCCCAATTTTGCATATCCATTTTCACTTTTTTCTGTCTAAAATTAGCTTCTCTATGCTGAAAAGATTCACATAAATGTCAGCAAAGAAGCAGAAACAATGTATTTGTGTTATTTTAAAAATAATGTTTTCTCAAGTCCTGGCATTAAAACAAAAAACAGTTCTGGTTCTAAAACTGGATTTTTCAATTCTTTGTTTGCATTTTGCATCGTGGATGTTGATTCCTTACTTTCATTCACCGAAAGGAAAAAACCCCAAACAAAGAAACCCCAATTCTTTAAGCCTTGTCCTACAAGGAGATCTATGCAGATCTCAGTGCGATTTAGCTTCTTTGTGTATATTATACATTTTATCTTGTCTGAAATCCTGCCACAAAGAGCCAGTTGGCAGAAGCAGATAATGCATGAGACTGCTTGTATTCAGAAAGGAATATATTGCAGTGGCTTGGTTGGATTTCACAGGGAGAATCCTAATACTAATAGTCAATAACCTTCTGCCACCACTTCCTCTGGTGCTGTTGCACCTATAAGCTATGGATATGGTTTGGATTTTAATATCCCCCCAAAAGCACCTGATAACACCGGAGGAAACATTTTAAACCCCAGCTTATTAGAAATAACACAGTTGCTGGTATTTCTTTTTGACGCTGGCAGGGAGTGTTATGTCTTTCTACACACCCAGAGTGAAAAACAGCCCTAATTCTGAAACAGCTCACTGTGACCCCATCCACTCTCAGCAAGGTTGCTTACAAATGACAAAATCTATGGGATAGCTGCTCACTGAGATCCTCAGTACTTGAGAAGGGATTTTTCTGGGACAGGCAGGTCAGGAGAGTCCAGGCAGCTTTTGTGTTTTTTCACAGCAGCAAAAAATGAAGATGATGTCAGAGTTAACTTCCAGTTTGCTGCTACTTAGACTCAGGGGATGGAGGGAGGCGAGGCAGAGCTTCAGAAATTAAAGACATTGGGAAGTGCATAAAAGGTCAAACCAATCAAAAGAAAATGGTAAGAGTGGGACCAGAGGTTTTGGAAAATGACAGGCTTAATTTATGACCACAAACTAGAATTTCCTCTCATTTTTGCAGACATGCTTATATGGTTTTATACAGCAAGAGCCTGAAAACATACAGCTATGTATGAAGTTTATTTATATGTATTATCTCACTGATGGCAATGGAATTATTCATATTAGGAATGTATGCTTAGTTGTAGAGTCTGAGCCAGTCACAGTGCATCATTTATAGTTACTGGCTGAGCTAAGCACTGTAACCATCACTGTTCAGCAGGACCCTGCTAAAGATACTTGTTACCAGGAGCTTTATCCCCTTCTTTTTCAGTATATAAATCTAGTATTAATGCTACTGCTAGTGATCAAGTAGTACTGCTCTTGCTACTACATTTACAAAGTAAGAACAACAGATAATTATACCTAAAAATACTTTTATTTGAGAATAGTTAATACATTTAATATGGAGAGACATTTTGAAGCCTCAGTGAAAATGAAAAGCTAATACCATTAAATGGCTGAGGGTGATTATTTTTGCAAAGAATGTGGCTTATGCTAGTTCTCAGTATAAAAATAAAGAGAATAAAACCATGGTTATAATTTCATCTTGGCAATATAAATAGGATAGACAGATGCTTGATATTGTACCGTAATTATAGATGGCTGAACTGAGAATAAACCTTTTCTGTAGATAATCGTTTCTGATTTTGAAGGCCGTTTTAAAATCTATGGTTAAGGTTTTGTCTTCCTGCCAAGGACATGAGTTAAATATTTAGTATAAAGCATAGTGGTGGTTTCTGAGCTTGACTTTTAATTATAGTATGCACGCAGGCTGATAAGTCATGGGTCAAACAACATGACATTCACCAAATTGAAAGAGATAGGGGAGGGGGGTGTAATGAGATTATAAATTTATGTGATGGTCAGAATTGTGTAATGTAACTAAAAGGAAAAATGACCACGGCATCTTTGCGACTCTTCTGTGCTGCGAAAGGACAAAAATGAAGGAAAAGACCCTTGACACATTCCTGAAACTCGTAGCGTCTAGCACGGTACCTTTGTGAAGCTGTAGGCTCTCCAGTTGATATGCCATAGCTCTCAACAGATGCAAGAAAAAAGGAAACATAGTACTACAGAAAAGTGAGAGGAAAGAGACAGAGTGGCATTGATGTGATCAGCTTTAAGGGCATTTCACCTGAAAGAACACCTGAGGCAACAGAAGCAGAAGGTGCAATAAATAATTCAGCAAGAAAATTACATTTCAAAACAATGAGGCTGTCTTTCCCTCTCCCCTCTCAATGAAAACCACTTTCAAAGAACTTTCTGCAGAAATAGCTGCAGAAACTTATGCTGAGAAACACTCTTACCCACTTATATTTGCTGAAACAATGCGATCCTCTTCATGCAGAATGGGCACTACCCACTGAAAGGACAAGAGTCTAGAATAAATCTAGCTTCATGAGGAATTAAGGCATCGGACACAACTCAGTGTTTTCAGCCCGGACCTCAGCTGGTAGAAATTGTCAGAAGTTGCCTGACTTCAGTGGAGCTCTGAGCAGTTACACCAGGGAGCGCTTCTCCCTGGAGGATCGTGAAAAGTTTCGTTAAAGTCAAGTTAATGAAAATGTAAGTTCAGCACTCCGCAAACTGACGCGCGGGAGGAGGGGAAGCATGGTTATCAACTTGACTTGGCTGCACTGGGAGTGAAAAGCACGTTTTCAATCACTGGAGAATGTGTGTAGTAGATAAGTCTTTCTTTCCTGTATGGACAGCGGGAGAAAGTGCATGGAGGATTTTAAATAGGACACAGAAAAAATTAATTTAAAAAACAAAAATAATTTAAGTTAAAAAAGGAATGACTGGATCCTTATCAGGTTTTACACTGACTTAAACAGAACTTAGGGTATGGCAGATGAACAGGACAGCATAACTTCTGATTTACAGCATGCGAGTTACCCCATGGTGAGGCACCAAGGACTAAGCACCACTGCAGGATGACATCGCTCCTAAACGGGGTAAACCCACTTGCATTTACTGTAGTGTGGGACATACCCTTTAGTGGGTCCCGTGGGACAGCTCGCAGACTGCAAGGTCACACCTAACTAACTCAGCTGCTAATTGTCTCTGGGCCCGGGCTCTTCATCATGGTGTCACAACATCAGGATTTCGCTGGTAGGAAAGGCCAGTGTTGGAAGTGTTCCGCCCCTTTTGGCTGCTGCTGCTCACCGCTGTCTTCTACTGCTCCCCTTTGCTGGGCTGATGCAGCTGTTAGAGGGGTTAAGCTCTAAGCAGGACTATTTTAACTTTCAGGGAACAAACTATAAACTAGATCCTTGACCCAGACTATGAAAAAAACCCCAGATCCTGCAATATTTTCTTCTTAATCCTGATCTTTAATTCCTACAGCCAAGGCCCTACAAACAGATGAATCCTCACATCCAATGGGACAGTAACCTAGAGGAAGTGGAAAAGCAAGAAGGAGCAGGAATCAGGGGGCAGGACAGCAGACAGCATGAGAATTATTTTATGTGGCTTTGTTGTCAGAGAAAGCACAGTCAAGACCACCACTGCAGCTCTGGTGCTCAGCCTACGTGCTTTTGTATCAAGTGTGAATTTACTAGACTTTGGGAGGCAAAGACCTCAGTGGGGGCTACAGATGGCTAGAGAGAAAAATAAAATGAGAGAAGATGGAGATAATGAGAGAAAAGCACCAGATTCTCATTTCTAAAGTTAAGACATGTTGAAGGTTTTCTACTTTTGTTATGCACAGTCTGCTAGCAAAGAGGCAGCTCTTATCTATCTGAAAATGTCTTAAAATTGAACTATGGTTTTAAGTGAATATTATGTATTTTTCAGGCACACATTTCCACCTCATATCTAGTATGATGTTTTCTTATATCTCATATGAACAAAGGTTCCAGAGATCCTCCGAGTATTTCCCTGTGTAATTTTAAAGAAAGCATAAAAGAGGGAAAAAAACCCCCCAAATCCAGTAAGCTTTTCAGGAAACCATTTCACTTAACTTGTTCCTGATAAAGTCCCCAAAAGAGGCAATGCCCAGGAGATTTCCTAATGTTTCTCCTGTCTTTAAGGAACATAGTATTCTCGCTTGAAGTGGAAGAAAATTCTCCTTTCTGGGGAGTATCTACTGATTTTTGTGACGCCATAATCCTATGAAACTATAACAGGCTTCTGTCGTCAACTAGTTTCTATCCATTAATAGATTCTTCTCACTCTTATTTGGGGATTCATTATCATTATCATGTACTAGGTGAACTTGGTTTAATAGAGGAGATTACAGATAACAGTGCAAGGAAAAAGGGAATAAAAGAGGATGAAACATTTAAACCCTTGCAGAATTCCTACAGATGTCAATAGGAGTCTTTCCACAGGTTTAGTGGAGTGTGAACTATGCCCTTATTTATCTGACATATTCTCTGAGCTGCAAAAATGCCTGTAATTACAGATATTCACTAAAAGTCTGCCTACTAAGAACAAAGAGTGAATGAAATTATATTTCCAAAAGTAGGAAAGTGTTATTTTATGCATATTATGATAGCTGGAAATAAAATGAATTATTGATAGTTGAAGAGGTCTGAATACAATGGTTTACTGTTGAGGACAGGTACACATGCATTTGCTAGAACAACAGAGCTCTCCTACGCTAAGTAGTCTAAGCTCCTGAAGATAAACTCCAGCTCATTACAATTAATAGTTGAGATTTCACTTCATTCCATTTAGTGGAATCAAGTCAATATTGTTCACAAGGTGAACAGAAGTTACACGTGACATATGGTTAAACACTGAAATCCACCGAAGCGTGTCTTCGAATACAACACATGAACGATTCTGTTGGATGACTAAAAGCCTCCTTTTTCTAAAGGCAAATTAACATGGTTACGAAGCCTGGAAGGTGAGCTGCCCTGTTAGATGCACATGGTGAACATCTAATAAGAGAGCAAGCCTACCTGCTAACCTCACACCAATCACTACGTCCTCCTACAGTCAATAAGGCCGTGTTTAGAGTTCACGGTAGGGGCAGTTTGTGCTGCACCCAGTTGCCAGAGCTCTTTGACTGCCCAGCATCCCAACTTTTAGACGTATCCCAAGTCCCCTGCTGTTCCGTGAGTAAGGTGACAGAGAATGCAACCAGCCCAAATGTCACAGCAGTACATTCATTCATGCTGAGGCTACGAGCTGCTTTCAGCTCTCGGAAATTCTGTTTGTGGCTGGGAGAAGGATGCTAATTCCACAGCATCCTTTGAGTAGGTTTTGCCATTCCCGTGACAACTGTGCCATGAAATGCCAGGTGGTATTCACCTCCCACCCCATCCCTCGGTTCTGCCCACCACAGAAATGAAAACACGTGCATGGCACAGAATCCTTATGTGAAAACTAACGCTGTACAAAGCAGCTAGGCTAGTTCTAGGCTACTTCCAACTTCAGTGAGTGCCCGTAGGATACTGAAAAACAAGCAACCAATTAAATACTAATATTCTCCACATATTAGTAAGGCTATTCTGTGTAAACTGATCCCCACATTCACTCCGATTGCCTTATACTGCAACCAGCATTACTTGTTTCCAAGTTAAGCATCTTTCTACATATCTAGTCAAGGAAGAGAGAACAGGCTCTCCAGACAGCAATCCCTTCCTTCCTTAGAAAGCTAACTGGGAGTGTTAGACAAACATCTCCCACAGAGACCTTTCTCCATGCACTTCAAAATCACTTGAATACACAAAGAGGTGAGCAGGACAGTTGAAGAAATAATACTTTCTACATAGTTGCTTTTCAGAGTTTAATGGATTCTTTTTATTATTTAACATTTGTTTGGTCATGTTTACAATCCGTAAGGAAGGCACTGCCCTCCTGGCTAGGTATTGTACAAACACATAATAAATTAGCCTCCTTAAAGCTCTCCTTGTCTGAAAATCTAGGAGGCCTAAAAACCTAGAGTATGGATGCCCGATATAACAAATGCGGGAGGCAAAGAACTGAGTTGGAGTTAGGGTAAAATAAAAGGAAGTGAAAAGAAAGTAGGGATTAACATAGCCACTTGTTATAAGGTGGTAAGCTTCCGTACAAATTGTGAAAATGGAGGTTGGCTTCCTTAAGAGGTAGAAATGAGACACAAAGTTGCCATCTGTTAAAAAAATAAAATCTGTAACAACCGAATGAAAATTTTTGTTTCACAGATGAAATGAGTTTCCATACCTTTCTCCCGCTGTATGCAAGAATTGGCAGTTCTTGCAGCTTGCTTTGCCTAAATGAGTATATTCCTTGATTGTCTATCTTTACAGGAATAGGAAGGAAGGCAGGAAGACCATAATACCATATTACATGGATCTCCATCCTTAAAGATTTTCAAAACTTGAATAGACAAAGCCCTAAGTAACCGCATTTAGCTTTGAAATCAACCCTGCTTTGAATAGGAGGTTGGAATAGTCTCCAGAGGTCCCTTCCAGCTTTATTTGCATGGTTTCTATGATCTATGAAGACATTTTACAATGAACTATATCATTTTGCAAAATAAGTGCCTTAATCGAACCCACAGCACAAGGTATCAACAACCCACAAAAATAAGAACCCTTCTCTTAGGAAATTGAGTACCTTTCAGCTATAGAAACTACAGTTCAAGATGGGGATTGAAACCTATTGCCAAGATGAGAAAAGGAACTACTACCACTTTCCAAGTGGCATGTGTCACCAAGACAATAAAGTTTGGATGTAAGCGTAAAACAGAGAAAGAAACAAAATTTAGTTAGAGTTGGTCAAATTGCTGCTACTGCACAAAGTACTGTGGAATCATGGAAAAGGAGTTCTTTGCATTTATGGCTGCTTTGCAGCTCCATGCCAAAACCAGTAACTTCTTTGATACATCTACTCTGAAAACCTGAAGAGATGATTTGTAGATCTAGCAGCAATTGAACACTTGCTTCCTGAGCCTTAGGCAAACTTGACACTAAGCACAGCGTAACTGCACAGTTTTCAGTGCAGCACCATGATGTTAAGCTCGGGGATACCACAGATAGGAGTTCATAGAATCACAGAATCATAGAATCACAGAATGTTAGGGGTTGGAAGGGACCTCTGGATATCATCTGGTCCAACCCCCCTGCCAGAGCAGGTCCACCTACAGCAGGTGGCACAGGATGGCGTCCAGATGGGTTTGGAATGTCTCCAGAGTTGGAGACTCCGCCACCTCTCTGGGCAGCCTGTCCCAGTGCTCTGCCACCCTCAAACTAAAGAAGTTCCTCTTCATGTGCAGATGGAACTTCCTATATTCAAGTTTGTGCCCGTTACCTCTTGTCTTATCACTGGGCACCACTGAAAAAGACTGGCCCCCTCCTCCTGGCTCCTTTCCTTTAAGTATTTATAAGCGTAAGTTCACACAGGGGTCAGTCAGTCCGGCACCCGTGGTGGTTTTCTAGTAGTGGGCATAGGATGCTGCAAAATACCTTCCAGACAGGGGTTAAAAGGATAAACAGCCTCAGCTCTGCAAAGTTTCTATCAGTTGTCTTACTGCAGCCCACTGAATCACCATAGCATATAGGCCGTGTATATTATTGGTTTAGACTGGGACCATCTCAGCCAGACGCGTTGCAGACTGCCAAGAGAATTGCCCCTTGGCTTCCTACTAGGAAGACTAAGAGATGACGGCTATGGAAAAAATACTGTTAAACATAGTTTAAACGTTTTCACTCCATTCTAAATGCCAGCCTGAAATTTTCCAGAGTTTTAATCTGCCAATGGTATGCAGGCTGGTGACTTCAGCTGAATGATTCCCAAGCTTTATTGTCCCAATCTTATTTTAAATCATGCACCTTGTAGGAACAGACCAAGAACACCCACATGGATAAGGTGGGCTGCTGCTTCTTTTTTGCTAGCTAAAAACTGACAAATAGGTTTTACTTCCTTTGATGCTCTACCTGTATTATTGTAAATCCCACTCAGCTTTGGAAAAGAAAAAAAGAGACGTAGTGCAATTATACCTTCTTCTAAAAAAGTAGGGGATTTGCTAGGGAATTTTGTACAACTACGCGAAGTCAAATACGTCAAAATATTCTCTATGAGGCTGATAGATTGCTGTACTAAAAAGGTAATGCATGGATGAATGTGTCTGTAGGTAGCCATAAAAATGCTGTGAAGACAAGGGGAGGAAATTAAAGGAGCTGAAATGTCACCTGGCAAAACGGAAGTGATTCTGGAAACAAATGCTGACGCTTGGCAATACAGTTCCTTTGGGAGCGAGACTCTAAGCTCCATGGCATTTTGCAGGAGGGAAGTTAGCATGAGCACCCCATAGCTGGGTCTTGGGTGACAGGCCTTCTTGTTCCTCCATTCAATGAAAAAAATATTTGTTTTATATATGTCATTCTTGGCAAGTTCAGGAAGGAAGAAATCCCAACACATCTGGAAAGGGGAGTTCTCTCCACTGAGGGCAGCTAGTGTTTGCGCTGTTTTCCTCTAGGTGGACATAATGACATTAGCCAGGGTAACTTTAAACAGAAGCTCTAGGATGGTGAACCTTTTGGGGGACCTGGAAATCTACGTGGTGACATCCTGTGATTTCTTTCTCAGCATTGCTGCCTACTGTTCAAGATTCAGTTGTTTCTTGGAGGCCTCGTTGCTGGCTGGAAGGTACAGATACTGTAGGAAAGAACTGCTCCCCTTCCGAACTTTGCTGAATATATATATCTAAAAACATAAGTTGGACTTGAAACTGATTTTTTTTCCAGATGCTACTGCAGAGATTTTCCAGAATCAAAGCACAAGGTCTTGAAAACAAAAAAAGGCCAACAGAGAGCTGTGTGAGTCAGAGAACTGGCAGCACCATGCGAGACTGTTCAGTTCCAGCCCACAGGGACAAACCAAATTGAGAGTACCTGAAGGTCACCTCTATCTGCTGGCTCTCAGCTGACCTACGTGGAATGAATCTTTGGTCTCAGTCCATGGCTGAGGTGAAGAGAGGACTATCCAGAAACAACTAACAGTTCTTGAACCTAGCATTGTCCTGCGTGAGTTATCTTTTCTGTGTCCATTTTTATCCAGGCTCAGCTTCCCAGTACTATTTGTCTGTCACCTTCTCCTCATCCAAAGCTACAGCAGAGCAATGGCAATCTTCAGGAAGTGATATTCAAGGCTGGATCCAGCCCTGCTGGCACTGGGGTATGCCAAACAGTTAAACAATTTGTAAATTACTGTCTCCAAGTTGTTCAGTTACTCTTTCTCCATCGCTTCCCATTCCACCTCCTTAATTTATGCGCGCTATTGTTACTTGCTATAGCAGGAAGTACGACATCCTGGCACACAGCTGCTGTCTCTCTTAGCTGGAACAGAGTCCGCTGCTTCTCCCAGTTCCTTGAATGTTTTTATAGACTGTCCCAGCCTTTGATGGAGTACAGCAGGCTCCCCTTGCTAGTGCAGACACATGCTGTTGATAAGCTGTGCCAGCACTGAATAAAACATCTTCTCTTTTCTTTATATACTCCACAGTAGCTGTTAGCAATGGCCTTAAATTCATGTTAATATGGGTAGTAAATTTTGCCTTATATTTTTTATGAGACTGGATTTCTTTCTGTCATCAAGGAAATTAAATAAAGGTATCCGTTAACACTTAAACTAACAATATGAAAGCTGCAGTTCTCTTTGTGCCCTGAAACAATCAGCTCTGAGAGTATGAGACAGTATCACTTGGCTGTCCTTTTTTGTAACTTTAAAGGACAGAAGAGAGGATCCTCTTACAGTTTCATTTGTGCTGTGAAATGCTCTCCTCTGCAGGTAATTTCCTGATTTTTCAGTATCAGTAACAGTAGCAAAACCTGCATGAGGAAGTAAAGTCTGTGTCGTCTTGTGTATCTGTACTATGCCTGGCTCCATCAGGCTCCAATCTTCAGCTGAGTCTTTGGGGACCACCGGAAAATGATGGCAGTTCTTATTAGTGGTGATGGAATGTGGATTTTTGCCTTTAATTTAGGCCGTAACCACTCAGGGAAGTGTGAAAGTGTTTATGTGACGGAACTGATGAGCAGGGTAAATGCAATTCTGAAATTCCTGTGGATTACTGTTCTGCAATTCCTAATAGGCTTTCACCTTCTAAACAGAGAGTAAAAAATATTTCACAGATAGTAGTTAGTATCTATAACAGAAAGTAATTCAATAAAACAGCATAGAAAATCTACTACTGCACCTGAAGGCCTCATTATGCCATTATACAAAGTGGGCAAGTGTCACCAACTGCCAATAGAGAAATGGTTCAGGAAAGCTCCCAGTGACAGAACAGCACCCACTATAATGACCGAGAGGAAGACAGCATTCCATGTGCACTGAACTAACCCTTAACAATATTGACATTAATACAACTTTCCCTGGCAAAATCAGGGATCTTCAACCATAGAATACAGCAAGCAGTACTTGTAGATGATACAGAATGAGTTGTTATGGTTTTCAAGTAGGGGCTAAATTTCCTAAAATTCCTTTGCCTAAATTTCCTGGTCTCAAGAATGAAGAACATTGCTGTGGGAAATTCCGAGTGCTCTTCCATGTCTAGAAAATGAATGCAGTCATTTCCCAATTCAATCCACACTGAAGAGAATATCAAAGGAAAGATTCAGACCTGCTCCTGAGCACAAGTCTCACGAAAAGCTAATGTTAGAGAAGTTCAGGTCCAGATGCTGCTGTGCTTCCTGAGCCAACCTCCGCACCATTCCTCACTCTCGCTTCTGTGGCTTGCAGAACCCACCCAAGAAAAGTGATTTTTCATGATGCCCAAATTCAAAGAGAGAAGATTCTCAAATGAGAATGACTAAGACTCATTTAGTGCACACTTAAAAGGAAAACATGTTAGTGCTAAAACACCTCTAAGAAACCTGCTGTCCTTTTAAATTAAGGATTAAAATTAAGGGCAAAATTAGTTGATTATAAAACTGAAAAATTTGCATGATCTTTTAAACTCGGTGGAGCGTTCCTACCATTTATGAAGTTAAATACCAGATTCTGTGCTATGCAAAATATAAAACAAGAGAAGCCATAGAAATAACTAAGATGCACATCCCTAGGAGCATACCGATCCCAGCTCACATAGCCTTGCATCTTGAGGTACCACCTAAGCCTGTGGAAAATGAGTTCACGTGCTGCTCTGAGTGGGCATCATTTTAGGCTTCCTTTGCAAAGTTGACCGTCACCACATCATCTGATAATGGCAAATAGGACTGAACATATTTACCATAGGAATGTTTTCCATTAGCCCATCCTCCAAGAGACAAATATGATTACACATACTGAACGTCACCTCTTTGAGGTCAACACAATTTAGCAAGAGCAAAAATAAATCATCATTGCTCTGGTAGGGAAGTGGACACCTTGTCTTGCCAACTGTATGACTCTATTAGTGAGCAGATGTGATTTGTCCTCTTGGGGCCAACTTTATCTGACATGTAAACACACACTCTTCAGTCAAGCTAGATCAGGAATTAATTTGGCAATCTGCAATAAGATTGGCCTAGTTTTTTCCAATGCATAGTTTGATGCCTCCAGGATAGTTGACCTGGCATTTATATACACTCTTCACACATCACCAGGTCCTCTGTGCCCTACAAAAGTGTATTCTGTTGATTATTTGTGTAATTTTGCCCCTTAGAGGCCAGAAACAGAACCAATATTATTATTGAAGCTCCATGTGTGATTTCAGTTACCATGAATAAGGTGGTAATTTATCCATCATGATACTTTAACACGCATACATTTAATGGATGATATGACTTATTATACACATTATAAACCCCTAATGATATTTCACACATATTCTGTCTGGAATTCTGCGACAATCTACCTTATAGCTATGATTAGAAAACGCTGCATCAGGAAGAACCCTAGAAACACAATCTATCATAAGCAGATCATTTATTCTCTTCAAAATTTTCACAAAAGTGGATGTTGAATCACAGTTCACTGTTGCACAGTTTCTCTTTTTGTTATGCATTTTGACGTGATCGTGAAACTGGCAATATACTGAAGACTGAAATTCTGTGATGACTCATAACTGCTACAAAGATTAAAAGAGAACAGAAAATAGAATAATTCCTATAACATTCTCATAGCAATCTTTTAGCTATGATACTAACAGAGTTCAAACAAAATTCTCATGATATGAATTGTAATGAACATCTGTAGCTATTACAAAATTAACCTATTTCCACATCTCTGAGTGGTTTCATTGTTTTTTCTTAACAGGCAATGACAAATTAACGTTCCAAAATTATCTTCTTTTTGAATTACCTGCATTTTCTCTGCTAACTTGATAAATCAGCAACTGTATATGACTCGCTGACTGTATCATTAACATTTTGGTATAATAATTGGCATGGTGATTGAAGAAAGCAGAACTGTGTGGTGTGAAACTCTACGCGTATCAATCACAAGTGGCAATCCCAGCTTTCTCAATGCTGTAAAAATACCCCTCATTAGTGTCAGTTTCCTTAATTTTATCACATGCAAATCATTTTATTGTAAGCAAGTGAAAACTGCTTTGTACCTAGCACACTATTATTGCAGACGGCAAAGCAGATGACTAAAGGTTTGAGGCTATGGCAGAGCTGTGTCTACGCTAGTGAAAACTTTATCAGGTGATCACAACAAGGTAAAAAGTTCTGGAGAATGCATGAAGGAGCTCAGAACGTGTACGGAAAAGAAACAATTTTGGATGTGCATGGATAGTTCCCAGAATCACCCCGATGGAATAAAACTCTACTATACGCAACATTTTACCCAAACTGGTCAGAACATGGCTTCAACAAACTGGAAAGCGAGTGCAATATGGATTTGGATTAATCAGGAAACAGGGAGAAGTCTTCTCCATTTCAACTTGTTTCTATATGGTGCTCCTTTCCCTGCATGTTTGCAGCTGGCAGGTAGTCGCTTGCACTAACGCAAATCACCCCGTAAGGTCATTTTTATTATTAGCTGGTGCTTGCTGAGGGAGTTCATCATCAATCAGCTTCTTCGACAATGGGCCAGCTTAAGTCTGTTCACTGATGCGTGTCATAGCTAAGAGTTGGAGAACTGGTACTACCGATGGTGTAACTCACGAGGCAAAGCCAAAATAAATAAAAAACATACTCAAAGAGAAGTAGCAATGCTGTCACATCACTGAAAACAGTCACTTAACCAATGTGATGTTCATAATCACACAAAAGACAGTCCAAAGACGACCCCAGGATAGTTCTGTTGTCTACTAAAGGAAACAGTTCAGAAGGAAAAAAAACACCCCACGACTTAGTCTACTGTAGACTCTGTTTGTAGGCGACTGAAAGTATCTCAGTAGGGGTTAAACATGGAAAGAGAGATGTTAGGATGGAGACTGTGCTGAAAATGTTCTCCTCAGCTCTGGAAGGGAGACTTACCAGCCAAAATAGAGAATGTTTTCAGAAGAGCGTTCACCTCTGTAGTCTAGGCAACAATAAAGCTGCAATTTGGAGACTTAAGTAAAACATTCACTGCAGATATACTGGTTTTACGCAAGAAAAAAGTCTGAAAAAACCCAGTATTTCAGTATACAACTATGTCATCTAAAAGGCTAATTTCCTACCACAACTTATATTTTCTTTCTGTGGCTCAGTATGTATGCTACATTAAGAGACTCAAGTTTTCACCTGTATATGACTAAGTGAATAGATCAGCGAGTCCCGGGGAACTTAACAGAATTCACATTACTACAATTTCCTCTAGATTTGATTCAGAACTTAAAAATACATCTTCTAGGTGCTATGCTTAGCAGCCAAGTGCAAGAAAATGTGTGTATTGTATCACAAACTTAATGAAAGAGCTGTTTGTTTTTCTGAATTGTACATGAGTGGGTAATTATCTCCAGCAGGCAATTTTTGTCTGCTTGTATACAGAACAATACCGCAACACTACAATACTTCTCCATCTCCAGTATCAATTTATGTACATAATAAGAAGCAAGAAAACAGTCATCGTGACCAGTGTCTTTTACTACAACAATTGGCTCATTAACCTTAAGTAGATCTTTCTGACCTTACCATGAATGAAAGAAAAGCAAACCACTAGAGCGACAAGGTGTGCGCGGATCCTGCCTGTGCTAGGAAACACACAGGACTTGACTACCATCTTGCCATACCCCAAGTGCTCTACAGACGGCTCTAGAACAAGACTGAACAGCAAAAAACTTTAGTTGACACCAAATACAGTCTAACTGGATAGAAACCAGACCGTGTCCACGCCAGCTATGTACCAAGCACAACAACTAATAGGCAAAAGCAAAGCGGTTTTTTGATAAACTCTCTACTACGACGTTTCTTCAGACTCACAGCAGTACTAGGAAATAAGCTGCTCACAACCATGCCCTTAAGCGCAGGTTTGGTATCAACCTCAAACAGTTGGCATTGGTCTGATACTGGGAACACTCAGAGGTGCCGCTATTGACTATTTAAATAGCGATGGAGAGGCAAGATTACTGTGGCAGGAAGACAAGAACACTACAGTAGTGCAATAAAAGCCCCTGTTTGTAGAAAAACATCACAAGGTACTGCCTACACCTAGCAAGTAGCTCTGAGAAACGAGGATGGGACCAAATTCTTACATCTCCTGCAGGTTAAGGAAAAAAGATTCTGAAATCTTTGCCTCCGTTGTTCTGATTTGAGCACCTTTCCTGAAAACACGAATAATTTGAAAAAAAACCCCAACCAACCCACACCAAAAACATGAGGATCTGAATTATTTCAAAAAGGTTTGTGGAGCAGATGTTTAAAACGGAAAAAGCTAGAAAATGCAACAGGACAGAAGCAAGAACCATTTCCTCAGAAATGCCATTATACGGACTGGAAACACAAATGGTGGAAAATCTTACTGAGATATGCACATTAGGGAAATGCTTAACAGTTCCCAGAATTAATAAGAAGTAGCTGTAGTGAGCTAATGCATAAATGGAAATAATGCCTAAGATGATCATTTTTACAGATAAGATTTTTTCCTGTGCTATTTTTGGATGAATTGGTAAATTGCTTTTCACTTTGAGTAATAACTGCTCATGCCATATCATATCACAGATTAATTGTAGTGCAGCTTGATTAATTTTTTTTCCTCTTTACCAACCAAGCAGTAACTGAAGCTGATGAAACTGAAATAATGACCTGCCTGAAACCTGTCCTCAAGTATGAAATGAACAGCCCTCGATACTAGCATTGTTTCATTTAAGAATGTGTAACTTTCAGTAATACGCATCTACTTCATTACATTTTTTAAACGTCATTTCTCCCGGTTGAGGGATCACTCATTGAACCAAAACACTGAGCCGCTACACCTGACCGGCATGCACAAATGCATTGCTCTTACAGCATCCAGGATTCTTTGCCCAGTCTCTCCCTTACGCCTCTGACTTCAATTATATTAGCATCAAGCCCCAAGGTTATTTGATGGATGTTTAACTGGCAATTAGACAATAAGAAACAGGTTCTACGTAATTCTATGGAAATGCCCTGCCGGCAAGGCTAGAAGGGACTATGGAAGAAAGCAACATTTGAGAAAAAGCCTTCCACAGTTACTGAGAACTTTGTCGTGAGCTTTCATATTTTGCTTATTATATCAGAAAGTGTAAGGTTTAGATTTTGGCTGATATTTGGATGATATTTGTAGGCACAGCTAAGTCACACAAAGCTTTATATAACCCTTCTGCACCCATGAGGAGGAGGAATTTTACATATTGTTCATAGTGTTAACACGATACTCTGTCAATGCAGTATATACACACACACTCATCTGTTGGAAATACTCAGTGCACTTGGCAATTACTGAAAGCGTAGAAGAACACAAGAAAATAAGCACTATCTATAGGTTAAGTTTTCACCAATTTGTTTGTACAAGCCTGTGTAACTCCAGCCTGAATATTTACATGTTGACGCACAGGGCACTAAGAACCATCTACTGCAAAACTGAAGATAAACGGCATCTTTGTGACTGAATCTTAATTCGTTCTGTGATTCAAAGTCATGAGCAAAATTATGCTTGCAATTCATTAATTTGAAGGCTAGCAAGTATTATTAAGCAGAAATTTGCATACAAAAGGTGTTGCTTTTTAAATACTTGTGACAGAAAAAATAATGAGTATACAAATAACGAAACTTGCATGAATATGTATACGGCTTAATAGAACCACTACTTCATCTTTTCCCCGAATTTATCTAAACAAAGGAGGCTTACGGGTGGCTCTCAGTAGGCTGTGGTGTCACCTAATTCCGCAGATTTAAATCTTGTTTTACAAACTTTGAGATGTTTGGTAGCCCGTTCTGAATTACTTGTTAACGAGTTTTTCTAACAGACAGCTCTGGAACGCCTTACTGTATAGGGTCTGTCAGAGCAGTGCCAGGGTTCTTCAGAACTGTGACAACGCAGCTGAGAGAAGACCCAGAGGGTGTAGGAAAAGGTGCTCTAGGGGCCTCCAACCAATGTGCAGATGCACCCAGTCCCACTGCAGCCAAACCCAGATGTGCACCTCCCATGCAGCTGCCAGATACACACCTTCTGCGCCTACAAATTATTTTCTTCACACTACAGGTTGATGAGTTTCCAGAAAAGCTGCACACCTATAGAAGAGGAGTATGGGCTACAGCGTTAAGACCAGGGGTAGCGTGATGGTGTTGCATCACCTGTGGCAATCAAACTGAAACAGACATCTTCTCCAAGACAATGAGAGTATACATTTCTTTTTAGACTTGTTCTGCTTATTTCCAGGATTTCTTCAGTAGCTACCACAAAAACGGTCTTGATCCTACATAAAAAATGACTTGGTGGCTGTGCATGACACGATCTCTAAGTTGCATGACATCGAAGCCAACATATACTGGACTGTTTTTTGTCAGCTCTGCTGCATCATGTGTGTATGGGCAACATGCTCATTTATGAGGTTTTATAATGCAGTTTACATAATGTTACTGTTTAATGTTTGGCTTGGGTGGTCTGTCAGCCATTTCCAAAAGGTAGATCCCCCCCAATCAGTAAATAAATAGGGCAACATCATTGTCATGAGATGGCAGGAAAATCCCATGAGATTCCTCTAAAAGCAGGAGAATCATCTGGAGTAGTTATTCAGCTTGCGGTGCTCCTACAGGCTTTTCAAAAACAAATGGAAAAATACAGTGTCTGGCCCGAAGTGTTTTCCAGACACAGCTGCACGTAATCGAGCTAAAGAGAGGCTCAGTAAGGACATTTTAATCCTGACCTTGTACATACATACTCTACATAGTACATCCTTAGGGATCACCGTATTTTGATGGCCTAGAAAACTTACATCACTGTCATTTATCGTTTCTGCAAGAGCTTTATCTAGAAGACAGGTTCCAAGTTCGCTCTCTTTACATTTGTATATTAATTATAAAATATGTTTATTATGACTTCCTTTTCACCAGGCCAGGATTAGAGCAACAAAAGATCCAGGACACACATTATGTTACTGTGTTAACAGCATTTTCACGTGATTATGAGGCACTAATCAAGCATTGGCCTATGTTACAAAATAAAATTGCATGCCAGAGGTATTGATTTGTAAATTACTGGAATGGAGAAAGTATTTAAAAGCATACAAAGAAATCTTCTAATTGGGTACAGCTGATGGAAAAAGTATTTTCATCTAAACCCCTTAAATGATTTACAAGGCTGAAATACAGTGTTCTAAAAAACATGAATAACCACGAATGTAGAAACTGCAGCTACAGTGAGAGATGCCAATCGGTCAGCACGGCTTTCAGTGCAAACTCTACAGTCTTGGACACTGCTAAGAGAAGAGCTAGGACTGGCAGATGGAGTAGGGATGAAGGTAAATTTATTTTCATAAATTTACCAGAATCCAGGGCTGAATCACAACATGGGGAGTGCCAGAATATCTAGCATTAGAATAGTCAATAGAAGCAAGCTTTGCAAGAAACGTAAAAATCTCATGCTTTAGGGATTAAACTGATATGCAAATAGCAGAGACCAAGACGAGATCTTACAGGGATATATTATCCTGTGCCTAGAATATAAGTTTTAACACATTTCTGGCTGAAACCCTCTTCACTTTGATGCCAGGCTACTGAGTGGTACCTTCACCTGAACCTCAGCCATTTTAAATTTCCTCCATTCTCTGATGCTTGGTCCATACAAAAAAATGCCAGTAACTCCTGTTTGCTGTGCAATAGAGGACAGTGGAGCTGAGACTGAGTCTGGGGGGCAGAGAGTTTCTCCTCACACTCCTGGAGAAGATTCGTACTTCAGCACGGCATGAGCTGCTGGGCTAGCTTTGCCCAAGGCCAGGCTGGCTCTTCTTGCATCCGCTGAATTCAGTGAAAAAAAGCTTTTATTACCTGAGATCTCTGATCATTTCCTTCTTCTTTGTGGCTACCAGGAATCGGTACCCTTGTACTTCAGGCTGTAGTACTGAAGCCAGGAGAGAGACAGGCAGAGTCTGACCTTTTTACTGATCTATGTTTTTGCTCTTCTGTGCTTTTTCAACTATACCATGCAGAATCTTTTGTTTCTCCATTAATATTGAAAAAAATATTTAAAGTATTCCAGCCAGGAACAAAATGAGCTGTACAGCCACTGGTGGAGTAATGAATAGAGCACCCACAAGTCACAGAGGCTGTGGGGGAATCTCACATGAAAGGGCAAGAAAAAAGACACATTTCTCCAGGTAGAGGTTTAATCTGTGAGACTGAAGGTGTTGGGGCTGCCTGTAATGGCTGCAAAGCCTCTGGGCCCTTGGGAGGAGGAGGGAAGCAACCGGCTATTTCATCACAAGGTTTCTAAACTCTTTACAAACCGAGCTTATCACTCTGTTCTAAACTCTTCTAAACTCACCCTGACCCCTCACCAAACCAGCTTGGGGACTTGTGCTCCTGCACTTGAGGGCTGTGGGTACTCTGCTAGCTGTGGTCTGGGTAGATCAGCAAAGGTTACATGGAGCTCCAGCAAGTGAGAATGAGAACTATTATCCTCATCGTTCAACTGGGGATGCCACAACACAAAGAGGTTGAGGACTATAATCAAATTAAAACAGCCTGCTCAGGCAGTGATGAATTCATGCTGGTCTTGATTTTGCAAACGGAACTATTTGCTCCCCAAGCTCATGTTATCTTTGTCATTCACCTTTGTCATTCCTATTTTATTAATTTCTTATAAGACTACTTTTGAAGGAAGAAGAAAATCTTCCTAGGTTTTATCAGTAGCAGAGACGTTAAATTCCTGAACAAACTGCACAAAATCTGCAGAACATATAAATCCTCCATTGAAATAGATACACATTGATACAACTTGTGGGCTTTGAACAGGGCTATTAACCTGCACTCACTCTGGAAGATCCTTCATGGGCAAACAGAAGGCCCTGGTTGCTTCTGTTTGATGATACAAAAGTAGGACTTTAGATAGTAAAGTGAAAATGATGGTAAAATGTTAACTGTGGGTCTTACTCAGCACTCTTCACTTATCCCGGGCAGCACAGGGAATTCCGCTGGGGCCGGCTGTTGAGGATTCGATGGGTTTGTTCATGTCGGTAAGCACCGTTTAATGAGAGAAAGGGTTGTGAGTCAGACCATAAAGCAGTAGTGAAAACATTTTGTCTTTCAGTTTGTTTGATTACTCGGTGAGTGACCAGATTAGGAAAAAGTATTTCCTAACTATATTGTTTCTTGCAGCTCCATCTCCAAATCCAAATATAAACAAAGTTTTTTTGTTTGGTTTGTTTTCCCCAAGAAACGTCCGAGACGGTACACACAAGGAAGTCTTCACAGGTCTGTGGGACTGCTGGGCAAGTTTCAAAAGAATTACCCTGTTTTCTCTCACACTCTCTTGGAGTTTTTTCTTCAGAATGTATCTCTGTTGGTATCACAGTTTGATTCAGTTCTGGTCAAATTATTATACTTTACTGTATATATTATACGATACTGTACTATTTAGCAAAATTAATGTGACAACACAAAGTCACCATCTTTCTCTAAGGAGTTGCAGTTTTGGATATTGTCAGAAAATCTAGGGCGAGACTCTAGGTCTTAATAGGAAACAAGGTGATTCTGATGATCTGAGTTCTAGTGAAATACCAGCTTCTTATCAGCACCCCAGTAACTTTTGTGTGGTTTCCAGTGTTGCTTGGTTACAGGAATATATTCCCAAATTCAAAAGCCCTGTAAGCTTTTGTTAACTATATTGTGTTAGTGGAAATCAAAACTGCCAAATGATGAGTGTAAAAATTTTTTAATACTTGGACCTAACTTCGTTGTAATATGGGTGACACAGAAAGGCAAGGTATGCTAAGGTTCAAGCGCTTGAAATGTGGCCATTAATTTGTAGCTTCTACCTAACAGTTGAAACATTTCAAAGGTAAGTGTTGCTAGTATCATAAACTCATCAAAGAAGAGCAGACTGGTAAAAAGTAACATCCTTTTGGCATGACTGTCTTACAATCTAGATAGGAAGTAAATCAATGTGGAAATATACCTTGTATTTTTTAAATACAACATATTAAATAGGAAACATTTCCACTTGCTTCTTTATATACAAAACCTGCTTTTAGGAATCATTGATAGCAAGATTAAAACCCCATTCAACTAAAACTCTGATCAACCTCGCATTTAAAGGAAGGGTGCACGTTGTTGGGTACGTGAGGTGCCTATCTGGTGTATGTCTAAGTGCGTTCAGTGAGAGCAATGGTAGAGCTCAAAAAGTCACAGCACCTTATTATTTTTTAATGACACATATTTGATTCAAGATTATTTTCCACTATGGGAGAAAAGACATGATTGAAAAAAAAAAAAATTGACTCTGGGACATATGTTGCCCTTAATATTTGGGAAGCTTGTAAAAACTAAAGGTGGAACGTGCCCCAAAGAGGAAATCAGAGAGACAGTTATTTTGAGATGTCTGAAACCCTCAGATGTGGGAATAGTGGCATAAGATAGCATGTATACTTGCAAGGAAAGAGGAATTGGAGTTAAAGAGTAAACTCTACACTCCTTGGGGATCATTTATGGCCTCTAAAGAGGTTAATGTGTGTCCCGCAATCTGTTCTCATATGTAAGTTACTTTAGTCATGCTGAGAAGAAAAAAAGAGTAGAGCAGATGGCCATGACAGATGAAGACAGCAGCCAACACTTCTCTTCAGGCAGAAGGGCCATTTAAACCTAAATGAACTAGTCACTTGAGTGATGTAGAGTGCTATCAGGTAGAAGATCTGGCCTCATTAGAAAGGCAAAGCTACACAGCAGGCTGTCCTTGGCAGAGAGGACTGGGGAGCTGCAGTGCACAACTTCCCTGTGCAGCGCACTGTGGCCAGAGAGCCCAGACCTGGTTTTATGCGGAATATGATCTACAAGAGCCTGCAAAAGTCACCTGATGTGGACAGTTAGGGAATACAGCCTCAGCTGAGGACAGGCCACATGCCTTAAACCTGTATAGCCCGTTCCTCCGTTATAGCTTTAGTACTTCAATTCCAGCAAGACCTCTGTCCTAAGTCCTTCCTTGAAGACAGGCAGGTAAGACCTTGTTTTAAGAACTGAGCAGGATTAAGAGTTGCTAACTGTTGCTTGCTGTTGAACCTGGCCCTCCAGAACTACGCCACTGCCAGGTACTTAATTCCTCTTTACCTTGTTTCCTAGCAGGAGAAGGTTACGGGTGAAAAGTTTTTTCCTTGCCCCAATATTCTATGTTTATTTCCTTATTTATTTTTATCTCGGCTACTCTGATAATGTGTAAGAAGACTTTCTTCAGCTAACTGTGAAAGAAGTGAGCATGCCATATTTAACACTCTCATTTGCTTATCTGCTTTCAAATCTATGCCTTTGAGTTTGAAAGAAAAAAACCCCACCTCTTTACCAGGTTATACATTATTCCAGGTGAGGAAATTTTTTGTTTTAATTGAAAAGACCAATAACTTGGAGGTTATCATAGATTACGCTTTGGTCTTATTGGAGTGTATTGATTTGTCTCACAAGATGCTTCATATTCAGGTCTCAGCTAAAAACTAGGTATTATTGAACGGTCTTGCATTATTTCATATTTATTGACATCATCGAAGCCTGATCTCTAGAATTTGTTGACTGAATTTTTGTCTTTGCTGCTTGGCCAGATGTAAACAAGATTGATTCATGCACAAGGAAGGGCAAAATATCTCCTGTAATGCTGTAATCCCTTGCTAACAATCCTTTGGCTAGGACAGAGAATTTTGCATTTAAAAGTAGTTGAGATTTGCTTTTCTGAATAATTACTGTGATTGCCTGAGGCTCCTTTGTTGAAATATCAGAGAGGAGATGGTTTCAGCAGCTTGATGATAAACTGGACAACTTCTGGCATTTTAATTCTGTTCCCAATCAATACTGACAAAGACTGACCTTGTGCAGAACTTAAAAGTACACATTTGTGATGCAATCACTTCACACGTTCATTAAGATCTTATGAACATTATATGTGAATCTCTCAAACCTATTTTTACCCTTCCAGGATAAAATTACATGAGCTGAATACAAATAAGAAGAAAGATGAGTTTTCCTTGCTGATGTCACTCCATGGTTTGTATTACAGAAAACATTTGAGTTATCAGAAAACACATACTGATATTCCACCATATAAAATCCAAATTAAAAAAAGCACTATGAAAAATAAATACACATATAATAAAATGCAAAAGCATCATGTATTTCATTTCAAAATTCAGAGAAGCTGAAGGACTCGGGCTACTTTGCTGTAACGAACATAGCTTTTCAGAATGCCAAAACTGTTCTAGCTTTGTGTTCTAAAGGTGTACACAGCCTGACAGACAAAATCAACCAAGCTCATAGCTCCTATTGTTGCCTGGCTCAAAGGGAAGTTTGGCTATTGATATATTATCACCCCACCCTGGTAATATATTGGTGGTGTCACGATAAGTTGAGAAGTGCATAAACTCTGCCTTCAGTAACCACCAGGTGCCATTGCCATCTAAATAGAGCTATAATTTAACACTGGTTGGGACTTCCTAGAAATAGCAAAGTATTTCTTAGAGGGTATTCCTGAGTGGAAAAACACAGCATCATAAATAAATACACCAACTCCAATCTTGTGCTCAGCTACCATGCGGTGCAGGACAGACTGCTCTATTCATGTGGGGGCTCAGCTCCTGTTTAGAGATGGTAATACCAGACTGGAGGGCTCCAGTGACTACTGAGAAGAAAACTGACTGCAATATATCAACCTATCACACCAGTGCAAGAGGGAAATCAGAAAGAATATGACATGCCTGAAGCCTATGGACCATAAAAGTCCTGCCTGCCTGGGCTGGCTTCAGCCTTACTTATCCCTCGGGAGGAACCTGCAGGCGCTTAGCCATTAACTAGAGAGGAGCAAACTGGGCAAACTGGGGGGACAGCACTGCTTTTGGTAACCATTGGAAAAGTGGGGAGAAGGGCTGGAGTTTCTCACTGACAAAACTGGACGGACCTTACAGAGGGAAGAGCAGAGGGAACTGGAGCCAGGAATAACTCAGCTCCGCATTCCTGAGCATTAACACCTAGTTTTAACAGTGTCATCCAGTTCAATTGTTAGGAAAATGCTGAAAATGCTTTTCCTCAACCCACTATCCATGCAATTCTCTTGGGTTCTGTGCCCAGTGTATGCTCAAGAGGAGACAGCGTTCACGTCCTTTCAACCTCTAGCACAGGGGAACTGAACCTTCATTTACCCTCAGGAGCAGCACAATGACAGATACAGAACCTACAACGCAGACAAGGTAAAGAAAAAATACATGAAGAAAACCACTACAAAAGATGGGGGAAGTTCACCAGTGCTGTAAAAAGGCTACTACCATTCTTGCACAGTTCATTGTGCACATCATCGTGCCTTGACAATATTCTAAACTCCTACTCGGTACGCACTGGTATTCCACCAGACTTCTGTAATTAATTCTCTTATAGCCCAGACCATCATGGACACCCCACCATTAACATGTTCTGTAAAAGCAAGGAAAGCATATGGCATACAGGTCTGAAAATCAGCACAAAGACCTAAGTTTGTGGCTCAATTTCTGAATAAACAGGATTTTGAAATGTATTTATGTCAAATAATGATGCTTGTCAATGTCTTTGGAGATACTTCCTGATGGCACAGAAGATGTAAAGTTATTAAACTAATTTCAAATGTTCTTACAACTTATTTCACTTGATTCACATTCACCATGTAGTTCAATTACCTTATTTTCTAGACTGATAAATGAGAACTAAAGATTAAATGAATAATTTGCAAAATTAAATTCATTTCTAATTGGTTTCTATCAAGCATGGCACCTCTCATACAAAGGTAAAAATGACCCAATGACAAGAATAAAGTATCTTGTGATGCTTTCCCATTCAATTAAACCTTAACTGTTTCAAGAATTAATTGCATTACAGGAAAAGTTAGCTTTTCGTTTCCCAGTGCCCAGGTGTCAGCTATTTTTCTTATCTGGGTTATATTCATACATTTCACAATTGCTTGATGCTCTTATCACGCCGAGAATGCATTTACTAGGAAAGGATAATAGAGAATTCATTACTTTAATGCTTCTCAAGTTGTTAAATGAAAAATCGTAATAGTTATGACTTACTTTGTGGCTACTGGTGACCTTTTATCTATACACTTAACCTTCAGCCATTTTCCAGACAGTTGAAGCCACCATGAATTCTGAATGTAAGACCACCAGGGACAGTGCCCTCTTATTTCGAGAGGGACCCATATCCACAGTGTGCATATTTCAGTGGGAGTGAAAGATTGTTGAAGCTGAAGTATTTGCCTTCCATTTATTTTTAATCATGTCAATCTTTTTTTTTTTTTTTTCTTCCCTAGAAAAACCCCAAGCCCAGAATAAGCTTTGTGTATTCATGTTGGCTTTATGTTCACTTTCCATAAATAAATATTTTCGTTATTATATTAGCAGGAAAAGGAAGCAACCACGAAACACAAGTTAATCAATAAGTAGCCATAGGAAGTTAAATCTGAATTCATAAGGGCTGAAGATCACATCAGGAGTCCTGCTCATTCAGTTAAAGACTTATGCGACTAATCCAAATAAAATTACACATCTCTCATATTCATGATCAACTACTAGCTGCAAACAGCTTGCAAATGATCTAAACCCAAGAACCATTGGTAAAGCAATTTGGCAAACAATTACAAATAATATGTATATTTAGAGAAGTCCGAGTGCTTTGGACAATTTACAAAGACAGAACGTAGGCTAAGTTCATCAGATAAATTGTTAGAGCCAAGAAAATAATCTATCACAATTAGTTCCACTAGAGCACCTCTCAGTCATTAGAAATAAATAACTTTCTCATAAACACACACCAAGTAGATATCTAAACATTGCGCTGATTAAAATGTACATTTTGCATTTCGTGCCATTGGAGATTTGTTCTACTTATTTATTCATACGGTAAATCATTAGGAATATACATACGGCACTGAAGTGGAAGGCGGTGAGTAATTACACAGCGGTGCAGAAAGGCACAGCCTGCCGTGGGGAGGGGAGGCTGCGCTCCCAGCTGGGCTGCGGGATGCCCGGCTGCCCCTTTTTCAAAGCTCTGACTCAACGCCCATTTCAGCTACGGAAGTACGTACCTAGCAAGACACACATGCAGCGATTAAAGAAAGATCCATTGCGCTGATCGCAATAAAGGAATAAAATTTCAGCCCCGCACAGAACCGTGGCTTTTATTAAGGGGAAGTTGCTATTGATCTGTTAATTGCAGCTCACATCATTGTGGGTGATTGGTTTCCTTCTACCGCATTGTAAACAAGGAAAGGACACAATTGCTTCTCTCCAGCTGATGAAATGAAATTGAGCTATCAAGATGGATTTCTGATTAGGATTTTTTTTTTTTTTTTTTTTNNNNTTTTTTTTTTTTTTTTTTGCCAGCCAAGTGTGAATTTTGACTTGAACACTAGGCAAGTTCTTCTTCTATATACCCCGTTAAAATTGAGCTATTTGGGCACATGCAGTGGCAGATTTTGCAGTCCGTCAGAAATCACTCAGTATGATGGAGATCTGAGCCCGTGTGCTAAAACGAGTTAAGTCACTCTCCTCACTTTGCATTTGTCCTTACTGATGTCTCCACTGTCCCTCTAAATTTACTTCAAAAGCAAAATGAGAAGGAGGCAACACGAGAGCAACACAGGAGCAGACCAGAGGGGAAATTTAGAAAAGAGCAGGGGAAAAAAAAAAAAAAGGAGCATAGGAGCTAAATTGAACTTTTGGGACACCATGATCACCTCAGTGGAGTCTCATCTGTGACTCTTCAAGAAAGGAAGAGCTTCAAGATAACCTGGAATACGCAAACAATGGGGTTTTTTCCTAGGAAAGGAAAAGACCTTTTTTTTTTCTGGACAACCAGAGCCATTTCATTCAATGCAAAATAAAATGCATCACTTTGCTTTTGTTTTCCTTAGCCCTTCCATAGAGTTTATTACTCCCCTAAAAATAAATAAATAAATGCCCATCCCCAGAACCTCAAACCACTCAGAGGAACTGAAAGAAGGGAAGGAGGGAGGGAGTGCCGTTTTACTTTTCGCAAACTTAAAACTCCCTTTCCTTTGGAGCGAGTCCAGTGCTGGGCCTCTCAGACAAATAGCTCCGGAGAAAACATTTTTCCTGTCCCCTCTCCACACACCATCGCTCTTGGTACTGTTGAGTCCGTAACAGATGTTGGCTAAAAAGCTCCCCTCCTGCCATGCTCTGATGCTAACTACAAGGTACCAGTGTGCGCTCATGTCAAAATACGTGGCCATTACCACAAACACCAGACACGCATTTGTCACATATCAAGGGCCCTCAGTGAGAAACGCCAGCTACTGAATTAATAAGACATTTGAATGAAACGTTGCCCTGTTGAAATGGGTAATATTTTTCTCTCCAGCTTGGAGCCGGAGTCAGGATTTTAACCTCAGCACTGCACGTGTCCAAGGGAGGCAAGCTGGAGTCCCCACCAACCCTGATCCCCACTGCTCTGGGAGGTGGACGCGCACCACGTCCTGGAGTCAAACCCCATGGGACTGCCCGCTTTTAACGCTGCCCTTCTTGTTGCCAAGAGTGCTGCCAATCTCCTTGCTCAGACATCTTGCCAAACATGCATGGATGGGACCTTTTATGTTCCAACTTTTCCCCATGTTACATTTAAACAGAACAAAAGCTTGTTTTACCTGAAAAACATTATGAAGGTTCATTGAGTGATGACTGTTTACTGGAAATGGAAAGTAAAGTTTTGGCCATAAAGGAGAGAAGTTCAGAACTCAATCGTTAGTGCTTACTCTTCCCATCAGCATTTTATTTACTGTTGCTGCTACAGTGAAATAGGTATGGCTAGATCTTCGGGAAACCCATATGTCAGGCCATATCCTCCAGGCCTTCAGGCTAATCTTGACAGCTGCTGAGTCTTATGTTAGACAAGCCTGTCATTTCGTGTACCCAATAGATATATAATTTTTTTCCCCCCAAAGGTGACCTGCAAGTAAAAAGGGAAAAATGGGCTTGTGTCCATATTTTCCTGGTCATCCTAACAGAAAAAAACCTATGGGATCTGCACTCTATTTATTGCTGTTTGTTTTCAGACAGGGAAGGAAGGTTTTCTACACCTGCATCAGGAGAACAGGAGTCTGCAGAGACAACAGGAGACATCAGAGAAATGTAGGAAGTACAAGTAGACTCAGGGATTTGTTGTTTCACAAAATACAAAGGGTTGTGGATTGAGACTTTGAGGAATAATTCTCTATTGATACAATAGTAGATAGAAGCAAAACTGTCATGTCCCAGACGCAGAACCCCCTTTTTTTTTTCAAATTTCCTGCCTTATGAAGATTTCTAAACCCAGCACAAATAACCAATCAAGTAACTACAATTTATAAAACCATAACTGTATAGACAAAATTGGTATTTTTTTAGAATGAAGATGAAACATCTTCTGATATAACACAGACAACTATTAAGGATTGGGAGACAAGGCTGAGAGTAAATGGAAAACATATTTTCTAAATTATTTTATTCTTGAAAAGCTCATTTCTCCTGATTAAGGGCTATTTCAAATGAAAGGAAATTTACAAGTTTCCCAAAGATTAGTCTGCAGTTCTGTGGTACCTGGAAGGACAAAGCAATGTGCAATCCTACATCCTAGCTAACAGCAAACACATGAACCTGGTAGACTCAATCAACAGGTGCCTGTCCCACTTTTTCCTCACACTCTGAATAATGCCTCCTTCCGTCCTCCTTTCTCTCCCTCCTTTTTGCAAAATTTGTCCCATGTTGGCCTCATGGCAGACATCAAAGAGCAGCAATGGCTGCCTGTGAGAGACGGAGAGACTACAGGTAAGTTAATCAAATGCATTTATATGTTACTTTGTATGTACTGGGTTTACAAAATTCTATGGCAAAAATGTATTGATCTGAGATATGATAGGATCTAAGAAATTTATCTATTAATGTCTGAGGGTGCAATTTTATTAAGCCTAAGTACTCCACACCTGAGCATTTTCATGGAGGATGACACAGAAAATTTCGTATAGCACTGGATGAGTTCTATTAGTACTGATGAATATATTACTTTTTAAGGAGACACTGTTAGAATAATGCATCTGCTGCACCTGTGAACGCTACAACTGATTCTCTAGCAGGTTATCTGCTGCGGGAGAATCTAAGACGGCTCTTTTGTAGTTCAATGGATCGTAACAAATACGGCTTCTGCCACAGCAGCATGAAACAGGCAGCACTGCCTTTCACCAGCTGACTTGGTGTTCCTTGCTGGAGACAAAAATAAGGGAATGTAATATATCATCAATGTAAATGCTCATTGCAAGTGGAATTCAGAATGCGTTTGAGAAAATATAAGCATTCCTCAGAGTGACTAAGCGGCCAGGGCGGGACCAACAAAACTAGAGGCATCATTGGTGGTGGAAGAAATGCCACTGGGATGCTGAGGGCAGAGAGAGGCAGAAATCTGGACTGCAATAGTGTGGGTGCTTTAGGACATGAAAAGAGTAGTAGGTCCTCCTGAAGCACAGAAGAAAATGTTGGAGACGCCAGTGCCAAAGGAGACGAGGACCATTAAGCCCAGCAGAAAGAACAGGTCAGGCCTATCTGACACCTGGCTCAGAGCACCAGCCCGGCAGCCGTCACCTCGCTTTCCTGAGCGCTGCCGGAGCTTCGCGCCTGCTCTCAGGCAAATCACTCACAGATGGTGACAAGAGGCCACCTTCTCCCCCCGGTTCCCCAGTGCAGCCTGGGTTGGATTCACCTTATGGATACAAGGCTGACCCTGGTCCCCAGCCACTGCTTTGCACAGCCACAGCTCAGTAATCTCTGCAGCAAAGCAATTAGACGGGATAGCAGCTCTACTGTTTTAGCAAGGGGAAACATAATTTGAATACTGTAACTGAGAAAGGGCAGACGCGTGGCTGGTTTATAAGCATTTTTAAATGGTTGTCTGACTAGGTTTCTTGCTCTCAGGATAGCATCCTGTTCGCAGTTTGGACTAAAGAGATTTCACAGGCTCTGAATGATAGGACAAAGTGTCATTTGTTTTCTCTACAGACATAACTGCTTCCTACTCAGCCTTTGCCTCAGAGGTATAATCATGGAAAACCAGAGAACTGGAGCATTTCTGCAGTTGCAGATTGACAACATTGAAACATAGTCTTGGCCCTTTCAAATGCCATCTGTCTAATGAGAGCGAGGTCTTCTCTTCCCCTCACAAGAATTCAATATTATTTGTTGTGTAAGAGAGAAGAAATATAAAAATGTGCAGGATTTAATTCAGGGAGAGTGGACATGACAGAAGAAAAGAGTAACATAAATGTTGGGCTCCTATCTACCTTTTACTAAAACAAGAATAAGGGATCAAGCAAGTGAAGTTGAAGTGCAATAAAGTTTAAAGCTAATAAATACTTTTCTTCCACATTGGTTATAATTAACCTGTCAAGTCAGTACCACAATAAGTCACCGAGACCAAGCACTTAGTATTCACAAAAAGATTAGACAACTGTGGCCCAGTTCCCCTCTCCATATAAGGTGGACTTAGACACTGAGGGAGATGCAGCAGTAACACGCAGCTCCCTGATTTAGAGACGGCAGGCTCCAAAGCGAGTTAGAAATGTGCCTGAACAGGTATAAGTTAAATCAATAGTGCACTGTCTCTCTGATTGCTGCCACAAACTGCTTCAGGCCAAGAAGAATCTTCTACAGCAAATCATTCAGCAAGTACGTGCTAGGAAGCCTTGTGAAGTGTCCTACCAGCTCTGACATGTCTCCGAAGATCCGGATTCTCCGTCCAGTGCAGCTTCTTTTTCATTTGTCCCAAATGTCACTTTTAACTCCCTGTGCTCTGTTTTTCCTGTGTCTGACTAGCGATAAAAATACTGATCTCTGCAACGACATGCCCTGAGATTTACTTGTGAAATGTGGTGTTATTGTTGTATCTTCCAAGACAGGATATGGTGCTGACCACTTTCAGAAATGATTTATGGTTGAAAATTACTCACCTCCCTAAGTATGGCAATCCCTGTGTACCTACATAAAACAAGCTTTTTAACTTGTAAACCGTAATCTTTGTAAGCCATATGGTTTGTACTTTTGTATGCCCTTTCAATTTTCTTTTTATCCACCCAATACTCAAAAAATTCAGTTCCAAATAATCTCCCCAAATTCAGGTACAT
Organism: Chionis minor; assembly: GCA_013398295.1. Taxonomy (NCBI): domain Eukaryota; kingdom Metazoa; phylum Chordata; class Aves; order Charadriiformes; family Chionidae; genus Chionis; species Chionis minor. The sequence goes on along the minus strand of VZSF01009054.1, from coordinate 210,317 downwards.
TCATAGCCAGGGGTTCAGGATTCAGTTTCAAACTATCAGGTAACAGATATAGCTACAAACTCCTCACAGAATTAAACAATACATTAAGAAAACCCATATACAATTGAGTTAGAGGCCAAAAATCTCATCCCACTTTAATATTACCCAAATAATTAATTGCAGCGATGTGCCAAGTCTTTTTAATGACATGTACAAATAACTTATGCCCTTGAAATGTGTCTCAAGCTGAACTTAAATAGATCAATTATTTCAATGATTCATCTCTCGGAGGTTTTTTTTTTTTTTGGTAAGGCTAAACACATTTCTGTGTTATGATATCAGATGATCAAAGGAGGTCTACTGAACTAGTCTAAATTAGGCTAAGTAGAAAAAATACTAGGGAATTAATTTTTATGATCTATCTTAGATTTATCTGCTCTTTGTTAAATATTTCCTGAAACTAGACTCTGTCAATGAAGGAAACAACATACTGGTAAGCTTAACACGATCATTTGCAGTCTAAGTTTGCAGAAGGAAGGTAGCCTCCTTGTAAGGGGAAATGCAACTCTTCAGAGGTAAGAAAGACTTGCCTCAAACGTCTATATTGGCGTGGGCTTCTGAAGCGAGAAGTGACAGATGGCAGTAGGACTTGCTGCTTGCTAGTTTACAAGGACAAAGCTGAGTGCCTCTCTCTTTGACCCTTTATTTTCTCTATATTTTTCAATCTACATTCTGTCGTCCCAGTAACCAATTCAACAAGTAACCCATAAAACCTCAATGAACTGAAACAACGTTCAAGTTTTTGTCATGTTGTTTTGTACTATACTAATCTATTTTATTTGTCTTTCAAGGTCCATGAGTTTAATGGAACTTGTCTCAGGTCACCGTTTGTTTAATTTTTCCCCATAAAGTCAGCTGTGCTACATACAGTTTTCACGGCCAGCACTCCTCACAGCAAATAATGTTCAGTGTGAGAGCACCAAGACGTAGGAGAGGACAGGACACACAGTGGGGAAAAGCCTCTAATGTAGCAGGGTGGCCTACAGCACACAAGAACTGATCTCAGTAAGAGTGAATGTGGTGGATGCACAGGTCACTTCCCTCACCTCAGACTTCCCCAAGACGCTTTTTTCTGTCGCACAATTCTTCTACATGCCTAAATTAAAAGGCCATATGCATGAAATAATATAGTTGGATATACCATATAGCGTAAAATTCTGCATTCATCTTGCTTCAATTTCAACAGGTGATTAAAAAGCCCATCTCCTTACCTCCCTTATCTGCCAGCCTCTCCACCTTCCTTAAACTTTCCCATCTTTAGAACTGGAACAAGGCATTGACTCCTTATCGACGCTAAGACAGGCAGTGGTGGGAGACGACAAATAGTCTGTGCTCAAAACTTCACACCCCCAATGTAATAAATTGGACACCACCTACTGATGATGCAGCACAAAAAACACCATTACACTAAATCTTGCAGTCTTGAGGCAGACAAATAACACTGAGTTTAATCTAAATTCAATGAAATTATTTCAGATGACTTACTAGGCCAGTCTACATGCGAGTTTAGCATGAAGAACAGCTTTCAGCTTCTGTATCGGCGTTCTATTACAGTAAATTAGCAATATAGAGTCTCTATTGTTTTCCCAGTCTAATTATTAAGATTGGTTTTACTATTTTAGAGAAGCACTCAAAAGCCTCCACAGGTTGATAATATTCCATATCACACAGAGAAGCAGAACTGAGCTAAACAGCAAAAAACATTTGACTAAGAGATATAAAATAAAATGTCTCCAATATTAAAAGTAAGTAAAGCTATATCCTGATAAACAGTGGCCTTGATTTTTAAATACAGCATAACACATCCGAGACTTAATTGCAGAAGGCAACACATACAGAAGAGATATGAGATTTGCAAAACTAAATATTACATTCAATACACTTTTCCACCTTTTAAAAGCAAGAGAAACTTTACTTCTATCAGATGCTCTTCAGTTTTATGACAAATACAATTAATGCCCTGAAGATAAAGGAGAGCATTAGAGCATGGCGTAGAAATGTGCTCAGCATAGAAAGCTTAACACAGAAAAAAATACAAAAGAGCTGTAAAATTTCACTCCATGTAGAATAACTCAAAACAGGTTCAAGACAAAAATAGGACACAGTTAAGCATCTGAAGTGAAATAATACAAAGAAATTATACTCAGGTATGCCAAATTAGCATATTACAGCTTCAGAATGTCATACAGACACTATTAACCATTTCAAAACCTCTGTGCTGTTATTTCAACTAAGACAAAAGTGATCATTTTGCGTCTACTGGACTTTCTGCATGGTTGAACAGGTGAAATACCTCATTATTGTCTCTTAAGTGCTTTTAGCTTCATGTTGTATGAAACACCAAGATATTACTGTTATTCCAGATTCAGGAGTGGGGACAGAGAGAACTGAAGACAACCAAGTCAATCTGAGTTATAGCCTCAGTAAAGTATGAGCCATCTCCCACCATTCATGTTCACTATACTCTAAGGCAACTGCATTAACAACAACCATTAAAACCTATATAAGCAGAGGAAGCTCTAGTATTCTCTGAACTAGGCCACAGATCCTACAGCCAGTCTACTGGAAGTGGTGTTTTCAGCTGTTATGATGAAGTGTTCATCTGGGAAGACAGGTTTGCTAGGGAGAGATTTGTGTTAAGTATATTCATGTTAGAGTATATGTCAATTTACTTAGATTTTCAACAGCAGGAGAACACTTTCTACCTCCATGGTAGATATCATACCATAATAGTTTTCCCTGGATTTTCTGTTTCGTATCGTATCTCCATTAGATAACAAACTCACCCGAGAACAGGATACATCTTTCAGCGACTTGTGAATTGACTGTTTTCACACTATACTCTGTAAAGCGCCGTGTTGCCCATGCTGGACACCAGCCTCCTGCTTCAAAAGGGGCACAGAACACTTTATTAGGTAGGAAGCAAGTTTAGGGGATTAAGTAATAATTTGCCCTGTCTGGGCTAAATAACCACACCAAAAAAGCACAACTTGACTTAAACATAACTCACTCTCCTAGTAGAGCTGTCATTTTGACTGCTTTGTTTCCACAATCCTTCTAAGAGCTAGAAAGGTAGCCAGCGAAGAGGGGTGCCAGGATATCATCTGACCACGTAGAAAATCTGTCTGTAGTTTTTAGCTTTTGAATACATAAACATCTATTCGAAGGGTTTCACAATTGAGATTTAAAAGAACAAATTGAATTTTTCTGCTCCATTCCATTCTGCACTGACGTTTATCTCTACGTTTTCCTTTTAAGTGATTAGTTACTGCCACACATAGCAGGTAGGCTGAAATCCTTTTTCATCCCTGCTTAGCATCTCCCTACAAGGCTTACTTCCAAAATGATTGAAGACAAGAGTTCAGAAACAACAGACGCTGGCAGCCTGCCAGTCACATGCACCCACACAGATGCAAAGTTAAAAATATATCAATTCACGCCTCATACAAGTGGGTACCGTAGGATAGAGAGGGCTGATAGAACAGATTGAGAGGGAGAAGTGCATATTCACAAAGGGCGGTACACACGTATCTGTCAAGCGAAAGGCCATGAGGAAAGAACGGGAACTTCTGGTACTGCTGTGCTATGGATAGGGTGCCTTAGTCAAAACCTTTATTTGCTGGGGTTATTTATGCTTAGAACTTTGTACCTGGACTGGGATTCTCATCCCTTCTTCCTCCTTTCTATTAAAGTCCCTACCACAGAGTACCATGGACGTACCACTAGGGGTAGGACATAAGTAGTGTTGGTAGGAGAATCTTTGGTTCCAAGTGATTGTCTAAGGTTAGAGTTGACTAAGGGATCAATGTGACAGACCTGTTTTCTGTGATCACCTGTGTCTCTGTTGGCCTTGAATGGGTAGATTTTCACCACTTCTTTCACTGTGGCTGAGCTGCACCTTGAAGGTGGCCCATTCCTCCTACAGAATTCAAGCTGAATTCAATTGCTAGACAGCCAAACCCTCAAGGACTGTACCTTAGTTTCAGAGGATTTGGGGTTTTCTCATTTGCTTGGTTTTAGTGTGATGATTAACTTCTGCTCCAGATTCCCTAATTTGAGCGAATCAATTCTTTTCAGTACTAAATGGGAGGAAAGTTCTGAGTGAGCATCTGAGTCCGGTCTGAAAGGTGCTGCTTCCCAAGAACGACTGATGGCTCAGGCTCAGTCAGTATCACACAGTGAGGAAAAGATCTCCCCTGTTCTCTTAAGCCTCACGCTTTTCCTGGGTCTTGTTCTAAGTCTCCTTTTAGGAGACTTTTATTCCAAACAAACAATGAGAGCTGCTCTTTTTAACAATTTAAAGTAGTGCAATGTCAAGATTTTTATCTATTCTAATGGCAGTACTTGGAATTGTGTACTGAACCCATTATCAAAGACAGGCTATGGAAATTAGTTGCATAATTAATTGTGTTAAAGCAGTGGTGCTTTCTTGAATGTACCCTTCTAAGCAGGGGTGAATCTTCTGCAAAAAGTTATTAGGATTTGCTAAGCCGGGAGCTTCTCCCCAGACCCCAGGTCAGGAAAGTCGACAGTGTGCAAGCTGAGCGCTCTCAGGGTAGCAGCTGTATAAACAGCCACAGAAAGTATGGGTTTAATTTTATGTTGTCTTAGGACTGGTTTTTGTAATAATAAAATCAAACCCCAGGAAAAGTGTGTGGCTTTGAGGCAAGCAACTCTGAGGACTGGACAGGGCTAAGGTTAGCAGAAGGGCATGTTTATAGTGCTAATAAACTAGATTCTGATTTCTAGCATGAAGAGATTAAATTACAAACTGATGAAGCTTCTCCACAAATGTGATTTCTATTAACATTAAAGCAGTCATGGGCATATATTGAGGGGAGAATCGGTCTCTAGAGTTTGCTATTTTAACCATCAGTCATACAGCACAATTGCTGGAAGAAAATAAACGGTATAGCAATAGCAATTCTAAAGGCAGATAGAGGACAGGAAAAAGAAAATATTAAATAAGAACAGTCACTATGGAAACAGTTGGATTTTTAGTATTTTAATACCTGGATGACTCAGAGGAGTGGTAATAAGACCTGGAGCCTTTTGCATTTGAAGGAGATACCGGTTCAAATTTTGCCTAAGCAAAGATCATCCCAATAACAGTTTATGTAAAATGACTTCACAGTTTCAGTTCATTTTCAGAGTTAGTATCTAGCTAGGAAATATCTCCACCATGCAAATACCCTGGGTCGAAGGCCTAGCAGAAGGCCTGAAAACCTGACTGGGGAGGCAGCATTTTCTCGCTGCTTTTACAGCAACAAGGTTGGGACTTAAGAAAGTTTTTTTTGCTGCTGCTGCTGCTGCTAATGCAACGCCTGGGAGTACCAGAACGTCAGTCTCCAGGCTTTGCAACCATGGCTCGTGACCACCAAATTGAAAATGACGGAAAAGCGTACTTTGCAAAATGGAGAAAGGATGAAGTTAATGAATTGCAGAAGAGAAACAAGATTTAAACCTAAATCTAACATATTCCTAAATTTGGGAATTTTTCTAGATTACCTTGTCCAAGCTACAACTCCCACCTATGCTGTTTGGCCTAAAGCCAGGCTCACATCCAGCACCGTTCAGGTAACTTAAATGCACTGGTGTCTCTGTGACAGACACAGGCATTGCTGTAGGAGTGACTGACACGCAGTTTCACTTAATGTTCAAATAATTTTGTTAAAGAGCTAAACTGCATGAGATTTATTTAGTTTGTAATCCTGGAGATAAGCAACAAAGGACTACTTGAACAATTATCTAGAAAAACTTCTCTCTGATATTTTCAGTCGTGCACAAGTGAAATTCTTTCTAATGTTCTTTTAAGTTGCCCTACTTGCTTGTACAGAGACTGAGAGGAAATCTAACACTCCTTCCTCCGTTTCTTTCCTAATGCCTACACACTAGACACAATGCAAATCTGGACTGCCGCCTTGGTAGTCTCGCTACCAACTGCTACTGGATCCTGGAGAACATAAAGCAGATGGAGCACATTACCAACAACTTCTTTTGCCAGCTAGTCAATCAGTTGAAAACATCCATGATCTAGCCATATTTTTTAGAAGAAAGTTGCACAGGACAGTATTAAAGCTTATTAGTAGACATAGCACAGGAAAGTACAGGTGAGAAAATCGGAGATAACCTCACCAGATTCCTGTTCTGCACAAGTGACATTCACAGAAAGGGACTCCATGTGCTTTTAAAAAAAGTCATTGCTAAAAATAAGCACAAAACCAGTTCAACTTCACTCATCTAACTTATGAGGCATTCTTAATGAGGATGTGAGTATTTTCAGGACAATACCACTAATTTCTATACCGTACCCATGAAGTAGTATTAGGGTGACTGAGACCAACTGAAACAAGACAATAAAAAGTAAGAAAGTAGAAGCTGTATTGGGACAGTATGATAACTCCAACCTGGCCGTTGACTTTCTGAAAACTGTGCTGCAAATGGAAGCTTCACAGGGAGGACTAAGATGCACTGAGACAGAAGCTGTAAATGCAGGACAGCCCATGTATCTGGCTATACCAAAGCAAGACCCGTAACGGGCTGTTCCTCCCAGGCCCTAGAAACTAGAAAGCCACAGCATTAAGAAGAAATATCTAAATTTTCACCCATCTAAGGAACTATGAGACATGTTGCATTAGCAGAAGTTAAGATTTGGTATATAAGAAGAAATTCAGCAGGAAAACTACACACTTCTTGGAAGTCTGTTCCCTGGTGAACCACAGGAAGAAGTGCATTCACCATCATGCAGCATTAGCTTCAAAGGCAAAAAGAGTTCCAGCACCAAATTCGCTTATAATAACGATCCAGTACAGATAATTTGGGTTCTTGTCTAGTCTTGGTCATAAATATTTATTTTCAATAGACGGAGTATAGAATCCCATTCATGTACTGATACTCATGGGTCTGATACACAAAAGCTCTACCAGTTGTTGCAACTGTCCTCAATTTTACAAGACACGTAGCAGTACTTGCTAACAACGGGAAGGCAGCTTCACACCCTCATGCTTTGATTAAACAGCAATCATGTTATTTTGCTGTTTTGCTCACCATGCATCATACACATCTGTTACTTCAAAGAAAATTTATGTTTACACAAAGGCTCAAATAGGACTTGAAGAAGAAGGGGGGGTTATGGGTGCAAAATTTCTAATCTCAACGTATTTTCATTTCTGGGAAGACAAAACCCCCTTTTCAGTTAAATAAATTTTGTTTAAATGCACATGCACAAACACAAAATTGAAACAGTATTTCAGCTTTTTAAAATGCATGCAATGAACTGAAATCAGAATAATTCTGGTATTTTAAAATTTTACTTGTAATTAACAAAAAAGATCAATCAGCAGCAAAGCAAATAGAAAGGAAAATTAGCATCTTCAAATTGTTCATTAGCCTAGACTAGTAACAAATATTTTTGTGCTTTCTGCATTGGCCTCCATTTTCTTTTAGGCTCAGAGCAAGTTTTACAAATGTGTTCTGATCAACAAAATGTATCAGTTTTTGTAAAACCCTGACATGATTCAGATGCCAGGATTCCTTCTTGAGGTTCTTTTAATCTGCTCTCCAGGTTCTTATTTATGTTCTCCTTTAGATATATGTGCCTCTTAGCAAAAAGCAAAATTTCCTATCATGTCCTGCCTGGGTCAAAAAATATTAAATTCATTCCTTATCACAAACTATTTGTTAACTTAGGCATTTTAAATGTTTATGAAAAAGTGCTGTGAATTCCTTCCTTTTATGCATCAGTCAAACTCCAAACCCACTGCATTTCTGTGGGTGTACAAGCAATTTAAATTTCAGCAATTTTCTGTTAGTCAGTATTACCTTTTATTTCCAAGTAGTAGGGAACTCAACTAAAAATTACAATGAGCAAACTTCAGAGGCTTTGGAGCCTGGGTTTGGTTTGGATGTTGATTCATACGCTGTTAAACACTGCTGCAGAAGTAATATTCTCCATTGCATTAGATCACTTTTTTCTAAGCCTTTGATGATTGCAGTAAGATAAGACCCCTTGAAGTGTCCCTGCCCTTGTACACCGGTGTGGAGAAGGTCTGCAGAAGCCCCAGGTGGTTTCCCTGCTGCATTCCTGCAGCCCAGCCAGTCTCAACGCTGCCCCAGAGGATAAGATCTGGCCATTGAAGAACGTGATGGAAAACTGCTGCTGATTTCAGATTTTGATACTTCTCTAAATGAGGCTGGAGTGATTGAGGGTTTTCTTTTCAGCCCTCTCATTTGATTCACTTGACCATAGCACTGACACATGTGAAAACGTGGGGGTTTTTTAACCTACAGAGCGACTCTCACATTACCTGATTAAGAATGCTATAGCCCAGCAGGAGATTAATATCATTCCCATCTTTCAATCAGGAATAAATGTTTTAATCAGGAAATTTACACCACTGTAAAATCTTAAAAGAACCAAAATAAGCTCCTGCTTTGTGGGGGTATGTGTATGAAGATCTTATCAAGTTTGCAAATGCCCCTTGAAACAAGCTGAAATTGAGCCAGGTACCTACACAGCTAGCCACTAATGAAAATAAAATAAAGTGCCCATCTAAACTACTGGATAATGAAATTAAGTATCAAATTAAAATGAGAAGAAGGCTATTGCATAAAATTAATGACTTTTGTGATGTCCCTGGCGAAGTATAGTCGCTTGACAGATGTTATCTGAGGTGGTCATTTAAACGAGCTGGAGCTGGTTCACCACTTAGAGTTAGCCCTATGCAAAAGGAATTCCCTTTTTTTGTAGATTAATTTTCAGCTCTAGTGCAATATCAGATCACCAGTTCCAGCTCCCCAGATATGATTTCTGGAAGGGGCAGAGACACTCCACACCATGCTACTACATAATTTTCTACAAAGAAAGAAGAGCTAGAGCCACGACATACTGTAGTCCAATAAGGCATTAGTTAGATATATTGGCTCACTTAATTCAGACCTTGGTTTTGTTCAAAAGATGGAAATTAAAATAAATGAGCTGACTGACAGAGAAGGTGAGCATGAGAGCAAGTTTGCCCACTGGAAATACCATTAAGGTTACTATTAACTATCAGGAACGGAGAGACACTGAAACAGCCCACATAAATCCCCTCCAGCTGAACAAATCAGGAATGCATGTAAGAGAATTAAAAGCTTTTCATTCCTCTTTTTTTCAGGAAATGCTACGGCTCTGTTAAAGAACTTCAATGGATAGGAAAACCCCCAACCTTGTGAGAGTTTTGAGAAGGAAGATTATAAAAAGTTTTCAGTGAATTCACAGATTCCCTGGCTGTGCACAAGCTGCAGAATACAAGGGCTCCTTACAGCCCGGTTAGCCTGGCATGTCCCAGCCCTCAGAAGGATTTTGATTTCGTTGACAAATTATCAAGGAGGATTCTCTGAACCAAAAACCAGAACAGAGAGAATCTAAAATAGGTCTGCTCTCTTAAAATGCCTTAGCTGAAATTTTTTAAATGCTTCACACAGTCATATGCACAAACGTCCTTATTTAGGGAAAATGTGGTGGAACAAACTAGGGGAGAGAATTATGATCCTGAAGAAATCAGTTGTAAAAGCAGATAAGCAGAAGGAGACTCACCTTTTGGTGATTGACAGTGACTTTTAACAGCTTGAATCTTGACACAAGCACCTCAGCTAAATGCTTGTTGCTCACGATGCTTCAAAGAAATGACCTGTGGTAACCAGACTAATGACCAGAACTGGAGAGAAAGAAAGATAAAATTTCCTTTTAGAGAAGTGCTCTGTATTGACATACTGTTGGCATATTATCAGCTAAAGATTGAAAATATGTGGGAGGTCTGAATGTTGTCCCAGCTGAACTGGAAATCGGAGTACTCCAAGACAGTTGTCCAAAGCTTTCCACCAGGGTGCAACACTCAGGGGACGTTTCCCAAGCTGACTTCCTGTCAGTTCCTTTAGTTTTATTGTGGAAAGCATTTCAAGGAGAAAAATTAGTGTTTTACACTTTGTGTTGGGGTTACTGTGACTGGACCACTAGGATTAGATTCAGACCTAACATAAAAATGTCACTTGAAGTCACTGTGAGGCAGGAGCCCTTATGCTAGCACCGCATGGCCTTCTGGCTAAACACAAACAAGAAGGTAGAGGGGACTGTAATACACTGGCATTTCATTCTCTGTCACTGACATCAGTTCTTAAGTGGCCAAACTCTTTTACGCTTGACATCAGAGAAAGGCTAGGTGGTTTCTTTGATTATTTCATTTAGCAAGCCAAAGGCAAGTGGTCTTCTGGCAGCTTCCCACAGCAGCTTTATAATCTGTTACAGTTGCTTTCTTCATCTTGCTGTTTTACTCAATGCCATAATTATTTTCTCATTTCCAAATTCACTATTAATTTTAATTAAGCTCATCTACACTCATTAGTTTAGCTAATCTAGCTTCACATTTAAACACACACACATACTTCCCCCGTCTTCATTCTGATGTAGCACTGGCGTGGAAAGTTTTATGCAGAGAGGCAGAAAGACCCACATATGTAATGAAATAAAAGGGCTTATAACTGCAGCTGGTTGAGGATTTTTTAATTAAGCTTTTCCTATCCAAAAAAGCCAATTAGTTGGGATTGAAAGTTTTCAGAGACCTACATCCTGTTTAATAAAATTTTAATCTGAAGTTTTCTCTGGTGAAAAGTAGAGAATAATCACTAGCTAATACAAATCAAACTTAGAGGTCAAATCTCATCTAGAACAGAGGAGGTACTGAACATGCTGCATTTGATTATAAGAGCAGCTCTGAATGCATAAACGCCAGCCTCACAAGTCCCTCACCATGAAGCTGCTTGAGTGATCTCGTTTTCATTAGATACTCAGGATTTCATTCAGCGCTGGGCACAATTTCAAATGTCTGGATTTTTTCATGTAGCTGAAGTCTTGTTCTCCCATAGTTTTATTTTTATGAAGGACTAAACGAAAGACTAGATCAAATGCATTATTATTTCTATTATTATCTTCTGAGATCTCCTGCTCACAGATTTTATGTGATGCTTCAATGTTTGGGTAGGCCATAAAGTTTAGCAAGGAAATTCTAACCTTGTCTGTGTCCTGCATATGAAAACAAGTATTCTTGTTTAACTAACAACATGATCGATACAAAGCAACCACTTCACAAGCTGCTGAATCAGAAAATATTGTCCACGGATTGCATCATTCTATTGTTTACTCTTCTACTGGGCTAATTCAGCATCTCTCACAAGCCACAATAATTACTTCATGCTTGTGCCGTCCCTGTCAGACTCTCCTATTTTCAATATTCTGCAGAGAAACAAGGAGATGCTAAGGTGGACCATATTCACAGTGCGTTATCATCCAATATCCTAACAGTTGCTGGTACCAGATGTTTCAGAAGATGATAAAAGACCCCACAGGAAGCAGATGTAAGACAATCTGCTCTGCCTAACTCACATGCAGAACTATATCCAGTCCACAAAGTTCATCTATATTCTCAGAGCCTGCAAAAATGAGGCATATTTCCAGTATCAGCACTTACTCATATGTAGTAGCTTCACCAGTCATACCCTGTCAATAAGTCTTTCCATTTTTTCCCTTTTCTCCCAGCTGTTTCCAATGTCCATTCCAGGAACTCACTCTACCTAAAAACATCTCTCCAGATATTCAGAAGAACATGCAAGCATCAAAACAGATTTAAGAAGTTTTGAAGTGTTCTGTTTAACTATGTATGTACCTTTAGCAAAGATAAGAGATTACCCCAAAACGAAAGTTACCGTATTATTTAGTAAAGCAAGACAGAGGCAAATTGGTATGATTGTTTTCATGATTATAGGGAGGTAATGTCTGTAATCTTGGACTAACAGGTCATCTTCAGGTCTTATTCTTCTGGATGAATCAGTCAGAAATGTTACTGTTTATGGTGATTCCATGTTTCACTTTCTATGGCCTCCACTTACTGTGAACATAAAATAATTCTCTAGAAATTGTTACAATTAGAATTCAACATCATCTATTCTCTTTGAGGAGGGAGAAAATATGTGGATTACATCCGAGTACCCTGAGGACTGTAGGACTCACATATTCATGTATTCAATCTTATGAACATCTCCAGAGGATAATAAGACAAAATAGAACTTACTTATTTTTACAGTCTGCTCTAGGTCTTCTGTATTTTCAAGTTCATCATAGGCTATTTCTTATTGTTTTTTCCTAACATAATTTGGAATAGACCCAAGACTGCGTGAACGTGAGTTCCAGAACAGATATTTGGTTGAGAGACAATTTAGATGTGTTTTGGTGATATAGCAAATGCCCTTGTATTTGTGCAGCTTTGAATTATGTTACAAATGTTGGTACAATAGTACCCCCAAGCTTTAAAATGATTACCCATTTACACAGACTCACAAACACAGAAAAAGAAAAATATCGCAGTCAGCCTTTTCTGGCCCCCAAATCCATCTCTCTGTTGTAGATTTACATTTATGTGCCGAGACCCTCAAAACTGGCCAAGAAGGGAAGAGTGAGCAGCGGATGCATTATGAACACTGGGAGAAATGTCAGCATTTCAACCTAAAAGCATATTCTGTTGTCATGGCAACACGATGTAAAGTGTTTTCTTAAAGAAAAAGATTGCAATGTAAATGGAAAAGAAAAACTCAGTTAATAGAGCAAATTCAGACGATGTGTTCTATGAGGTTGTGACATGGAATAAACCACAAAATTTATTACCATAAACAGATTTTTTTTTTTAAAAATCCCATATAGAACAAACACTTGCTTCACAGAAATGACATTTGATAAAAATCTCATTTATCATTAGAAACGAAGTTTGGAAGCTGCACTTTTTTTTTTTTTTTTTAAATTCAAATTAATTTCACATATTTCCTACCAGATACTCAGAAAACATATGATGGTTTGATCCCTCATTTTCTATGTAAACAACTGATTTAAAGTAGCTTGATGTTTTATGCAACACCAAAGATCTGTTAAGTGCTGTAGAAACACTTAACGTGTCACTGGCCCTATAATTGCAGCGGTCAAAGGGTAGAGAAAGGGAATATCTTTATCCCATTTCAAAGTAGGAGCAGAGGCACAGGGCACGTGAAGCCAGAGGCCCAAAAATCACATGAAAAGCTTCCAACTGTGTTGGGAATTACATCAAGATTGCTGTAGCCGTTATGTAGTTTACAATGTCATTCTCATCTGCTCTTGCAAAGAGAGAAATCGGTGACTATTTTCCTTCAAACATTTACTGAGGTTTACAGTTATTAAAGCTCCCATCATTTAGTCCTGCCTAAATCATTAAAATTTTTGTCATTGCTTGGAAGTGTGACCCATGCCTCGGGGCATGCACTGGAACAGAACAGCAGCGACAGAAATACCGAGGCGGCCCTTGCGGCCCTTGCTCGCTGGCCATTAGAATGAATAGATTACATCTCCCACAGTGGCAAGAGAGAACGTATTTTTGTATCAGTCTAAGTGACCTTGTATCACTTAGATGGAGCTGGAGAATTTCTCCCCTGCACCCCACACCTCCACAATAAAGACAGATATTAAAAAAAAACCCAAAAGGCAAACAAATCTTGAGAAATGTCTCATGCTGGCTTTCTTTCCTTCTTTGCCAATAGTCTGCTGTACACAAAAAGCTAAAATATTTATGAACTAAAAGAACTAATGAATTAGAAAACTTGGATTTGAAATTCTATTTGACAGCTCGCAAACAGGATGGTTCTTCAAGAATACATAGAGAAACATGCCCCTAACCTGCCTGCTGCCTCTGCAGAAAAAGATCTCAGCAACCAAAGATTCATCTTGCCTACAGCTGACCACTAGAAGAATGTGCCCTGGCACGTGGAATTACAATGATTTATTTGGTAGTTTCTGGGAGTCAGCAGAGAATGGGGTCCCTCGAGGGCGGACACCACCTGGGCACAGACAAGGAGATGCCACCTGCCCCTTGGAGAGGACAAAGAGAGCAAGGCAGAGGAAACCAGCAGGCCACAAAAGCAGGTCTTGGCTTGCAAAGGTCATCCTAGTGTCACTGTTACACCCTTTTACAGAGGGATTTTGTTTAAAGGGCACCTGGAGAAGCAGGAACATTAGAGAAGGAAGGGGGAAACCAAGGACATCAAGTTCATGTCGGACAGTGCAGAAAGCAGCCCAAGAGCACTGCTGCGTGACAAGCACCAAGCTGTGGGACACACTGGGCACTGCCTCTTGACAATGCGTCAATGGTCGGGCAAACCAGGACACAGTGACTTTACACTGGGATTTGAGGGGGTCCAGCATCTTACAGGATCCAACTTCAGTGCTTTAAATAAGCTGCAGCCTTTAGATCTGAAGTCGCCTAGAGAAGGAGGACTGAATTCAGCTCCGTTTGAAATGGGCGATAAGAGCAATTTACTGGAAAGGTACATTGTGAGTAGATACTACAGCAATTCTGATATAAAAGATTACTTGTCTTGTTAAAAGCTTACAAGTTATTTGTCATCTCAATGCTCTGTTCCCTACAATGTCAGGTTCCGGAAAGTTCCGAACTCCCAGGTAATGAAACAACTCAGTTTGTGCGAAGAAAAGTATCTTGTATAAAGAATTATGGCTTTGCAGCCACTTCTGGAAGGTGGTGGTCATGGTCTCCTTGCCTCTTTCAAAAATGTGTCTCTGAGCTTTGTATTATGTGAGATATGAAAAAAGTGGGATGCCGAGACTCCTGTGAGCCACCTTTCCCTTGGCAGGGAGGGGAACTGCCAGCGAAGCACAGCACGACTGCCACCCACCCCGGAGCCCTGAAAAGGCAGCATGAGTTTAGAAAAGCTTCCTAGAAGTGCAGCACAAGAAATTTGCATTGAGGCTGCCTGTATGTCAGACGTGGCTTGTTCTAGACCTGTCAGCCTGGAAACCTTCCTGGGTGATACCTTCACTGAAGGGCCAGAACGACACTGCATTAGCTCTGACGCTGCTAAGACTTCTCTAGCAGTTTTTAGCAGGAAGAGTGCTGTGCGCCACGGCCTCTGCACTGCAATAAAATCACAGGTCATTTCTTATTCTGCTCTCACCCATATGACATTAACCCAGTTCCAGTTTTGTCCTCCAATTCTCTTCCTGAGTGAAAAGGACCATATTTAATTTCTTCTGCTGTTTGGTTAACTTACGTCATGAGGATTATAAGCTCTGTCATGTGGAAATACAACTTCGTCCCTGCTTGTACAGCACCCAGCACAAAGGGACTCTTGGGGGCCAGTGGTGCCTCTAAGTGTTACTGGGGTATAATAATAATAAACATGTGAAGTGCGTCTCCACACACACTACTGAAACTAACAGAAT
Source organism: Chionis minor (assembly GCA_013398295.1). NCBI lineage: Eukaryota > Metazoa > Chordata > Aves > Charadriiformes > Chionidae > Chionis > Chionis minor. Next base: position 194,989 of record VZSF01009054.1, on the reverse strand, counting down.
GATTTTAAGAAATCCCAGAAAATTCTTAGTTAATGATACATTCCTCACGAGTTCGAAATCTTATCTCGTATCAAGGAGGTTTGAAAAGGAAGTTTTAATGCTACTTCCTCTACGGAGTATTTCAGAGATAACATACTTCAGGAAACACTGCTGGGGCCTACCCATGTTTTTTGACCTAGAAAAAAGATTGCAGAATAAGAACCTGCTCCTCCATCTGGTGTATACACTAATAATCCTCCCCAAAAGAGCAATTCAGTTAACTGAACTGATCCCCGTACCATTATTGTGATGGTGGTCCTCTACAGGTGGTCCCCTAGATCACATCAAATACAGCCTAGCTTTTGGATGCAAGCATAAGGTTAGAGCAAACTGGCAGGTAGAAAAACACATCTTTGTATTTGTAAATTCAGCCAATTTGATCAGGGCTTGCTGAGATATAACCCCATGACACCATTTTAGAAAAGAAAATAGAAAGAAAACACAGATTCACTGTTCTATTTACTAGACATCTGAACTTTTAAAAGCATAACTCTGAGAAAAAGAAGAGAGAACACAAAATAGACTCAAAATTACCATCTTATCTCTACGGTCACACCTGTGGCTTTGTTGACACAAGGCTACATTACAAGAGATTATCGAAGTTGGAGCTAACCTTTATATCTTTGTAGCATCAAGTGAATGTCAAAGTCAGGATCACAGGCACAGAAGATCCTATTTGCTCGGTTAACTGCATCAGTAACATCTTTTCAACATATGTCTCTGAAATACAGCTTGTGAGAAGCAAGATTGCTCATTGGAACAACAAGTAAAGAAACACAAAGATACTTCGCTAGAAATAGAGAACTTGAGTTATCTGAAATTCAGAGGCAAGCCTGAATAAGGTAGTCTGGGATTTGACCCTTAATCAGCTTACACAAATTTCAAGAGTTTCCACAACCTGGTGGAAGCTCTAATTATGTTGTCACAAAAGTCCCAGCACCATTGAAATCTTATTTCTGAAGGCTCCCAAAGATGGATCTATAAAGGATTTTCTTTCCCATTTTGTGCTGATAATGGACAACATATGAGGTGCCAGATTAGAGAGAGCAATGTGGGACGTGCCACCTCCATCCCCTCTCTGACAAGGAAGCCAGTAAACAACTGGTTGGCTTTTATTAAGTCGTATTAAGGACCAAAGTCTCAAGCTCTGACTATTTAGGCAAAGTTCCCACAGAAAAGGACAATTAAAGAATGTATTTCATACAATGGTCAAAAGCCTACCCTCCCCAAAGGTGAAATGTGTTTTTAAATGCCTTAATTGATGAGATGACGTTAAGTAGGTATCTAAAGGCAGCTGTCACAAACATCAGACTTTCCTCCAGTAGAAACACAGACCTTCAGGAAGAGAGTGCAGAAAATTTCAGGGCGGCAAGATAAAATTCTCACTAGCTCACTGGGAACAGATGTTTTATAGAAATAGTTCGCTCTGCCAAAGCGCTGGGAATTTCCACCAATTTCTTGGCAGTTCAGTTGATACCTTTTGGCAAAACTGGCCTTCACAGGCCTGGCTGCTGGGGACAGCCCAGGCACATGGACCCGACCTGAGTAACAACTTCCAATGTGTGGCCTCCAGCTGCCGCGCCGGGTGGGCGCATTGAGGTTTGCAGGCAGGAACTCACCATCCTGCAAGGAGGTCCAGAGGGCAAAGTGGGGAGGCCCCTAGGAGTCAGGGCAGCTGGCTACTCCGCTGCAATTATGGAAAGATTGAAAAAGGATAACAGTTACGTCTCCAGTTCGGACATTTCGAAGTGCTCAGCCTTCCAATGAAATAGAAATTCTCACTTGTGCAGATCCATTCAAAGCCTGCTGGCATAACAGCTCAGGTCTCTAACATTTAAACTATCAGGAAATCTTTAGCACTTGTACTATCCACTGTGGCATCAAAAAGACAGCATGTTTAGAACAATACAGCATAAAAGTAAAAAACACACAGGAGATGATAACTGTTGCCTGACCCCCCAAAAAGTTGGCATTACAGATGCCATCTTCAGCCAGGAAATAATTCCTTCCTTGCTGTAGTTTGTGAAAAAAAATAATATTCAAATGAAATATTTTATTTTGTGGTTTTCTCACTTTTTTTTTTTTAAAGGAAAACGTATTTCTGACCTGATCTACCCAAGAAAATCCTTTAAAACTAGAATGAAAGAGACTTTTATTTCAGATGTGTTTTAATGAAATTATATTAGACAGCAGAATCGTCTGCTATGGAGAAGGTAATCAGTATTCATTGCCAGCTGAAAGGTGTCGGCTGGGCTGACACGTTGGCAATGCTATATTTCCACACGTCTAGTTTTAATTCCAAAGCACAGACAGGTAATGTAAAGGCTGCGCTCTCACTCAAAACTGACCGTATTTGGTCAGACTAAATTTCTCTCTTGCCCAACATTGTCACGTGCCTAACAAAAAGGATAGGAATTTAACAAACCAAAGATTTTTTGGTACATTCTTCCACCGGCGTGGCTTCCTGATCAGAGATGGTATCGCAGGATGCTTTGTTAGAGCAGAGCCCGGCTATTGCAAACAGGAACCTTTCACGCACAGCGGGAGCAGAGCCCGGCTGTCCACCCTGAAGCTTACAGTACATAGACAGGATTTAGGGAAACAAGTTTATATAAATAAGCAAAACAAGTCATCCATTCATTTTAACATTAAACATTTGCATAATAGTCTTTGTATTTTGGCTCACATGCGGTGGATGATGAAAGTACCACAACAGCAAGGGTGGGCAACAGGCAGGAGTTGGAAGTTTTAAAGGAAAAATCAAATGTTACATTTTGCTGTAAATATATGCCATTTATCTATTTGTACTAACATATTTTAAAGACAAATCACTGAGAGAAAGAGTACCATGTAGCCAGCCAAGACGCATGCAGGGGATAAGCCGTACACTTTAATTACATGGAGGAGAGTGGTAGGGGAGGAACAGCTTACTGAGAGGAAAAATGAACAGAGAAAGAATAAGCCAAAAGCAAGTTTTGAGCATTATTATATAGTATTAGGAGGACTGCAGTGTTTAAACACAAAAGAAATCACAGAACACCTGAACTCATTTCTAGTAATTGGCACTGTCTGCTCCCAGGCCAAGGGCGAGCGCCGTCCCGCCGGCCCCAGTTACGCTCCGGGTGTGTACAGCACCACGGGCGCTGGAACGTGGCAGGGCCAACCATCCTGCGGGCAGGGCCGGGGGCTCCCCGGAGGCAGCAGCCTCTCCCAGCAAAGAGAAGGGTAGGACATGGGCCTCTGTCAGTACCAGCAACTCCACCTTGTCCACCTTCCTCCCCAGTAACCAAGCAGCCACTTGGGCACGCCACGAGCTTCCACGTGTACCTGATGATGCGCCCTCTGGAACAAAAATCCCGCTCATCAAAAATCCTGCTCATCTTTTAAGTGCTACGATTTTTGCAATGCGCCAACATACTTTATTATTTTTGGTAATAGCCCTTCACCTAACACAGTAAGACAAGTGTACTCACTCAGTCCCTAGATACTGTTTAAACAGCATTCCTAGCAACAAGCATCCTGTGCCAGCAAGGCAGAGAAGCGCTACCTGCTCACCACACTCCTCCTTGTTTAGCTGAGAGGCTCTCGAGGGAGCTGTGCACAGCATCCCGCTCGCTGCACCAGCACCACGGCAGGATGGGAGGCAGAAGTTAAAAAACCCTCCTCTGCCATCTTGGTACGCACTGAGGGGCAAAAGGCCAGCACCTTTGGTAGCGTACCAGCGCAGCCGGCATCTCCCATCCTCTCTCAATACCTGATCATGACGTCCATCCAGCCCCCAGCCGCTATTTCCAGACTCCCTCCTCGCTCCCCAGCAGATTCCACTTGCCCGTGTACCTGCTAGCATAGGGTTCTGCCCTTTCTATTACAGCTCAGTTCAAAATAAACATGAAACTCCCCAGTATGTTTGACTCGTGATCAGCAATTTGTTTCATGTGATGAGACTGCTGCTCCCAGGCAGTCTCATTATCCAGAGCAGAGATCAATGCAGTATTCTACTTACCTGTGCCAAGCTGCATCTTCGGGCCATAACAAAACCCATTTTATAAGGGATTTCTCAACGTTGTCTATATATCTAGCAGGTATACACCTCTCATAAAATTAAGGTAACCTTTATAGTTGAACAATAAAACCTAGTATACAGTTGTATACACATAATGCCATCACAGATTTCATATAATTTATGGATTGCTCTTTCAGGTTGCTTTATTTTAGTAGAGATAACATGCTTAGCTACATCCTATATTTGCCCAATGCCTGTAGCTCTAGCTGCACCATCAGTTCTAACATGGTTCAATTTTCACATCCCATATGGATAAATCCTCATCAACCAAACTCTCATAGAAGTCCTGTCTAGAAAACACCCTTAACTCCAGGTAGAGAGGAACTCATTGAAATTGTGAAACACAAGTCTCAGCATCTTCAGGAAATTAGATGAAAAATAAAAACACTGCCTATAGAAACACTGTATAGGAGAACAAACTTATCTGTTGTCTAAATCCCACTATTTTGCTGAAGTGCTCTCAGAACAGGTTTCCACAATTAACATACATTCTTCAGTATTCAGGAGTGGAGGCACTCAAAAGAAGGAAATTACAATTCTCTTTCCTTCCTTTTTATAGAAACTTCTCCATTCCAAATGTTCAATTGCTCATTTTTTCAGTGCAAATGTCAGTGGAAAACTTCACATGCACTTGCAAGGTGGAGTCAGAGAAGGCGGGGGACTGAGAGTTGCCTAAGTCTCCAAACTCTGTTAATTCTGGCGGATTTTAATCCTGGAGGGACTGGACTGAAACCCACAAATGGTTAAACAGAGTAGGAGAGCAAGTGGACATTAGAAGAAAGGCTGGATTCAGGGAAGGCTTAGCCCTGGGATGCGTGTAGTCCCTCTGTAGCAGCCAAGGTACCTGGCAGCACGGCCCGTCAGCCCCAGCAGAGGCAATGTAATAGCTCTTTTCCAGGGGGGAAAAACCCCCCAAACTGCTCAGAGATGCAAAATACACCAGTTAAATAAGCTAGGGCTTATTTATACATCTGTACAGCAAAGCAGCTTGGAAAACATCATGCTTTCCTCCGGTAATTAAGAAAAGCAGTTTTTACGACTCCAGCGGATTATCAGAGAACGTAAGGCCAGACCTTGTAAATGTCAGCATTGTTCTCCCACCCCCTGCACTTTAACAGTCACAGTGTAAAAAGGACTAATTAGTATGTTATGAAAAGGAACACATCCAAAGATGATATTTGATGCATTTCTGTACTGGAACCTGAAATTAATTATTTTGTGTTGAAGTTCAGATAGGTGTATTGAAAAAAACAAACTTGATTAACCTGCCTGCTTACAAGTTCTTTAGGGGTCACTAGTAATACTGTTTTTGTTATTTTGATTGACATTTCATTTTCTCTTAAGTGCACTGTAATTTTGCTCTAAGGAAAAATGAACTATATGGAATGTTTTATTTAAAATCTTCAAAGTATTTTCTAATTCTTTCCCCTTCACAACATATCTCTTGTTCCACAAGCCTTTTTATAACATGGAAATTAAAACCAGTAAAGATATAACAGCATTCATAATGCATCGTTTAGGTAATATGTTTAATTAATGTGAACAAATTCATCATTTTATTCTGGTTATCATGACGGTTTAACCAACATAAGATTTTCATCAAGCATGAAATTGGTGCCATGGCCTACAGAGCTCTGTTAGAAACTTATTTTGGGTGCTTTTTTTGGTAACTTGCACCACAAGTTACCCTACATGTTTATGTTCATGCACGTGTGCTGGTCTATACACACACTAATTAGAAAGATAAAGTTGTAACTGCTATCACAAGAGCATATACCTACTTCTCAAACTAATTATTTGGAGAGAAATGACAAATTGTGCTTTAAAAGGAAAATAGCATTGCCAGAGTTTCTAATGTGAAGAAAGTACAGTTAAATGGAACAATTTCCTATCTCATCCTATCCCAATAACCTGTCCCGGTCTTCTGAAATATTCATGAAAGAATAATTATCGCCATTTATGGTCAAAATAAAATGCTGTTAATGGCACATGATTTTATAGCAGTTCCTAATATTTTGCCTTAGCAATTGCCCATTTATTTGACTTGCACTTGGCTCCAGCCTATTATTGCCCTCAGTGTTACCAGCAGGGCACATTTAAAGAGAAAAAAATATGTCATTAGGATCAAGATTAATCATAGGAACACTGATTTTTAGAACAAACAGAGAAAAACAGTTTTGGCGGAAAATGTGTTATCTACCACTATGTCTGAACAGCCTGAGCTCATGTTTATCCAAATCAAGATTGGATATGGAACCACATTTATTAAACAGATTTCACAGGGAGATCACGATAATCCTGCCCTGACTCTCTCCACAGCTGGATTCCCAAGCCACCGGCCAGCAGGGAAGTATCTTTTGTACAGATTATCTGTCAGTAGCGAAACGATGTTTAACTCACAGCAAGACGTTCAGATGTTACAGCGCACTGACTGCAGCAGACACCAAAGAATGACAGCTTCCCTCATCCCTTTGCCTCGGAATTTTGGTCTTTTAATTTTTAACACTTTAATTGTAGCCCAGTTGTAACCTTAGTAGGAAGCAGCACCAGTTACCCACCAAGGCTCTGATGAGGTGCCTGGGGCCATCTGCTCAGGTGCAAATGTAGTAACAGGACCAAGTAAAAAGCAAAGCGAGGTAAACACCTGGTGATATTCTCTTTGCTTTAAGCTTTTTTGCTTGAATTAAAACTAAACACCCTTCCCCTCCCAAGAAAAAGTCCTACTTGAATTTTTTAAAACCCTTGAGTGTTGCTGGGCTAGTCTGTACAGCAGTCCTCAAGCCTTGAAACCTTTTGAAGATTTCTTGACATTAAAAATAGGAAAAATATGGCATTAATAGAAAATCGATCTAGCTAAACTTTTCCAATTACTTGTTTTAAGTGTGGTCTTAGCGCAAATGGGTTTTGCTATTAAAAGAGCAGGAAAATGTAAATTCCACGTATTTCTTCACAATAGTTTAGTTGTAGCATTTGGGTGTTAATTCCCAGAAAAATACTTAGGATTTAAAAAGAAGCATGGCCAGCAGAGCGAGGGAGGTGATTCTGCCCCTCTATTCCACTCTTGTAAGACCCCACCTGGAGGACTGTGTCCAACTCTGGAGCCCCCAACATAAGAAGGACATGGACCTGTTGGAGTGGGTCCAGAGGAGGCCACAAAGATGATCAGAGGGTTAGACCACCTCTGCTATGAGGACAGGCTGATAGAGTTGGGGTTGTTCAGCCTGGAGAAGAGAAGGCTCCGGGCAGACCTTACAGCAGCCTTCCAGTACCTGAAGGGAGCCTGCAGGAAAGCTGGAGAGGGACTTTTTACAAGGCCATGTGGTGATAGGACGAGGGGTAATGGCTTCAAACTGGAAGAGGGGAGATTTAGATTAGATCTCAGCAAGAAATTTTTCACTCTGAGGGTTGTGAGCCCCTGGCCCAGGTTGCCCAGAGAAGCTGTGGCTGCCCCATCCCTGGAGGTTCAAGGCCAGGTTGGACAGGGCTTGGAGCAGCCTGGTCTAGTGGGAGGCGTCCCTGCCCAGGTCAGGGGGGTTGGAATGAGATGATCTTTGGTCACTTCCAACCTAAACCACTCTATGATTCTATGTAAAACCAATCTTGTATTGGACACATTATTATAAAACAAGACATTAACATTCTCTTTTTGACATTTTGCTCACTGTTTCCTTTTATTAGGAACAGACAAAATTCAGGATGATCCTGAGGTTCTGCATTAAAACCAAAGAGCATCCGCAAACTCTTCACTAGTGTAAGATTTGTATCCTACCTACAGCTAACACAGATGCACGAAGGATGCAGAGACTGTCACAAAATCCTACCGTGTATCCTATACACTCAGAAACAATGTTTGCCTATAGTTGGGTCACCCTTAAAATACACAGATGATGCCCCCTGCATAGGGTAAGCTTAGAAGAGAGAACCTTTCTTGTTTAAACAGGCACGCCATATAGTAACACCATCATTCTTTCTCTTACTTCTCTTACAGAATGAACAGTCAGAAAAGAGTGGATTTTACTCAGGGTAATCTCTACAGTATGACTTTGCATATATATTTCCAAGAATAATATGTGCTCCTCACTCATATGAGTGATTTCAGCAAGGCTGACTTCATGGTCATTGCCTGACAACTCAGTAAGACACAGCAAGTAACAAAAGTCATCGATTTTCAATATCATGCAAGTTCACTTCAGCATCCCTTCCTAATTTTTAATGCACCCGACACTTGAGCATAGCTATTTGCTATTACAGGTGAGGCTGCACGAGCATATGGTGAGCGGAGGCCCAGTGAGCTGGAACGTTCTGTTTCAGCTGATATTCTGCAGAACTGTTTGGCTATGGGAGCTCAGCAATATATTTTGATAGGCTTGACTCTACAGCTATAGATCTAGTTTGCTTCCCACTCAGATATTGTTCATGCTTCAGTTATCATGCACAAAATTAGCGATAAGCAATATTAAGCAGAGCACTCTGTATTGCAGTTCTGCCCAAGAGGGCTGATAACGGATCCCAGTCTCTTTATGCTTTTTGCCTTTACAGGAAGCTGAGTGACTGCTTCCCTGGGAAGCAGAAGCAGATAAGTATGCTGAGCTTTATGTTAATGCGATGTCTGTCACATCCCTCTTGCACCTTCACCGGCAGCTTTCAAAGTCTTGGTGGAAATACTAAAATGGAAGACCTTTTTGCTAGTGCTTTTTCAATGGGGATGCTATGATGCAGAAATAAGTAGCAAGGATATTTTAGCAGCTTGCCATGCATAAAAAATGCACGATCTTCAGAACACGACTGCTGATAGCAATTAGCATGTATTCATAATACATCTATGAGTAACCACATTCTCACCTGGTTATTGCAGGATACATAAATAACCTTTCAGCTCGATGTGCTACAAGCCCACAGATTTCTTAATTTAATGCATGCTCAGTCCATTAAGAACAGTAAGAATCACATACAGCTATCCCATCTTTTCTAGCACATGGTGCAGAACACCACTCAGGAGCCTACAACCTGGCTCTTCTGCTCTTGTCTCATTCTAGCAGAAGCAGATTTTCCTAGAAAAATCCTAACAAGCTATCTCCCATACTGTGTTAATACGTTATTTGCAGGCTTGATGTTCTTTCCCCTTCAAATTTAATACCTGTGGCCTGATGCTTTCTTTAAAATGTCCAGGGGCTACACTTGTCCCCACTGTCCACCCGATGGTGCTGGCGCCGCCCTATGACCATTACTAGACAAGGTTTTCTTGAGCATTGTCTTTCCACCTTGCATCTTTGACACTCTTGTATATTTTGCCTTTAGGGCCAATATTGCAAAGCTTCATGTATTTTTTGGCTGTCATTCCTTACTATTTTCCTCTACAGTTCCGGATTTACCAGGGCTAAAACCTTTTATTTGGAAGGATTTGCTTTCAGCTCTAAAATTACTGGGTATTTCAGACAGGAAACTCAAATACATGTTCAGATAAAATACTGAAGATAAGGAAGCAAAGATAAGGAACCATGGGAGAACAACACTATTTGTATCACTATCACATATATTTTTTAAAAATAAGGAGGGTATCTGATTAAGATCGATAAAGTAAAAAAACCTTTATGTTACCTACACTTCAGCCTATATCATGACCTGGGAAACCATTTCTCACAGTGCCACAGGAACTTATTTTCCAAACCTTTACCCTCATCAAAACAACAACATTAAATGGAAGCATTTCCAATGGTTGCTTTACATTAGAGCACATCTGCCCTGTTGCAAATGAACACGGAACACCATTCACTTTTGTGCGCGCTCTATCTATCCAGCAAATGACAAACGGTTGAATTCGGTAGGGGTGTAGAACAAGAGCCTCAGCAGATGCAAGTATGCTGACTTACCATAAATGAAGATCTAGTTCCTGCTAGGAAATGAAAACTATCTAAATCATTCAAGTGTACTCTCTAAGTCTCACAAAAATATTCTGAGTCATCTGACTGATAAAGTATGCTAATTTAGCCTGAATGTTCTATTTAATCTTAACAATTGCCTGGAAACCTTGGAGAATATTTTGTTTGGCATCAAGAGAACCGCATACTCACATGAATGAGTTGCCTGTGTGGTTGGTCGTCCTGTCTCAGAGCCACAGAAACCCACGTCAGCGCCACTGAACAATCCTGAATTCCTGTAAAAGGAAAAATGGACAAAGCATACACACATTGGACTTCCCTACTTCAACTGTATTTTTCTTGCTAGTCTCCTTAGCATTTTAGGTAAGACAGTGTCCTAGGTGGGCTATTAGAACAATACATTTTAATTTAAGAACCAGTAGTATAAAATGAACCACCACTCAAATCTGTCACAACAGCTTTACAGGAAAAAAAAAAAATCTATGAAAAAATTGTTGGAAGTGTCAGTATTACTTGTATAATATTTTCTTTAAACTTTGTCCACCTCCTAGGCAAGCATCCTATAATTTTCATCTGGATTAGCACCGCTCCCCCAGTGAGAGAACTGCACAGTCACTTATCTGAAACCCATGCAAGAACTGCGAGAAACTCAAGAGCATCAGGCTCTGGGGATGTGCAGTCTATCGCCTTGTAAAAGCCTCTGGGGTTTCTTATAAAGATTTTAATGGGATCCAACAAAGGCAACCTTGATTATCCCATGCTGTTTCAAAAATGTAGCAACCAAACGACAGAGACCATGAATCTGAAAGGCAGCTGACAAATCTAGAAGAGAAGTAGAACTTGCTAAGATTCAGAAGGAAGATTTATATGTCAGATGACTGACTATATTTCAGAAGCTGTCATTTCTAGGAACCTCAGTTGGAGATATTATTATTTATTACTAGCTATACAGAGCCCTGTACATAGTACAGCGTATATGTGGACATTAAAGTCAGCAGCACAAAAGACAGAAAGGCGGCAAGCAGGAGGGAAGCGAGAGCAGCTTCATGTATATAAACAAGCTGTTTTCTTAAGACTTAATTTGAATACCTATCGCCTTTGAAGGTTTCAGTTTACTTTTCCATTTCAGCTCACAAGTTAATTATTTTTGCTCCCAAGTTTCTATGTCGTATTCTTGGGAATATTTTTTTTTTTTTTTTTTTTTTTTGGATAAGGGTCATGCTATTCTGAAGCAATTGATAACTTAATTTATAGTAAACTTGTTACAAATAAATTCTGGTGTTGTTTTGTTCTTGAGGGCCTACCACGAACCCTGCTATCCCAAATTTCCTTCTGTCAGTAAAGCCTGCTGCTTAGAGCGTCTCAACACCCAAGGTTTCGTTCTTCCTCAGAGAAACAACCATGTACATTATTGAATATGCCATAAAAGAAATATTACATTATTTTGTTACTTCACTACTTAATGGCATTCAAATATAATGTTATAAACACATCATAAATATCAATCTTGAAATGACATTAAAAATTCAAAGAATACTAAATTATGCCATGTAGGTGATCTAAAGTGATTATAAATTAATAACCATGAAGAAAGTTTAAATTCAAAAGTTCCAAACAGGTAATTTTGAAAACTTCTGTAAAACACTGGGAGAATAGAGACAGTCTCAAATGTCACCATCTTATCTCATTTTTGCTGAGCACCAGTACATGGTTTTATCCAAAATATATATCCAGAAGATGATTTCAGAGAGAATTACTCCACTGCAGCCCTAGCTTTGTTTCTCTAATCATTCAGCTCTTTTGTAAGCTGTCACAGCTCTGTAAAAACCACTCCTTTCTCAGTTTATATTGGACCTCTAAAAATGAAAAAAATGGTTTCCTGGGCTAGAGGAAACTCAAATTATTTAGCTTCTGCTTCCTCAGCAATTCTATGTGCTGGGGTTTGCTACAGCTTTCATTTTGTCTCAAGTATTGAATATGCCAGTTTCTCGTTGAGGGATTAATCAAGCAACCAAAAAAAGGGACTCTCCCATTGATGTCTATTGAGAAAGCTGCAGCTAGAAAGCTGTAATTGTGACCTTTTCCATGGGTTTGGGTTTTTTTTGGCAGGTGGGTGTGAGGATGACACTTATGACAGCACCCCCTGTTGCATCCTCCTCCCACCTCCACCACAGACAGATTTGGTTTTCAACTGACTCCCGCTTTTGCAATTGAAGCGAGCAGGAAACAAAGCTATTAGCAAGAGCACGAGCAAAGAGCTTTGATTTTGATGTAGTTCTACATACACAAAGGCAAAAATGAAAACTGAATACAGTGGGATCTTTATCACATATAAGTTGAAAAACAGTGACAATAAATAAATGGCACAGACCGTTGGGTCCTAATAATGACTTTCTACTCATTGTGCCTTACAACTCAAAATGCGCAACAAACTCCAGGTGTTGCTCACAGGACTGTGCCCAGCATTCCGTAGAGAGGTTAGAATTTCATATCAATTTCTTTCATAGTGGCTAAGATGCGTTTTTCCTACTATAACAGCTTTCAAATTCAGATATAATTTTAGCCAGTTTCTAGCAGAACGTCCTTGGTAAGCAAGGCATTCACACCCCGATTTTAAATCGTCGTAAGGATTTAGCAGCATGCAATCCCTTGATTTTAGCAGATGATGGGGTGTTTGCTACTAAAACTCTGCCAAACCTTATGTATCAACAGGACACTGACATATAACCTGGATGCACGCGCAGATTTGGCAATAGGGCTCTTGTGGCTGTATCAGTCTAAGACACAAGCAAGGCAAGCTTCAAAGGTAATTACTGTTATTAGCCCAGGTGAGACAATTGGGGGGGGAAGATAAACTTTCAGGTACATATGGTATTCTTTAGGTCTCTTCCTCAGAGACACCAATTCCAAAACATAAAAGCAGCTGTGTGCAAACCTCATTTCTAACCATACCAGTTAGCGAAGTCAAATACGCGGCCTTCTCTCTACGAACCCTGCTTTGCAAGTTGCTTTCAGCTTCAAAAACGTGATCTCTCTTCTGCAGTGCCAAAACATTTAACACAGGGACAGATTATTAGTTTGTGTGCTGCCTAGTAAATTATGCTAAACTGGCTGGATTAATGTCTTCTGGTAATATCCTTTGGCAATGACGCCTTGTTATCCTGAAGCCTGTGTGCTGAAAACAGCAACCAAAGAATTACAGCGTTGTAGATCTACTACTCAACTGCTGTAAATATCTAACCAGTGCATGGGGCAGAAAACAACTGGGCAAGTCAATCCAACCTTAATACTAGTTATGATCAATGGTGATTACGAAGTATAAATAGAATGTAGATTTCTTATGAACGAATAAAAATCTGTAGCCATTAAATTAACTAATGCAACTGTTTTGTTAGTCTTTGCTAGTCATCGCCAAAAAGGAAACCTCACTGTTCCAAAAATCTAGAACCTGTGCATTTCCAGCTGCATCAACATGCTTTGAAATATTTTTAATTAAAAGTAACCAATAGAATATAATGCAACATTTAACTTGCTGCCAGTGACACAAGGCATATAGCAAAATGTTTTAACAAATGTTTTATTTAAAGACAGACTTGAAAAGTCTGTGGGAGTAATTGCCAGTTTGTCAGCTGAATCACTTTATCCTTTGGAAGAGCTTTATGTCATTTGTCATGATTCCCAGTGTCAGTGCAGGCCAATTTATAGGATAAATGCATCTCAGTGTCACTGCATTCCATTAATGAATATTAAAATATTATTTTGGGGCTTGTTTTTACAAAATTGTTATCCTTCCCATTTTGATGTGCTTGCTGTAAAATGACATATGCATTGAAAATCCGTGTTTCTACAATAAAAGCAACCGAGATCTCTTTTCTGAATTCTCCCTTCTTTTTCATACATTTCAAAAAATAAAAAAAAAAGTTACTCACTAACTTCTTAGTATCAGAAAATATTTCTGTATAGTGTAGCGAAATCTTAATCCCACCAGAGGATTGTTATTTATCTTAATGGGATTGTCCGAATGGAACAGCTGGCAGAACTGGACCCTTTGTGCTCAGTGTGCAGTATTTACACAACAGCCACTACACCAGCACATTGCCAAAAAGCAGGCTATATGAACAGCATTTCTAATCATTGCCAATCAGTCCAGGACTCTGGTATTTTTAAAATGCTTACATTCCCTTGAAAGAGAAAGACATTCTGCTTACATTTAAGAGACTGGCATACTCTAATCCTCAAAATGTGGCACAACACTATCCATTTTTGAACACGAGAACAAAATAATTTCAAGGATATTGTTTGAGTTCTGTGGTTTATCTGAGCAGAAACATAAAAGATTTACTGGATCAATTAAAATACTATGAACTTTATTCCTTGTCAAACTATTTTAATCTGCATATATCTGGATTATTCACCTATCTGTCTGCAGGAAGAAAATGTGTGTGAGACTGACTTGCACAGATATCTGTAGGAGATACTGCATCTTGTATTTTCTGTAGGAGGGAAGCAGTTGGGAGATGAGCAAGAAATATATGAATCATCTTACGACTACAATCTATATATGACTTCCTCCTCACAGGAAATAAAGTTACCTGACAATTTAACCAGTAGCGTGGGTTTCTGACAACTTTGCACAAAGTTTGCTTGAAGCACCCTCATATTTTTAAACCTCTGTAAGACCATTTTTTCTAAATATATTCTAAGCATCGATCTGAACAAAATTTAAACTGGAGAATTAAAAATGACATAAACTAAAATTTGTCTTTGCAATGAGAGCTACAGTTTGCAAATCAGAGCTATAGTTTGAAACAAAACTTCAGCAAAGTTGTCACCTGGTTGTGATTTACAGTTTGGCCACTGTTTCTACCATCAGCACAGGTAATTTCACTTTAATCCCCCGCCTCACCTTCCTGCTACTAAATTGATGTGGATTTTTTAAAGAGTCCCTAAATTAATCCTTCCTTTCCTGTATTCTTTGGGCGGGACCCACGAAAATGATGAATGAACAGCATACTCCACCTTCACATTTTCAAACGATCAGGGAAACACGAGACATGTTGGTAGAAGCTTTGCTTGGACTCTCACACTTGTCCGTTGATCTCCATCCCAAGAGGTGCTGCCTTGCTCCCATGTCACAGGCGCGGGGGAAGCCAGCCGGAGCAGGCGGTTCCACGGCACACTGGAACACGTGTTTAGCTTTGAGAATCAGGACGGTGCTGTTCCCCCCTGGAGGTTTGATCTCTACCAGGTGGGCCTCTAAGGACTATGCCACTGCTCCCCACTTCATACGTAGCTAAAAGCTAGCTCAGGATCTCTGCAGGGTCAAGTGTAGAGCTTTACTAGGAAGGGTTTCAATTCTTGCAAGTCACTATTGTTTTCAATATTGCATATTTATTTTAACTGCATTTTTACCTTTGCTACCTCAATCTTTATGCAGTCTTCAATATGTAAGGAGCAGATAAATGTTATAGAAAGAAAAACTGTGCAAGCAATCCAGTTCTGGTAGCAAAACAAACCAGTAGTTTGGCTCCAGATGCTAAAATGGAGTGACAGTGAATCTCTCCCATGCAGCTTATCACAGCTTCTGTCCAATGATTTTTAGGTGTTTCCTTATTATCAATGAATTCATTTGCCATAACTCAGTCCTTACATTAGACACAGAAATATTGTTTCCATTTTATAGGGAAGTTGAATTTTTCAACCTGAAAAGACACCAAACCCCATTTACAAATGTGCTAAAACCCTCTTCCAAAGAGTATTAAGCATTAGTTAGAAATATATTTGTACTTAAAAGACAACAAAGCCTGAAAAAATTTGGCTTGAGGGCACAGAATTCTGGTACTTTCAAAAGAAGAGCGAGTCTTGATCAAAGACAGAAACCAAAGGAGTCCCTGGTTCTCTATCTCTAGGAAGAAAAGCAAGAAGAGAAAAGTACAAAAAGCAGAGTAGCACAGACTCTCACCTTTACTCACTTGGAATACTTTAATGAAGAAAACAGCAAAAAATAAATGTTCAAAAGCATTATTCAACATGTTTAAGGTCCTCCTTTCAACTATTACATTTAATAAATTCTTTAACAAATAAATCCTATTTTTTAAATCCACTTGAATCAAGAGCTGTGTAACCAAAGCTTCTGATCAAAACCCATTTTTGATAATTTTCAAATGCCCACTTCTGCCTCGGGTTAACGGGATGAATACTAACAAGCTTTTTCAGCCATTCCTCTGAATTTCTGTTTGTCAGCTCAGGTCTGGATTTACGCTGACAACAGCAAAAAAATCATTACGTTTCTACCTAGTGTAGGTTCCAGTTGCAAACGTCAAATGAATATTGATTTTCTTCTTACAACTGAGAAAGCTTTAACAGACACAGCAATTGTTATTTCTGGTAAAGGGCAGATAAACTTCAGAGTTGGGACAAAGAGCTAATGTTGTGTTATCATTGAGCTGCTGGAAATGAGAACAGAAAATGAGCTCAATATGTAAGTGATTCACGGGACACTTTTTACCCGTGCATACATGGGTTGAAATCATTTGGGTGGCAACTAAAGTGAAATCTTTTTTGGAGTGTTCCTGCATCTTAAAAATACTCTGAAACGATGTATGACAGGCAGGTCTGTCTAGCAGGAGCAAATGGGAACTGGAAGTAGGTTGCAGACCAGATGAATGCATTTGCTTTGACTGATTATCTCCATCCTAAAACAAATGCAGTCACACAAAATAGATCTTTAACTGAGGGTTCAGAGGTTCTACACTATGTTTACCACACATCTTGTTCCTGTGTAAAAATAAAGGCAAAAAAATACATAGGATAGCTTCAAGGTCCCAGAAACTCTGGTTATATCAGCACAACAAAAAAGTTTTGATTTCTTGTGCTTGTGAAAGATTGTCTGAATTCTCACATAACCTTATCTCAGTGTTGTATCTAAAGAAACTCCCCAAATGCTTTGATTTGTTTTCAAGAGAAAATAGAAAAAAAACTCCTTAAGGATTGTCTACTTACTAGTCAACATTACCTCTGTGTTTTCTACTCAGTGAGGAAAACCAATGAAATTAAAGGTAACACGAGTCTTTTTAAACACAGGTCTGTAATTAACCTACCTATCACACAATACTAGACAAAGAACATCTGGTGATTCATGAAAGAATTACACAATTATAGGAATCAGACATCTGTCTGATACAGTCTTTCTAAGAGGAAAGCTAAGAGTTTTCTCCCGAGGCCAATCCATATGACTTTATATTCCAAAACTTCCCCTCTTTAGGCCTTTCCCTAGCCTTCTGTACTCATCCTTTCAAACACAGCTAGTATTAATTGACGTGAAACTTTACAATTGAGGTCATTATTCTTAGATCATGGGAGAATCAACCTCTTCTCTAAAGAACAGTTCTGCTGCTTAATCAAACAAGCCACAGGTAAGTAGGAAGGTGTTTAGGTGGCTCATTTGCCTTAAGTGTTGTCTAGTTAATCAGGACTCTTGGGCTCTACTTCTAACTCAACTGCTGACTTTGTAGATTATTTTGAACAAAATTAGTAATGACCACGTGTCTCAACAGGCCTGGCAAGGCTTTGTTAATTTAAACAAATAAAAATTGTGCTTACAATTTAGCAGAACTTTTCTCTATAGTCCTGTAAGTATTGTAATTATAATAAACTTAACAGATTCAACACTAACTGACTTATTTTTCCTTTCAATAAAGAACAAATGCCTTTTCTCTGGAATTAAAAGATGTTACATAAACTTTTTGAGTTGAACAACAGTATTTCTAGAAGGTAGGAGGTTCATCAGGTTTAATTTCTTGCTTGGCACTGGTTGACAACCCTGCAGAGCCCACCAGGACATTTGTCCGATCTCTTTAAGATATTGCGCTGAATATTCTAAAAATCAAATTCAAGAAACCACCAAGTAGAAGCAGCACAAAACTTGTGTTTCCCCTCAGCCAAAGACACTGTTTAATCGAACTGGAGGAAGATTTATGCAAATGTTGCAGGCAGTATCGTTCCTCTGTGTACCAGGCCTCCACAGACTTTTTATGCAACTCCTTGGGGTTGCATGTTCTTTTGTACCATCTGCTCCAGGCTCCAGAGAGGAACTAAACAAGAACTGTTTGGACCTGAGACTTATCTAGCTCCTTTGGGGAGCACATAAGAAGCAAAATCAGAAAGCTTATGCTGAGATTACAGGGGAAAAAGTGAAATACGGGTGGGTGGGGGAATAAGGATACATATGCTTGAAAATATTGTAGCTTTAGTGATTTAAAAAGGAATCATAATTGCTGCTAATGACATGACATCAACATGCCAGAACAAAATATGTGAAGTGGCCCCTGATGTCACATAACCAAACTGACATTTAGTCACCCAAGCAGCCAGCCTTATTTTCAGAGTAAGTGTACAACTTCATTTCTCATTCATATGACTTGGATTTACAGGTACTGAGTCATCCAAATAATGAAACGAAATACATAATACATTTTTATCGCTTTTATTATAAAGCTGTAGACTGATGTTTGAAGCTGAACAAATAAAATAAAAGCACTATATATGCAAAACTCTGCACATTAGTTTCCCAGTACTTAGATACAGCACTTCTGTAGTGCTGCACATAATAGAAGAAATACTTTTATTATTAAAATATTAGGATAAATAATAGTGAAAATGTACTATGACCTTTATATAAAGTGGTATCTCCATGGCCGAAGCATTGTCCAGCACTGAGACAACATGGGACTTGTGCTATACCACTGCACCAACCAGATACGGAGCCCACGGGTGGCCCTTCCGCGCTGACAGGTTTTACATATAAAGATTATTGTCTGCTGACTTTATGGCGCAGATCCCTGCACTAGTACAACTTACTGTTGTTTTAACAGACTGACAGTTTTCCAAGCTTCTATAGTAGTTTATTGCTCCTAAGCACAGTTTGGAGCTGCATCAGCACTAACTGTTTTTTTTTTTACATGGGTACAGCATACCCATCTAAACAACCAGTGTTTGAGGTTTAAAGTTTGCTTTACTTTGCTCAGAGAGTATGGGAAATACAAGGGAGAAGGAAAAAGCAAGGAAGCTCTCTCCTTATTCAGCTGTCGCTGACCTGGACAACATAAGTGGATGAGTACACAAAGTGCTAAATTCAGCCATATATGCCTGTTTGTATGATGTTTGTTACTCTGCCTCTTCAAATAAAGAACAGAAAAATGCTATGATAATAACAATGTACTTATTACCAAAATATAGTGAAGATTTCAACGGCTGCAAAGAACAGCCCCTATTACCGATTTTAGCATGAGCCAAAGACCTTCAACAGCTTCAGCAGAGCCAGGATGAGAGTTTGACCAAATTATAATATTCCAGACAACACAGTAATATTTTCTAAACCAAAGTTATTTACCCATAAATTTTACTCCCCTTCCTACTTACAGGAATAACCCATGGATTTCAGTTACCCAGTTTTCTGAGGATGTGATGTTAGGACCAAGTCTCAGTACTTTAGCAAGTCACTGCTCTTCTCCATCAGCAGCACTGCTGAGAGGAGCCCAGACCACCAGCTGCCGGGCCAGCAAGTGGCTGGAAGTGAATGAGGAATCTTTATTGTCTACTGTCTATTCCCTACATACCGGCAAATAACTCGAATCCAGATGTTCCTAACAAAAATCTGTGCTTTGGGATTTAGCTGTTGCTGTCCCATGAAAGAGAAAGGTGTTCAAATATTTAGTGGTCTCTGACAGTAGCAACACCTGAAAACACAGGCATTATTGCAAATTACTTGGAAAAAAATAAT
This sequence comes from Chionis minor, assembly GCA_013398295.1. Lineage (NCBI taxonomy): Eukaryota > Metazoa > Chordata > Aves > Charadriiformes > Chionidae > Chionis > Chionis minor. The sequence continues at coordinate 175,227 of VZSF01009054.1, read as the reverse complement.
TATCTTTCTAGTTAAAAATTAAATTGTAATTACCAGCCATTTTAATTTAAGGAACCAACTGTTCCTACTTGCAGAAAGACTGCATTATTGTAATTTCAAAGTTATATTGGAAGGTCAGATGTGAGAATTTAAAGTGTAATCTTGCAGATGCTCTCACAGATGTCAAAACAACCCTTCACTGTTCAAATTCTCTCGAAATCTACAAACACCATCAGCTTCAGGTACCATCCGGAATCCCAGAAACAAGTAAATATCTTTTTCATGTTGCCACCACAAAGAAGATATCTCCTCTTAAAAGCACCAAAACCTGCTTAAGGGAAAAAAGAAGCAAAATACATGAATGAAACCTGGCTCATTCTTTCCCAAAGTGTCAGTTCAGTAGCTGACCAGAAAGTGTTACTTTCCACTGGAACTTCAAGCAGTATAGAATCATAGAATCATAGAATGGTTAGAGTTGGAAGGGACCTTAAAGATCATCAAGTTCCAACCCCCCTGCCATGGGCAGGGACACCTCTGACTACAGCAGGTTGCTCAAAGCCCCATCCAGCCTGGCCTTGAACACCTGCAGGGATGGGGCCTCCACAACTTCCCTGGGTAACCTGTTCCAGTACCTCACCACCCTCACAGTAAAGAACTTCTTCCTAATATCCAATCTAAATCTCCCCTCTTCCATTTTAAAACCATTACCCCTTGTCCATTACCGGTACCCAGTAGGTACTGGACAGAAAAAAACCCAAGCAGCTATTTTATAGAACGGCCTCCAAAAGCCTAGCAAGAACTGACCAACAGTCACTCAGAAAGTCTGAGTATTGAAAATCCCCAATTATGTGACACTAAAGACAAATAATATCTCTGTATATTCAGACAGCTTTTAGTACGACAGGAGGTGCCAAATGTAATATCCAGTACGCAGAATTTTGGACAATGAAATTTTTAGCCTGAGAGGAATTTCAAGATGCTGACCTTGGAGGGGTCGGAAATGGAATGAACGTAAGTAATGCAAAAACTTCAAAAGTACTAGTCAGTAATACTGAAACAAGTTATACAGATTTTGGTGAAAATGCTTCATTTTGAGCTGACATTCTTAATTTCAAAATATTGTTTGAAATTGAGCTGTTCACTTTGTATGCATCTATTGAAGAAATTAAAAGGTCAACATTAGAATGCTATTTTAATATTTAGACAAAATGCCAAACTTCCTCCTGGGCTTTTGTTTTCATTGACGCTATTCATGTACTTCAAATATCTCCTGCATATTCTAATGTTTTCAAAATTTATCTTTTGCACCTATAATTTTGTGCATGACAATTGCACATTTCAGTTGTTTGTTTATTCCCGAGGACCGGGAACAAAGAGGCTTGCAGCGTGGCACCATAGTTCGGCAAAGCAGAAGAACTATTTTGACCTCAGAGGATTCCCTGTCATTAACTGGGGCCGGGGAGACACCTTCCAAGACTTGATCTAAAACCAGCACTCCCCTCCCTTAGAGTAAGAGGCCCAAACAAAATATATCAAGTTCCATGTGCAGGTGCAAGGCTGTCAGTCTGTCTGTTCAGCTATCTACCTATTGGTTCATTAATTTTCTACAGTCTCTGATATATTCTGGCAATGCCATTGCTTCACCACATGCTAGTCCAATAACACAAGTGACAACATACAACCAGCACATGTTGCAGTTACTGTTTAATTATAATATTCTGAGAATGACTGAAACATTATTCCCACTTGATAACTTTTTCCTATCATCTAATGATAAACGTCCCAGGGTTCTGGTCTCCAGCAACTTGGAGTGAGCGCGCTTGGTGTGCCTCTGTGTGTTCACCTGTGAGTCTTCTTCTGTGAACTGCTTTATCATTAGCAACCTTTTATTAAAATCACATTATTAAAAAAATAAGGGAAAAGTGATCATTTGAAGAAAAGACTTTGGGCTCTAAACACTGATCTAAAAGAGCAGCATTAAAGTTCAGACAACAGTGCCCAAAGCCAAGGCGGAGAGGGCAGAACTAGAGCAAGGGTAGACTTATCTCCTTAAAGGGTATTTATTCATAGCTGCATTTCTTACTTCTACAAACCCATATGATCTTGGTCATACTCCAGTCCAAGCTTGTCACTATTTCTTTGTCTCATGAATTCTTTAATTTGGATTTATGTTAAACATTGCTGCCAGCACAGAGGATATTAATGTCGTAGTTAATGTATACAGAAAACAGAATTCAGGCAAAGAAGGAAGCTTTACTGGTCTGTCTGTTTCCAGTTTATCACATTATCAAGCTGTTAAAGGTTGCCCTAAGCAGTGGATACTCTAGTTCTAATTTAATCAGTAGAAGCGTTATTGCTTGAATTCTTTAGCTACCATCACTTATATGATAAAAATTAGACAAAATAAGTACAAATAAAGTAAAAAAATATTCAGTATGTAGAGGACCAACTATAAGTTGAAAAGAGAACGAAGGGGAGGAAATTACGTTAGGCAATATGAATCAGCTTAGTAAAGGACAAAGGCAGCCAAAGCAAATTCTGGTAGCGTGTCCTGGGGAGAAAGAAGCAAGGGGTTTTCTTTGAAGCAAGACTGGAGTGCAAGACAATCACAATTGAGTGAAGTTCAGTATTTCTAGTGATTCTGAAGTTTTGGTCAATCAAAAGTTGGTCAGACACGGTAAAAAAAGGAAACAATAGTTCTATGATGACAACAAAGACTCCCAGCCTCAATGCGTAGCTTAAAGCACTGTCCTGGAGAGAGGAAACACTGTGAAACCCGTATTTCTAGACTGATACTCAAAATTTGGAAGAAAGCATTTAAAATGCTTTGTAAGAAGAACGCAATAAACTGATGCCACAGTCAGTTGAATCATCAGACAATCACTAAGATGAGGAAACTGTAATCACTATAATTACGTGAATGTTTAATTAGTGCATTTTGTGAATAACAAGGCATGTTTGCAATGACAGCCGAAGGCAAAAGATAACTCCTCACACGAGCGTGGCCACTGCTCCCCAATGCGTGGATGGCCGTGGGGTGTATGGGGAAAAGCCCACAGAAAGGCTTAGGTGAGCAACAGCTTCTCTCCAGACATTATTATTTGCTGGTCAACGCCCTATTGTGGAGCAAGACCACACTGCGATATACGTTACCCAAAACTCGTAAGAAAATGGATACTACCGCCCCCATGAGAGTTGAGCGCTGCCCTCACCTACAACCATGCAGGACCGTCAAGGTGTACCAACGGGTTGTGGTCAGATGGGAATTCAAGGGCCAAAATATAGCACACAGTGGAATATAAGATCACGTCTACACAGCAGGCACATTGTCTTCTGATACAACTCTTCATGTAACCCTTATTACACTGATGAGGCACAGCGTGCTACATGTGTCTCCGTAGGTGTTAAAAGGCTAATTACATCAATATGCTACATTAATATGGTTTATCATGGAAGGAGACTTAATAGATGAGAAGTAGCGATGTGCACTTTGAAGAATCAATTGCCGGGAATTAGACACTTATTTTCAGCATAGGAGCAATTTTATTTAATTTTGAGAAGATTTGGGGATTAATAATGGAAACGCAGACCTTCTTCTCCTTTGATGAAAGGCAAAGGATGTACATTTCTGACCAGCAAAGTTGAAATGAGCTGAAGCATTGCTCGAAGATCAGCTGAAATGGACAGGCAAATTAATTCTGGAATTTTTGTTGCAGAACTTTGGCCCCCAAAACATACTATAAATCAGTGACTGACTACAATATAACCCAGACTTTTATTTCTCAGGAACTGCCAAACTGAGAACATATTTTCCTGCTAAAATTTTTAAACCAGTTTTGTCTCTCTCTTACAGCAGAAGTGTTCATTTGAGATTTAAATTATTTTCTAAAGACAGATAAAAAACAGCTACCATAACAAAAGCTACAGTCACAGTTATAACAAAAATGTCATTGTTTTCCTACCCAACACAAATCTCCTGAACTTGATCTTTTCACTAGCCCTTGATGATAACACAACAGAAGAAAGGGAACACTTGTGACAGAAGCATAATAGAAGCATAAAATTCAGAAGTCTCATGTGATTGAAAATCCAATTCCGACCTAAATTTTGACCGTTCAGAGTTCCCTTCTCTTACATATCATGGAATCAGCGACTGTATCATACATTTAAGTAGTTGACAGTACAGAAAAATGAGTGACGAAGGGACACTTCCACAACGTTCACTTGTGTGCCACTGAAATGCCTCACACATCAATTCAACCTCATCCAGTGAAAGATTTCGCAATTCCTGCCACTCGATGCTACTTATTGCCTAGCGATGGAATAAAACCACACACACTTAGGAGAGGTTATGTTTAATATTTCGCTATATGCCCAACCAGTCAGAAATCATTAACTCATTTGCTCATGAATACTTGTCTGCTCCGAGCTCTATTTTAAACTTGTCTGCATTAGGACATATTTTTAGTTCTGTTTTATTTCTGCGGAGAGTGTAAGAAGAACATTTTATCTCCTGTTCATAAAGAAGACATAAATCATCCTATTCTAAAAAGGTGGAGCAAATTTAGCTCTAGTTCTTTTGCAATCAATTTGATCTAGCCTAAAAAAGAGGTCTTGTCCTGCTCCTAAGCTGGCTCTCCTTAGCTAACTCGGAGCATCATAAGTGTTCAGCAATTTGCTTGCACTAAGAGAAATAAGGTTTTTTTTGCTACGCGAATTATTGCTCTGCTGTAGAAAATGGGAGTGTTAATACAAAAAGGCAGGAGCTGCATTATTCTGGAATAACCCACCTGCAAAGAGTTCAGCTACCCCAGACCACACGGGCTCTGCTTTGCTCCAGCGCTTACGCGCACGTGCTACTGCCAGCATCCAGGGAACACCGGGACATTACCTGGGGCCTTCCAGACAGAACTCCTTGCTGAACTTGGAGCTGGAGAGTTTGAGACTGACCAATAAATATCAATCATGGTAGTTTCACAAGAGAATTTCATTCTCCATTGAGTGTGACGGGAATAACTACTGCAGCTTTCAGAAATGCACAGTGCTTTCAAAATTAGGCTAGTCAAAGCTCTGACTTACTGCCATCGCCAACAGAAAATCATCTTATGGCAGCTAGTCCCCACATCATAAATAAATTCTGACACTTGCGTTTGTTTTTATTTTGACACTGATTGCATTTAAGTATACTAATTATCAGAACAATGATTTTTTTTTTCACATAAAAGAAGGCAAAGAGTATCAAGATCTGTGGGAAGAAAATACTTTGGAAAGACAAATAACCATTTGATAGAATACATGATTTAAAACAAACAAACAAAAAAACCAAGTCAAAACTAACCCTCCCCCTCCAAAAAAACCCCAACCTACTCCCAAAAGGGAGTAGAGGGCTCCCTTTATATAATTATAAAATCATTGTTGGTATGACTGATTTAATTTGAATAGCATTCCCTGGGGAAATATATTGTGCTATCAACCTGAAATTATTATGATTATTTGGCCTTCAGCAGTAGTGGGATAAGTCAGCGGCAGAGCTGGATGGCAGTATGCCCACAGCTACACCTAATGAAATGAAGCACATCTGTGGCTCTGGCAGGAGGAAATACCAGGGAACGAGTTAATCTCAGAGCAACTCATTCCATGCCTGATGCCAGCAGAGTTTCCAAGCACCCACAGGCTATAGCCCAAGCTCCTTACTCAGCTTTTACTCAGAATTCAGGGAATTTTGATCACAGACCGAAAGCCAAGAGGGTCAGATGTTATGTTGAAAAACATTAATCTATAGGGCTGGCTGATTCACTGCCTTGTTCGATTTAGCAGGAGCTGCTGAGAGGGGTCTTCTGTGACCCTGGACTGCAAACGCACAAGATGACCCTCAGTAAGCCATTTCTCCTTCAAACAGAGATGGTCAAATAGGAAAACCAATATTTTTATGATAAGTTAAATGGAGTGGAACTTTATCAAGCTGGCAATAACTGCTTTATTTTAAGTTGCTCTCCTAAGATCAGCGGGCCAATTTCATACCCTGCAACATTTGTGTGGGAAGCCTTAGCGGTATCTTGCTCTGACATAAAATAGGAGAACAGGCCCAGAGAGCTGGTTCTTGGAGGACTTCTGCTCCAGTGAACAAACCCTCGGTGACGGTTTAGTATATGGCCTTTTAAATTGCATTGACAGGTTGTACATTATTCCTCTGCTGCTCTTGACTAACAATCTATCGAGCAGATGAAAAGGCAAACCTCTGCCTTTGTCAGATTTGCTGACACTCTACTGTGGGAGATCAAAGCAGGTGCTTAGAAGGAAAGAGAGCCAGTATGGAGCCAAATGGTGGTTTGAGACAAAGGAGCAGCCTGCTTGAGGTCACAGGTGGAAGGAAAAAGCCTGACAGAAAAAGGAAAAAAGAATCCCTAAACATATGCTGTGCAGGAACAACACAATTTGCCATCCCTCTCTGTGGAGACTAAGCTAGACTTTGCTTTCACAATTCGTCTGGCCTCCAAGAGTAAAGAGCTGCCTGTCCAGAGGCTCTGAACCATCTCTGCCCTTGGTTTTGTTAATGGTAGCAAACTGGAGGGCAGCATGGGCTCCCTGTTGACTGCTGCCTGTAAAATGCCAGTTCCTCAGAGGAAAAGGTAGTAATGCCAGAAAAAGTAAATGGCTTGTTTTCCATGTCACAGCAGAATAGCGTTCTGACCACAGTAAGCAGTTTTTCCTCCTTCCACACAAGGCAAAAGAGGTCTGTGCAAAAATAATCCTCTCTGTCACAGGATAAAAGGTAAACATAGTCTAAGAATGACTTAAGCTTTCCTGGGGACTTTATCCTAGGGCACAAATGATGTATTCAACTTGTGCTGGATCTGTGCAGCAGCCAATTTCCCCGAGGCTCCTAGGAAGCATCCGGGCCCAATACATTAGCTGCTTATTGTTCAGCTTTTTCATTTTCAGAAATCTGGTTCCCAGTTCTCCCCTCCTGGAATGAGGTGCCGTTAAGAGACACAATGCAAAACACAAAACATAATTGGGATGGGTAGAGCAATCCGATAAAAATGAGAAATCTGCCTGGAGCAGGAACAAAAGCCAAAAAAAGAAGGAAATGGTAAAAAAAGGTGAAAACCTAAATAGTTTTCAAAAAATCATTTTGATTTTTCTCTAATCCCCTGATTCCAGTGGCACCAAAACAAGAAGAGCAGCTTTTGCGGTATTCTTCCGGCTGGAGAGGAGGCAAAAATGATCTAATATTAATAATCACCATTTTGCTAACTTGACAGAGTCCCATAAATGTTTCTGCGAACACGCAAAAACACCAGATAAAATACACCATCTGTCCTCAAGTTCTGTAGAAGCTGGTGCCAGCAGGATAAAAACAAGAGCACTGGTTCAGGCAAAGGTGGGTGTACAGTACTGATTGGTAAGGAAACTACTGCAGGGAAAAATGAAAAAAGAATTTTTTATTGAAGGTAATGAGAAGTATGATGTAGAAAGTACTTTTTTTCAAGGAGAAAGGAATCATGAAAAAAGCTTTGAAGTCAGAAGTTGGTGAAGGATTAAGTAGGGAGGATCAAAATTTCTACGCAAAAGTTCTTATCTATGGCTAATATAAACAGGCATAACGTATCATTAAATCTGTCCAAGTTAAAACTATAGCACTAATGAAATTCACCAAAGCATGACATTTTAAACCTCTAGGCCTCAGTCTGCCCATTGTGCGTACGGAACTGAAGCACCAGCCTAAGGTTTCTGCATGCCCAGTGCCACACGTATTCCTTCGCAGCATCAAGGACACCAACATTGTTCCCAGAGGAGTACAGAGCTGCTCTCTGCAACACAGGCGCAACGCTGCGGTATGACTTAGCCCACTTCAGAAACAGTAAGAATGTCCTGAAATGCAGGGGGTGGAATCAAAGAACACCCTTTATTCTCCAGAGAAATGCTGCTGATGTATTCTCTTGACTGATCAAATTGACATGGCTTTTTTGACCGTGGCTGTTTGTGCAATTTCCACAGGCTAGAAAGATGTAAAATAAAGGGGGGTTCTCTAAACCCCACTTCTGAACGGGATGTATCAACCACACTCCTGCAAGTAGATAATGCTGCTACCCAGGACAACCCCTCGCTGCATTCAGGTGAATTTGCCCAACCCAACACTCCTCTTTGCCATGTGAATCAAAACGTCAATGGATCTTTTGAGTACACGTCCGCTTTGCTACAGAGGCATTCTGGAAGATTTTTTTTGTGTTGAAACACTAGCTGCTCTCGGTTAGAGTTAAATCAGAATGTTTAATGTGATATTAGACTGATTCAGGTATCTTTCGACTGATTTATTTATCTTGATGTAGCACCATTTCTTCTAGACTTTGTTTTCAAAAATTTCCCTCTAAGGATTTTTATTTCTTTTTAAAGGAAGTAGTAACGTTGCTATGGAGGAAAAAAAATGTAGCTAACTTTCCTATTATAAACTGTTTTCAGGTGAAAACTTAAGGACGTATTTGTAAAGGCTCACACACTTAGGCAGAAGCTTGGCTAAAATATAAAATCCTTTTAAACAGCTCAGCTTTCATAGCATGCTACAAATTCATGAAGAAAGGAATACAGGAGGATTGTAAAATTTCATGCCTGGCCCTTGCGTGTTATCTTTGGGAATCCAGCCTGAATAGGACAGGCATAAAAGGAAACTATAAGCTTGCATAGCTCCAATGTGGTATTATATTTCAGAAATTCTGGAATGAAGCAAACCAAGATCAGTAAGACGGGTCTCTCAGCATTTGACATGTGTCCATCTAAATACAAGTTAATTATTTCAGATGTTGTCTTGTATCCTGAAGGATCCAATTCTGGATTAAAAGTAAATTCAGTAGTACATATATACTGATCAGTAACATTCATATGCATGGCTAGACACAGACATAGCAACTTGAAAGGATAATTAAAATTTAGCATCTCTATTTATAGAACAAAAGTGAAGCAGATTCATTGTCTTTAAATGTGAAGGCTGGAGTGAGCACGGGGTGATATTAGTTGCTAGTTAAAGAAGATATAACTCATTATAAAGATGTGTTCTTTTTCAGTACAACTAATATGTGAGATACCAGAAAAATGAAATGATAAAATGAAGGGACAGAAGCTAAAATGTAGGAAGTGAAGAACAAAAAATATGTTCTAAGCCACTAGGATGTGTGTTTTTGCTAAAGAAGTAAATGAAAAGGACTGAAGAGGTAAAAAAATCTTCAGAGACACAAGAGAAAATAGCAGGAATTCTGATAATACAAGTGTTTTCTCTTTAAATGAACTACTCGCAATACAAATATGAGCCACTTTTTCATTGCAAAACAATCCAATAGCTACCATTATTTCACAACTGTTAAATTAAGGAAGTCTGAAACGCTCAGGGAAATCCACTTTTTACTGTTGATAATTAAGGATATTTAAATGAACACATAGTTATTCTGAGAGAGTAACAGCTATTCTGAAAGAGAAGTATAAAGAAATTTAATTCTCAATCTTCTTAAATCCCTTATTATAATATTAATAATAATCAGATAAAGTAAAGTTAAATGATTCAATGGCTCAATTTACATTTCAAAAAATTAAAATTGTAGAGCAGAGCTTTTTGGATCTGATATTAGGATTAGCTCTTTGAAATATCCCTGGAGAAAACTTGTAGGCAGTTTGTTTTGGTTTTGTTAGTATGGTACCTTCATATGCAGTTTTCTATAGAACAGTCAGGAAAAGATGTGGCAAAAGCATTTCAAGATATTTCAAAAGGGATAGATTAGACTGCTTTCTAATTTCCTTTTATTTGGTTTACAAAGAGCTGCAGAATGCCACCGAAAACTCCCTATTGCAACTTGTTCGCAGCAGCTCAACTACAGTGCACTACTTGGAATTCTTTTTTTCAAGAGGAGGGCTGCTGCCAGGCTTACATAAAGTGTTAAGCACTCTCTCTGCTCTTTGACAATTCATGGCTTCTGCTCCGAGAATTTTCCTTCTCTTCTTCAATGTGAGTGATTTTTGCATAGCACAGGAGTTCCAGTTGGATTTGTTGCTTCTTGTTCACAAACCGGATACGAATATCAGTGATCAGCAAGAATCAGTTAAAGTACTGTTGAGATACTCATGCAGCTTTTTATGTGGAGATGCTAATAAGGATGGTTTTAACATAAACTTTCTGTTGGGGGAGGAAAGGTGGGCAGACAAAGCTATTGCTGATTGATTAATGCTTGCTAACAGAAAAGAGTAGCCTTCAAGTTAGATGTAACTCAGAGAAAACACATTTGATGTGGCTATAAAGTGATGCATCAACAGCGATTTTGCCATTTAGGTGCAAAATGCAAAAAAGAATTGAAACTTACTGTTAATATTCTTTGCTTTAGCGAGCTGACCTTCTGCATATTTGTGATACAGTTCATACATGGAAAAAAGATGCATGGAAATTGAATCAGTGAACGCTGCTGGAATGAGGAAGGTTTTGCTGACTCCAAACTACAGACACTGACAAGAACAGCAACAGGAAATTTGTTCCAGCCTTTCATCTAACCATGAAGCAACTGCATTTAAGAACATTACGATAAGGTGAAAGCAAAATGAGGCATTTTAGAAAATGTAAATAAAACAGAAAACCAGAGATACAAGGGATAAAAATAAGCAAAATGTGACTCTGAAGATTTTTTTGAAGGCTTCTTTTGGACCTATCATATTGGTAGGTCAGTTTGATTTTTCACATTTCTTTGATGGTTTTCCAGGGTAGCAACCATTTTACAGCATGTGAAGTTGTATCATCATAACATACCACCATAAATGCTGTTCCTTCCTGTAAAATGAAACTGCATCACTAAACGAAGGAAAACAGACCTTTTGTTTCCCTTCTTCCAGAAAATAAACATCAGGAAAACTAAAAATGGTTTTACATTATTGGTTTTTTGGGGGGTTATTGTTTGTTTGTTGGGAGTTTTTTTGTTTTGTTGTTGTGGGTTTGGGGGGGGTGGTGTTTGGTTTTGGTTTTTTGGTTTTTTTGTCTAAGGGGCTTTGTGAGCTCAGCAATGGCCATTTAAATGGCGTGTGTGTCACTTATACCGTAATGGCCATTAACAGCAATGTACTTGACCTAAAAATCTGAATGCCGACACTGATTCTCCCCTGCTTTTATCTTCTCAGTGCCTGCCTTTATCACGAGAAGCTACAAGGCTAAATACAGCCAGGTTGTCCTCTGCCCTTTCACTGATACAGACTCCTGGTTCAGAAACTTCTTTTTCAGGACCAATGTGCATCTGTGGAACATTTCCATTAGTGTTTTCAGGCCCTGCATATCTATTTGATAGTGTGATCCAGATTTTTCCAAGCCCACACTACACAGGGACACCGGCTATCACGTACTAACTGTGCCCTCACTGACTTAAAATAACTCTGACAATGCTTCTTCCTCCCCATCTCCTCAGTTACTATTTACACTACTTTTTGGTCATGGCTTCCTGTACCACAGTTTTAGTCAGTCTGCCTTTTAATTCTTAATGTCTTAGACATCGTATTTGTGAAGAAAGGACAAATTGTAACTTTCACATAGCTCAGCCTTCCGAAGTGCTGTGACACACAGTGCAAACATGATTTTAAGAGTTCCACGGCTAGCAAATTGGCAGTCAGTTCCTTTTGCAAACACAGGACTTAAGCAAACCGAAGTGCAAAATAGTCCATGAGTAGAAGTGAAATCCTTTGAGTTCAAGCAATTTGAGATACTGAACTGCTTGGAAGGAGGTTCACAAGCCTTATTTAGCACATATAATAACAATAATAATCACTATTAACAAAGACAGTCGTATGTGATGCTTTCCAACTTCAGGTGACTCAAAAAACCCCATTCTATATGGTGATATATTTTTCTCATCCTAGCTACTGATGGCTACCTAAATTATCATGCAATAAGATACACTGGAACTGTATGGTTGATTCAAGAAGAGGAAGGATAATTAAATTTTCATGCTGTGACATCTTTGTTGATATTTAATGTATGCACTGGGGGTTATGAAGCAAGAAACTTAAGACATTTATGTGACAATGAAGACAGTAATATACCAAAAGGTGAGACTTCTTTCATAGTAAAAGTAGAAAAGGTAAGCAGTGATGAAGTAGAAGAACATGAAGATGGCTAGTGAGGAAATAAATAAGGATTGCTCCTTCCTAGAATCCTCTGGAGTGGAGCACCACATCTCCCATAGCTTGCCACCAGCCACTAGGTAGTCACAGATCAAAAAATATGGTTATTTCTACAAGCAAGAGTAACAATGAAATAGTTTTCAGAGCAAAAAATCCTTATACCTAATACAGTCTGAAGGAGAAAAAAGCTATTTCACCTAGTTCTCACTAGCCCTGTGGACAGGTTTTATTCCCCGATACATCGGTAACCCAGAAGTATGATGTGGTAGGTTGATAAGGAAGATGGTGAGCAGACTTGTGAGGAAAAAAACCCAACCAAACACACAGATGGATGACAGAAAACATTAGGAACTACTGCAAGTAAGAGACATGAATTAAGCCCAGATGACAGAGCCCTGAACAGGAGATGCCGCAGGGGCAACACCAAGTGACGGCTTCGCACAGAACTGGACTACCCATTTCTGAGTAGACAGACAGTGTCTTCACTGTATTATTGAATGATGAAGTTGCACAAATGATGTCCACATGTGTAAATGGAGGTAGAAAGCAAAAGTTAAATTGAGTTTATTTGACCAATATGAAAGCCTGAGAATATAAAGGTCTGCAAAATGAAGACAGAATAATTCACAATGGTCATCATATCACAAGAAAGGACATCACAGAAATGCACATGGTATAGCTGCAGGCAACCTGAACAGGAACGTCAGGATTTTAGTGAACCAGAAAGGCTAGAGAAACTGAGAAATCAATGCTCCCACTGGCATACCAGGGATTTACACATTTAACTTCTATTAATGCTAATGGGATTTATGTCCATCACTACCCCATACATCAAGAGAAGAATTAACAGCTAGGTCTATCTTGTTTAGAAAAGGAGGGGATTAGCTGTATGTTTCTGCCTCCCAGTACAAGACTTACAAGCCTCACAGCTTGGGAAATTATCTACTGTGCAGCAGCTATAAAGTATGGAGATTACTGCTTCAGAAAGAGTCCACGGGAAATTTCAAATGGCAAACGTCGGCTTTAGAGGCCTGGGGTATCCATGGGAAGAATACACATTTCCACAGGCAACACGAGGAGCAAATCCCCATTTCTCAGAAGAGCGAGGCAGTAACCAGTACTCCGGTGTGTGACCGAGAGCTGCGGACCCCACGTTGTGCTCGCGCGCTCACCTGGCCAGGCAGGCAGAGAGCCTACCCAGCAGGCCACTAGCAAGAAGCAAGAACTCAACAGGCTGGTAAGACACAGCTGTAGGAGTTACACTTCAGCAGATCTTCAAAGCCTAAATCGCCCCCCTTTGGGCTGCTACACTAGTACAGAGGGGATTTAAAATTGCTTTGAATTCCCTCAGTGTGTAGGATGTAGACTAGCTCAAGGAAAAGGGTATTTGGGTGATGCAGGAACACATTCCTATTAGCAGCCCTAGACCTACATAGCTTGCCGTAGCCTTGAAGAACACTGCACTAAAAGTGCCTTAAAACAACCTTTGCTTTACAGAAAAAGAGCACGTTCTGGTCAATGAACCACCCCAGGATTTATCCTGCATAAAATGTGCACACTGAGGTTCTTTACATTATGGCAGATGCACCATTAAATACAGCATATCACAGCTCCCGATACTTCCATTGCTTAGCGAAACGGTTTTCTTGTTCCCTGAGAAAATGTTGCCTCCTTCATGCAAAACACAATTTAAAACAGCATTTGACATTTTCCAGCGAATGTTCTTTGCACTTTAGAAAGGTTCAAGTTAGGACATCATTCCACCCTCCGATGGAGAGAGACACACTTGCTCTGTTTTCACTTGGCTCTGGATACTTTAACTGCCAAAATTTGCAATTTTACCTAAATCTTTAACACAGCACCTAACTCAGCTAAGAAATGGGATCAGATTTAGATACCTGCCTCCAGTCCTGACAACAGAACGAGTAGATTTTGGGCCAGAAGTGTTTTACTTAACATGTTCTCAAATTGCTTACTGTTTGCATCAATTACCACCACACCACAAGGTGCTTTACCCACCTTATCAGAAGGCATTGTTTACGATTTTGTTGTTACTGCTTTGCACAAATATAATGAAACTGAATTTAAATATGTAGGCTCCTCTACTTGGTGTTCTTTCAGTGCTTTTACACCTCAGTATACACTAAGGGAATCCATATTAAGAGTTGGAGAAGAGCTATGAATTCACACCACTGTTCACTACACAGCAGCTTCTCTGGAAGGATTGAGCTGCAAAGACCTTGTGCGGCTCCATCCCACCTCAACGATCTCAGTGACTTTGTCAGCAGAAGGTGAAACATATGCAAGAACAGCCCAAAAATACAGCGAAAAGCTTTAACTGGGCACCATCAAAATACTGTTATTTGGGCTAACCAAGATTTTCAGATTGTTCAGAAAAGAGGGTACCAAAAGGATTGGGTGGTAGGAGGTTTGCCATTTCTGCCAGCCTTGAATAAGAGAGAGAAATGCATGCCTTGTCTGGAACTGCTCACTTCCTGGGGAAAAACTTCCATTCCTGTAAAAACTAAATCAAGGCATATCTTTGACTACTTTATGTAAGAATAAAAAGATCCAAACTTGGAGACCCCGTATTTCCACCCCATATCTGCATCAAATCCTCTCCTCTCTTTACATATCCAGGCACACGTACACTGCAGGGAAAGGGATAATTCAAGATCTGCAAATGCAGAAATTCAGCTAGTCCTGGACTAACATTTTTACACTTGTGCTTAATCTATCTGCAAATACAATATATGTGCTTATTAATGGTAACAACAGAAGGGCAAAAGAGAAAAGATGCTGTTTCCAGCTCCAAATTCTTTTATTCCCTTCCAGCTCTCACTAATATTCATACAGAGCCCCTGCTCCACTTAAATACCCACACACAAACTGCGAGCCACCCCTTCGTGTTTTCTGAGCGCAGCCTCAGTATTAGCAACTGCTCTTTGTTGACATTAGTGCATGATGTATAAAGGCGTTGATAATCCTTTATTCACAGACACTGAGACACGCATGTGAACTCCACAAATGTTTGAAATGTAAACTTAAATTAAGAACTAGATTTCAGAGAGTGTATTTTAAACAGCTTGATCTAAGAGTCAAGATTCAAGAGACTGCCGAGCAATGAGATGTTGAGGGTCAGGATCCCAGTTTTGTATCATGCACCACCTTGCAATAACAAAGTGGCTGCAGGCAAGGGAAAAAAAAATAATCTATTGTGCACTTTTCTGTTATTTTAATGTACATAGATCATCTTTGGCTAAGTGACTTCACTGAAACCAATGGAGTTCCTCCAGCTCTGGTCTATTAACATCAGGAATAGCATGTTTTATTTGACCGGTAGCAGGGCCGGAATGCTGCCCATCCATCTAAATTCTGGAAGTGGAAGAAAGTTTTTTATGCTTTTTTGAATCTCTAGAAATTAAAAATAGTTTATCATATTCTGCCGGATACTTTGAATCTACAAGACGCAAAGAACTGCAAGGATATAGTAGTTACTGATTTTTCTGCAGCTCTTAACACTCCATTGTTAGAATAATGGTTGAGAACTACAATATAAGAAAGAATTCCTTAATTTCAGTTTTAAGTACTACTATTTGTAAGACCTCCCAAAACTCAATACACCTCTCAAAGCATGGGCAGACTCAGCTTGTATAAATAAGTATAGATCCTCCACTAACTGCTGGAGAAGCCCTGGGCTTAACATCACTTCAGGCTAAAAGCAAATTCCTTTCCATGGGTATGCTCCCCCCCCTTGGCTTTTTTTACATTTCAGTGCAAGTAGTAGCTTTGCGTGTCCAAATGTGGCTAAACTCAGCAAAGCAGCATATCTGTGAGCTCAGAAATCAAGGAATCAACAGGACTTCTCAGAATAAACAACTCATGACTAAATTAAATTGTGCATTACGGTTTTGTGGAACTGCAAACGTGGATCTGTTAAAAAAATGGGGGGAAAGCACAGCTGATCAGACGGGTGAGCTACAGGATACTTCTTTCTTCTCAGGAAGTAAAATACTAAGTTGCTTGCTGTTAATTTCTGCGCCCAGGAAATGCATCCTGCACGAACACAAAGAGACTATTTGTGAGTAGCATTAGCCACAGGGAGATGCTTTAGAAGAACAAATCTCAGCAGCCACAAATATGTTTCATGGTTTGAAATCTGTTTTAGGATCCCATTCCAAATTTGTCTTCTTGCTTTAAAAGACCTTAAGATTCACCTCCCTGCTCTTCCCCAATCATTCCCCTAATCTGACTTTCCATTCAGTGAAAGCGGTGGGAAATCAGAAGCAACCTGGATAATATCTACTGAACCTTTTCTCTCTCCATTTTCCTATAGCCCATGATGATAAATGTTTCACTTGTTTGCTGTTTCTTTCCTTCTCTTAAGATCCTGCTATCTGAAAAATTAATTCTATAACTCTTTATTTCACTTTATCAACCAATCCCAAAACCAGGAAAGTATCTCTCCTCTGTCTTTACTTCTCGGACAAATAGTGCTGAGTAGTTGAAATTATAAAGAATCCTAAAACTCTAAGGTTCCTTCAAAAATTCAAACCTTGGCTCAGTTATTTTCTTACTAAAGCTGGAGTTCATATCCTCGAGAGAGTCAGCCCTATTTCTGGATTTGAGAAATTAATAGAATGTACTTTGGAATGCGCAGAAAAGGAATTTTTAAAAACTAAATTCATTCCAAAAATTCTCAAAACTTAAATGATATAATATAGCAGAATTATTTCAAACTTTTAAATAGCAACCTGATTAGTTTAGCATAGATTTGAAAATCAGAACTTCAATTAATATTCACATTTTCAGGTCCTTAATTTCTCTCAACTAACTGCATTACTTCAGTTAATAGCTTTTCCTTCCTGCAGTATACAGTTTAGCATCTCTAAACATTTCTGTATCCATTACTAAATCTAAATTAAATGTTTATTGGAGTTATTTACTTTCTGCATTCCCAAGCATGGCTATGGTCCATGACTCACAAGCTAGGTTTTGAAGGTTTCTTACAGCACAAGGACTATAAATTACATGTAAAGATTTGAAAATGAGTGAACGGTTTAAAAAGAGTTCGGACACAACTTAATTTTACCTATCAGTATCAGAACAACCCTGCTGAGGAAATGTGTACTGAAAGCAAGTTGCACTGGTGTTGCTGTCAACTGAAAATGGCTCACATGCAGTAGGACAATTATTCTAATGAATTTCTCTTTCAAAAGCCAAGCTTGGGCATACAGAAAATTAAAGGAAAAGAGTAGTCAAAACTGGTAATTTTGTACGGTACAGCCGCTGTCACTAGTATGATCAGTTTAGTTCAGGAAGTATGTACATACTGATCCTTTGAAATTATTTCTCCCTTGCTGGGTTTACATGGGGGTTAAATCAATTTCCAGTAAATAAGAGGTCTCCCTCCCCATACAAGAAGGCTTCAATGCAGCACAAGGCAAGGGGAAGGTGGCTGAGTTTTTCATTCCATTATTACACATAATGTTTTACAGAGACACATATGGATCGCAACACCTTTTACCTCATATGGACAAGTTGCATATAAATTACACCAAGATGTTCAAGTAATTCATATTCATTTTTACCATATTTGGTATCAATTTTTACCAGTAGAATCATTTTTACCATGAGTTTGGACCTTGCCCTGCTAAGTGCTAATGCCTTCTGGAGTTTGTGAACTATGTGAATCTCACATTCCTCACCAGACTTTGGTAAAGAAATCATAGTTTGAAGACAACAGCATCTATTATTTCATTTTTAACATCTCTTCCTGTGCATCATGCCCTACTTAATGTGACAATTGCTGGGATGATTGACATGAGCCACCAACACCAATGGGGTGCAATACAGTGAACATGTCAGAGGAAAAAAATGTCATTTTGCAAAGCTATAATTTTGACGGCTAACCTCCAATTTCAGAAAAAATCTTCCAATAACAAAGCCATTACTGCAGGTTATGCTGTTTATGAGCCGAAATTTCTACATTAAATTAAAGACTTTTCCATGACTGACAGCAATGTTCAGATTCATACTGACAGCACATACAACTTATTTCCTGTATCTCCATGCTTTAAATTTCCAAAACATCTTAATACTTTAATATAACCCCATGTGAATTTTAAAGGTTTTAAACATTGCGATACTTGTTTTCCAGATGAAACATGGGGCAAATAAACAGCAACATTTTTCAACCTGTGATATTTCAGCACAGCACCAAGTCAGTATCATTCTTTCAGGTTCAGTGTAGCTTAACTTGGGTAGCACAGACAAGATCTTTCTCGAGGTCACTTAGCAAGTGCTACATGTACACCAAATACAGAAATTGTGATCAGTGTATGCTCTGCAAATTTAGCACAGTGCTTCATCCGATAAACTGCGTGGTGCTCGGCGCTACGGCAAGGGGCACTCTGCAGAAATCACATTCATACAAGTGAATTCAAGAAGGGCCAACAACTCAGTCCAGATGCACTAATGGTGGGCCTAGAGCAAGAAGTAGCTGGTGCAAAATGGGCAAGCTGCGGTCCCACTGGGTGTCTAGACCTAAAAGTTTACTTCAAACATTCCTTTCCCACTGCCTCCATTAAAAGTCCTTTATACTGGCACCAGAAACATTCAGCCTCAGCCCAGAGAACCTGCTGAATATCAGGGCCTGAGCTGAACCCATTTTTCAGCTCGCCCCTCGGGGCAGCCCTAACACATGAACGTTTTCTAGCTCCTCCCCTCCTGCATCCCCCCTCAGCAACCAGCTGATGAAGAGACTCAGCCCTTTCCTTTGTTTCCCTCCTTCAGGTGACCACCCAGTCTCTATTTTGTTGCCAGGGGTTCGAATCAATCGAGCCTTTGCAGAGCAATAAAAAGTAGTACAAGTGTTAATTAATTAAACTTTGTGATTCTAGCATAGAATTCAGTTTGAAGTAACACAGTCTTTTAAAGCAACTTAAAAGTTCAAAAAGTAATAACTCACAAGGCCTCTCTTGTTGCATCAAGGACTGCATACCTAAAATAAGCAGGGAAGTGGGCTTTGACTTCCAAAACTTGAAATTAGCCCAGATCACTGCTTTTGTACTTGCAACTTCAGCAAAGAAACAATATGAGAGGAAGAAAGGTTCTGGCAAGGTTTTACTGGCGATGCCAACAGCAATGGCTTGTCAGTCAAAGGCACCCATGCTACAAAGCTCAGTATTGCGAAGCAAAGTGTAGGAAACATGGTAGCATGAACATTTTTTTTGAGAGTGTTAGGAAGTTTTGAGGTAAAGGCCTTACTAGAATTTTCTGAAAGTCTCCTCCAGATCTGCAATGCTGTTAAGGAAGCTGTATTCTTTGGAGCTTTACTGTACTGGGTTAATTGCACAGCTTACGCCGAGGAGGCTGTAGCAGGATGTCAGAGAGAGGCAAAATTGAAGGGAAAATGTGATAGATTCCTTTAAGTTTTGGAGAAAGTCTGGATGAAAGCTTTAAGAGAGCTCTGAAAGGGAATACTTCCTCAAAGCCATGTGGACATTTCCTGCAAGTCAACATAGCAGCTACTGCCTGAAGAATGGAGAACTGGCAGGCGTATGGTAAAGACAACAGGAAAAGTTACTCTTCAAAAGGAATGGAGTTCTGAGCAGTGGCAGATGATGAGCTACATTTTCACATGATGGGTTAATTTTCTAAGCTTTCTCATTGTTTCGGATCAGGCTCTGTACCCCTGGTCTCAGACGACGACTGTGGGCCTTCCTGTAACGTTTCCAAAGCCAAAAAGGAGAATGAAAGTAATTCTAACCACGTTTAAAAACAAAGCTCTTGAAGCTATCCCAGTGTTAAGAAACATGTAAATATAGACAATTAGGATGACACTTCTATGGAAACAACCAGACACCATTAGAGAGTAATCTATAGTTATTCACATAGGTCTCCTGATTGTAAAAGAAAAATAAACAGGTGTTTGGTTCAAGATTCACACTAAAGATTCACACATTACAACTTTGATTAAAAGCCTGCTATGGACACCAACAGTAAATTAGCTTCCCTTTCAACTGAAAACACTTAAGGACTTGATTGAGAGTGGTATATTTTTTCTATGTGACCACTGATGCATAAAACTTATCAACATTTTCTGAAAGTTTTCCGCTATTACACATTTAAAATGGGAATAAGCCACTGTGGTTTATGAAACATACTACAGAAGTTTCAAAAATATAAAGAAAACACTAAGATCAAATGCTGTAAGCTTTGACGCGATGAAAGAATTTGCAGAAAAACTGGTACCTTTAATCTTGGGAGACACTGCTCTGTTTTCAAATTAATAACAAATGAGGATGAATATTTGCTTCCATTTGATAGTCTAATGCATTATAAAGCAAAGTTAGAGAAGACGAGTCATCACTTGATCTTCAGGAGTGTTGGAAAATTTTCCAATCTCCCCCTTTAAGTATCAGAAAAGTTTCATAATTTACATGAGAAATGATTCTACCAATCTCAAACACAGAAACATGCCCCAGGGTGTGCAGATTTTTATATATCTATACTGCATGAAGATTTCCATCTATTAGAAGTTACTTTTGTACTTGAAGCATATTTACTGAGTTGCAATTTTCAAAATTATAAGAATGGTAAGAAGTAGATGACAGAAAATGTTTAAAGCCTGGATGGTTGAGGATTGCTTGTACACGTTTTCAGTGTGCTAATCACAGTGTTGAAACATTTCTGATAGATTCTTAAAACCAGAGAAATCCAATCTTCAGCGAAGATGCTTCTGCCATAAGACCTTTATCATAGGCTTACCTAGAATAAGGATTTGAAGACCAATTGTTTGATCAGAAATGTAATTTTTATCTAAAAGTAAATTATAGTAAAACAGAAAAAAAAAAAAGAAAGGACTTAATTCACACGTTGATTCTTAAATACCTGACTTCAGCGAACAGTTACTGTAACCTAACTTGGCTACTTTCTGTGGAGAAAAACCCCACACTGTTGGCCTTTCAGGAAATTAGAAGGATTACCTGAAGAGTTGAAATGTGATAGAGGCCAGGCCAGATATAGACTGTTATGTGAGAAGCATTCTGCTCTGAAAAACCCATTTGAACGTGGAAGCTTGCCTCAGAAGTTTGGTACTAGGAAGGGATCTAAAGTTCTTGCTTCAAGTTCTAGCTCTCTTGATTCCAAAAGACTTAGCAAGTTCCTACCTCCGTTTCAGCAGTGGAAGAATATATTCCTCAGACTTCTTGATATTGCAGAAAAGTAAATATCGAGTCTGCTAGAGAGGGGCTTCAAATTAAAGTTAAATAAGCTCTACACATATGATTGAAATAATTTAATCTGGTAGATTAAAATAGCTGAATCCCAAAACTGGTATTGTATATTTCAGGTCAATAATGTAAACCTGAGAGAGAAATAAGTAAAAATCTTAAGGGAAATAGTGTTCTAAAACTTTCCTTAAGACATTGTTCTGCATTTCTCATTTTTTTGCCACTCGAGTAAGACAGTTTATCCCACTTTCTTTCCTATACTCCCATATTACTATGAAAACTTGATTCCTAGAGGAGGTGTATCTGAGGATTCCGGCTTTGATATGAGCAACAAAATACACCAGGGATGATGAAGAAGAGACCTTATGATTCAGGCAGAGTCACCAAGGGTTAAACCCAAAAGTCACTTCAGAGGCAGCCACAGGTGAGACAACAGAAGCATTCAGAACTAGTTAGCAGAGATACAGATGTCTGTGCAAAAGTGACAGATTGGCCTCTAAATGCAGATGAACAAGATACACTCTCTCTGCCGGTGAGGCTGGATGGCCCCCTCACGTCACCAGTGAACCAAATCCAGGAGAACGGAGAGTAGCAAAACTGATGGACCCCCAGCCAGGCTCTGCAGTCTGGTCAACAGACACACGTGGAGCATATTTACTAAGGAAAGTAGTAGAAATTTAATATTTATTGCATTACTGTAAGCAATAGATAGTATTTTTCTATTCAAGTACTGGATATTTGTGTTTTGAAAAGAAGATTGGCGAAGATGATCAGCACTGTACTATAGCTCATGTCAAACTGAGCCAAAAACCCGCAGAGATATCTCTCTGGTTTAGACTGGCGATAGGATGCAATAAAGAAGGTGTTATCTAAAATTAGAGATATTCCAAATCTGCCAAGTTCTGCAAAGGTCCTGGTTGCTCCACCTACACTCCTAATGTGTTTGATCTATACCCTTGATGCGTGACCAGACACTGCTGCTAGGTAGAAATACCAGTAATTCTCATTTTAGTAAAGCACAGAATGTATGCCTCCTTTTGCCATCCTGCGGTACACATGAGATGCAGAGATTTAGTACAGTTATCAAAACTTAAAGAAAACCGTGACAAACTGTTCCTGTTTTGGTAAAGTACATTAGGTCATTAGGTGCCTATAATCAGATGGAGAACAACAGGAATGAAAGGAAAGAACAAGCTGCTGAAATGCTAAGCTTAGCTGACTCAGACAGGTTCCCTGGTAACAAAAGCAGTTACATTTATAAATATGCTGCAGCCCCCACAATATGGATTATTTCCCATTGTTTTTTAAAAAAATGGCTGCTTTAAAAATAAAGATAAAAAAAGAGTGAACTTTTGCCAAGATACACTAAGAATTATTTTCTGCCCCCTTTGCTCACACTGAATTATCCCAGGACTATTGACTCTGAGAAATTAATTGCTCACTGGGAGTATAAAGGGAGCAAAATCTCCCGTAGAAATTACATGCTACCATTAAAATGAAGACATCCAGCTTCCACTCTCACCTTTGGGTTCCTTTTAAATGAAGTATTTCTACTAGAAATATTCAACTTATTTAGTTCAGTACATAAAAAGGCAATAAAGTCCAAAGTTGTAGGTATTTTTACATAATTTTAATTTATAATACAATAAAAATACACAATACATAAAGTACTGCTAAAAATGAACTTTCTTTCTCTCTGCCTTAAGGTAACTATTAAGAACTCTGTTCACATTTGGATAACTCTGCATTTATTTTAACTTTGTTATAAAATAGCTATCAGCCTAAACCATATCAAAATATTATTTGTACAAAAACAATCTATTTTTGATACCACTATTCTTCCATATTTGAGTCATATCAGTCACGACAGCTGTCTGCATAAAGCTGTAATTCACTTGAAAGTCCTCAAATGTATGTAAACTTTATTACTTGGTGGCTTAGATCCACACGCTGCAAGCCAAACTAATAACAGATTTAGATTTTAGAGAGTATCTTTTAGAACTAACAATGCAAGTACTAGTTACCTACCAAAGTAATGACAGAAAGAAAGGGAGCTCTTTTGAAAAAGATTAACAATAGGTCTAGTTCACAGAATCGCAACAAGGATTACCAAGATTGGTGTTGAAATAAAAAACCAAAACCAAAAACAAACCACAAAGAAATACCCAAACCCCGAAGAACCCTGTAAGTCAAATTTCCCCTCCAACTCCTGCCTCTTTCTAAAATTACAAGACCGGCAGTAAAACTCGAGAATCACCAAGCCAGCTCCAGGCAACTTCATTCCCCACCTACACCACCCTTTCCTATGGAAAAGAGATGCATCTGTTCAGTGCTTTCACTCCCCACCTCTCCCCCGACTTCCCTCACGGCATTTCTCCCTGCTCTCTCCAATTCACTGAGCAAAGTAACTCCGGTCCCTGCTGCGACAGCTCCCACTGCTTACCCACTGCTGCCCATGTTCTGGCTTTTCCTGAACCCCCAATTCAATTAATTCTGTTCCTTCTCCCACCTGCCCATTCCCC
This sequence comes from Chionis minor, assembly GCA_013398295.1. NCBI lineage: Eukaryota > Metazoa > Chordata > Aves > Charadriiformes > Chionidae > Chionis > Chionis minor. The sequence continues at coordinate 151,349 of VZSF01009054.1, read as the reverse complement.
AGCTCACCAGTCTGCACCATAAACATCTGGTTTGGCTTCATCCTTTCAAACACTTATCCTGCTGCTCTGGGAACTTTGCAGTCTTTGCTCCTTTCCCCTCCCAGCACTGGAAGGAGCTGCTGGGCTCCCTCCACTGCCTCTTCCCACTTCTCTTCCAGTCAGACTGGCATCAGCTTGCCTCTTCCACAAATGTTCTCCTCTAAAGGACTTCAGCTCTGGAAAGGTGGGTGCTTTCTGCTTCCCTTAGTATCTCAGATCAGACATCCTCCCTGCACAGCACAAGCATTGCAAGAGCCGGGATTGAACAGAGAACTGGAACGGGGAGAGCCAAAGAGGCCCTGCAGGGTCTTCACTGCCGTTCCTACTCATAATTACTGTGCAATCACATCTTGTTTATTGTTGTTCTTAAGTATGCTATAAGTGGACTAAGCAACACGTAGGACACTCCACATTGGGATTAGGTGACCCAAAGAGGTTCAGTTCCAGGAAGCTGCCAGAGCTGTACCCAGTTGAGTCTTCAGCACACACCTGGTGAGTGTAGCTAGAGACTTGTGAGGAACCCCAGAACTTATTAAAGAGGAGCCTATCACAGTACATAGCTTAGTTCAAATTTAAATATTGCAACTTGAATTTGGGCATGTAAAGCTCCAACATGGTCCTAAAAATTGTTATATAACGTTAGATGGGAGGAACTTGCATATGGAAGCTCTAATCTTGTGCTCTGGAGCAAAAGACCACATTGCGGAAGGGAAGGCAATTACAAAAGCAGGCCCCCAGAGCATTTAAGAGTTCCCCTCTTATTTGCACGCCTCCATTTTAAAGCTGAGGTGTTTGGCAGCAGACCAAGGGCACACAGGACAGCCGACCAGGCAGAGGGACTGGGCCGAGCAGAACAGGAGCTTGCTTGGGGGAGGACAGCCCGGTGTGATGAGGAAGAGCTGAACACCCAGATGTGGATGCAGCTGGAGGCTCCATAAAGCATCTCCAGCTTCATGCTTAGACAATGAGTTTCTTGGAGACAAGGCAAAGTGACCATGCAGCCACAGGAGAGAGATGGTGAAAGCCCAATGCTGGGGGCGGCGAGGGGGGAGTAACCCAGCCTGCTGTGCCAGGTCTCACGCGTGCAAGGCCATTCGTTGTGGAGAAGCACCGTGTCTACATGGTACAGAGACCTGTGAGTGAGACACGCTGACTTGAAGCCAGGGTTGTTGATTTGGAGGAACTTGAGGAGGAAAGGGGTGGTTGAGAGAGCCTGCAGGAGCACTCTTGAGCAGTCTCATCTCAAGGCAAGCAGCAAGCCCACTCCTGAGGAGAAAGGCAACAGGAAGATAGAGCTGTTCATCCAGCAGTTTGAGGAGCAATACACAGTGGGACTCATCTAAAAGAACACCAATTTTAAGGCAGAAAGGCATCAGCATGGTAGGGGGATGCCAGCGGATGGTCCACTCCATCAGGAACCTTGTGCATCCTTGCAGTGAGGAAGCAAGGGCCCTCCCTGGCTGCAAGGACACGTGGCAATGGAGGGACAATGCAAATCAGCGGTTCAGCTTACAGGGTCATAAGGGAAGCTGAAATGCTTCAATAGCATCTGCTGTCACTGCAAAACCAGGTTTTGTATTGTCTACACTCATTCAACTTTTCTTTTTCCCTTGCAAACACCGAACAGTCATTCCAGTGAGCTAACTGGTGGTGGTAAACATAGAAAAATTGTTACTTTGCACAGTAATTTGTCATAAACAGCTTGTGATTATTGCATGAAGAACACGAAGATTGAGTGAGAACAGATTGAGTGAGAAAACACTGTAGATGGCTCAGAAGAAGTACCTGAGAAACTGACACAAAATATGACAAGCTGGGACAAACCGTCACAATTTCTAAATTCCATCCAGCTCATCAGAAGGGATCATGGGAATGGTCCTGGGATGATCAGAACCTTTCACTCGGTCTTGATTTTGGTTTATTAAATATAAGATCAATATTTTAATAAAGAGCTACAGCTGTGAGACATCCTCTAACGAGAACAGTATTCTATTCCTTGGAGGAACTAGAAAAATCTTGCAAAATGTTCATTAAAACAGTCATATTTCTGAGAAATCTCCCATTCCCACCAAGTTACAAAACACTGCTGGTGTGGAGCAGCAGCCAAGTTTTGCATTCTGATGTTTTTTGCACTTTGTAACTCGGTGCTTTCTTCAAGATTTCTTCATCTTTCTGTTTTGTGTACGAGACTGACAATTGGTTTTGTCCATTTCACATACTAATGATGAAAGCTGAAAGAACAGAAAAATTAATGAAGTGATGAAGCTGGTGAGGGCTCTAGAGCATGAGTCTTATGAGGAACAACTGAGGAAACTGGGGTGGTTTAACCTGGAGAAAAGGAGGCTGAGGGGAGACCTTACCCCTCTCAACAATTACCTGAAAGGAGGTTGTAGTGAGGTGGGGGCGGGTCTCTTCTCCCAAGAAACAAGCAATAGGAGAAGATGAAACAGCTGCAAGTTGCACCAGGGAAGGTTTAACATGAGTATTAGGAAAAATTTCTTCACTAAAAGGGTTATTCAGCATTGAAACAGGCTGCTCAGGGAAGGGGTGGAATCCCCATTCCTGGAGGTATTGAAAAGAGGCGTAGACATGGTGCTGAGGGACGTGGCTTAGTGGTGGGCTTGGCAATGCTAGGTTGATGGTTGGACTTGATGATCTTAAAGGTCCCTTCAACCCAGGTGATCCTATGATTCTATGATTAAAAGACNNCGACCCGTCAGGAACATTCTAGCAAAACTGCTCACTGTCAGGAAACAAAACGCCGAACTCTGAGGGGCAGACTGTGAGCCCTCACTATAGCCCTGCTTTTGCAGTAAACCTGTCTTTACTGCGGGTAAGGAAGGCACAGGTTAGCCCAGAACAAGAACGTTTTGCAGAGTTCCGAATGACTTTGCTTTAACACATCTAATGAAAGAATTGCAAATGAATGGCAAAGGCATGGCAATTAGTCAAAATGCAGAGTGTCCCTGCCCATCCAACCCAACATTTCTAAACGGGAAATTTGCAACCCAAATTGCCAGTCACAATGCAGAGAGTGGACGGTGCAGGGTAAGTCCTACCCACGCCTCCAGACACCTGTGCAAACTGGTACGCAGCTTCGCGATCCCCAACAACCCAGACTCACGGTGTGGCTACCGTGGGAGGGGATGTGAGCCAGACTTACTCATTCCTATTTGCAAGCACGGGTGCATGCGAGTCCAAAACTGCTTCACAGCGAGCGATTTAGAAGAATGAGAACTATGTTTAAGAAAATTACATTCAAGAAAGTCACAATCTGTTTGCCCATTTTTCCTCTTCCTCTGTCTATCAATTAGCAGCAAATGTCTTATTCACCGCCCATTCTTTGCCTTTATTCTCTTCTATGTGAGCTTTTCTTTTCCTTTCAGTCTTTGAAGCATGTAAGGGAGTCATCGATTTTTCTATATAATATATTAATCTTTAAATTGCTTTAATATTCACATCACTGTCAAAAGCAGAAGCTCCTTTGCTGAAGGCTGTGGTACTGACAGAAAAACTTTAAATTTAGCTCGGTATATATACATATATTTTCCCTACTTCCCACACACATAAAAGCTGCACATTCCAGTTGGAACTTCCTTTAAACTCTTTAATTACACAGGTTGTTTAGTCTGCCTCTTTCCTTTCCGATTACTTTTTAACTAAATTAAATGTCTGCCTCTTGCTGTCCTTTCTACATTAGCAGGCCCATTATTGATTTTTATTATCTTTCCAAAGAGAAGTTTTTGCAGCTGGTTGCTATTTACACTGTAAGCAGTTCACTTATGCTGAGAATTCATGCTGCCACTGAGACTGCTAAAGATGGTTCTCTCACAGCTCAGCTGTACCCAGCACCGAATCAGGTATTAGTGAGAACATTACACAGCTTTGCAATGGGAAACAAAGATGAATACACAAACACTTCTGTAGCATAAAGAGCACAACGATATTGCTCATTTATGAAGCACTCTTGTACCAAAATAGCTCCTCATGAAAGTTTATCATTTAACAGCTAGCTCCCTAAAGAGGTTCCTATTTGCTCTCTGGTCTGTAGTGATGTTTGCAGAAGCAAACGCGTTGCTTCTTTTTCTTCACTTGCAATCAGCATAGGGAAAAAGCAGGCAAAAGGGAAGGGAGAGAATGAGGGAAACAGAAGTAGTTCATGCTTTAGATAACGTCTGGCCTTTTGAGAGCCCCAGAGATGATAATGAAGGGTCTGACAAAGGATGCTTCAAGACCAGAAGTATCAGGACAGTTGGCCACCCGTGCATTGGCTACAACTACCTGCAAACAAGGAAACGGTTAACTCTCAACAGCTACAGACCAGCTTTTCTTTGCTGGGTGCATCTGAACAGCAAAGCTCTACACAGTAAGTTGCTTCAGTGATAGCTATTGTTTATGATACATTCCTACCTGAATGCTTCAGAGACCTGGTTTCTCATTGATTATGCCACTTCCCACTCCCAGCAGCAGCATCAGAGCAGAGGAATCAGAGACTGAAGCAAGAACAAAAGAAGCCTGAAGTAGCAACAGTGATTTGTTTCACCCTTACATTGCAAGTGTACGTTTTTTTTTCCTCAGCTACAGTTCCGAAGTTGCGAAGCACTGCATAAATGGTCAAAACCAGAGAAAAATGAAAACATAAATTGATGACTCAGAGACAAAGCTGGAGAGGAGCACATTTCAAGCAATATACGGTTTGCAGTTGATTGAGAAAATAACCGCAATTAAAATAAATAAAAAGCCTCCTGACAAGCCTACTAAAAAACCAGAGAATGCAAGACTGTATACGGAGATTATAAATCTAATGACTGAGAATATACAACATATTACAGTAATTAGGAACTCTGCATTTGTCCCAGGTATCTGTACAGTTGAATAAAACCAGATCTCACCAAGGAATCGAACTGTGTTGCAGTTTAGGCCTTCAGAACCTATGGGATTTATATAATGGGATGCAAAATTCTCCCTCTAAATTGATCAGTATCCTCAAAGGATGCAGACAGATCCATCTGCTTTCTCTGTAAGACTGGAATCTCATTTTAATTAGGGTTGTGGGTACCATCGTGACAGCCACAGAAATAATTGCAGTTGAATAGGAAGATACTTGATGTAGCTACAAACTAAGCAGCCAGGTAACAATGGCAGTGAGTGCAATGGCATTTGCCAAAACCCTGCTACAGCTTTCATAGCGGCACGCTGCCTCCAGTCCAGCAGCGCTCAGCCTTCTGCTAGAAACGGGCAACGTTTGGCAGCCCTCTCAGTGCAAGTTCTGACCCAGCGCTGCCCACAAGGTACGCAAACCACATTGATCGCAACATAAACAGGAAATGCAATTTTCCTTTTTCTGGAACACGTATGTGGCATCAATAAAGTCACCCTCTCAAACATATGGCCTGTGAGCTGCTGTTCTACATCCCAAGGAGCTAAAAACCCCAACTAATATTTCTTCTCCTTCATGCAGAATTTCTGGAATGAAAACAAATTTCAAAGCAATTTCTTTTCCAGTTCCCCAAGTCACACAGATCATGCTCCCTTGTCTCATAGTAAGACTTCTTGCTTCACTGACAACTTCACCCTCAGCTACCTGGTGCATGGACTGCACATCGCACTGCACCGTAGCACGGAATAAATACCTTTGGCTCAGCCCGTTCATTACAGCACCATTCTGGAAGCTGTAAAATTAATAGTTTTATAGCATCACCAAAACATAAAAGATTAATGAAAGAAACATTACAGTCCACCACCTTTCTCTCTCTATTCCCTTCTGTTCCATTTTTAGTGTTTCTTTCCATCATTTCCGTGTTCTCTCTGGCTTTTATTGGCATGTCAGACCATTTTCCTCTTTTCTGAGTAACTGAAAATTAGAGTACAGCTAACGCATACATTTAATTCATATGTTTAAGTACTGTAATGTCAAAAGGTCAAACTCATCATTCCATATACCAACCTTTACGTTAAAGTCAATGTGACCTGACTGGGGGGTCTGGGACATATTCCTGAGGGATTTCATGGCAGACCTTCCGTAACTCTCACCAGCCACCCCTATCCCCCTCCAAAGCAAGTTTAATGCCCCTATTCCAACCGGCACATTTTTCCCTGCACCCCCACAAGCCCTGTGCAATGTTCAGGCCAGAGGGACAAGACCACGAGGAAGCTAGCATGGCCTTCAAAATGTGGCAGATGCATTTTAAAGTAATTTCTTTCACTTGGTATTTGAAATTAATGAGAACAAACTCGTCTTCAAATTTTCAATCAGAAACATTTTAATGCCTTCTGAATTACTACAAAGAAGAGGTCACATTCCACAGGTGGGTTTTCCTCTGCCAGAAGAATTTGCAGTGTTGCAGGATAAAACTGTTTGCCATCTAACCCTATTTCATAGAACCTGATTCAAAACACTGTGTTAGTAACCTTTATTAAAATTGTATCAGTCATTTCCCTTCAAAAAAAGATGATGTATGCAGTTTTTCATGCTACACCAAACACTGGAAGAACAAGATAGAGAGACACATTTGAATTTACATAAAGATTGCAAGCTGTTCTTCCAAAGTAATTCTGAAGTGGTGTGCCCCATGTGTAGGCATTTGATCTGACGGCGTTTCTGCATATTGAGTGTAACATGTACAAAATCTATAATTGGAGTCTGTTTTCTGAAAAGAGATAAACGGCTTCTTTCTGTTGAAAGAGAAAATGATACATTTCTGGACAGGGTCTTCCAGGCCATTTTTTCACGTAAATGGAGTCTTTTATTTTATCCAATAGATATTTAGAATTGATAACAATTTTACAAAGAATTGCTTACATACCTCTTCTATTTTAAAAGTTTACGCTTTTTTAAATCTCTCCCCTGGCCCCAAAGAGTAAATGCTGAATTTTACTGCCTGCTTTAGGGGCATTTATATGTTGGGATTGATTTGTTATTGCATACCTGCCTGCATCAATTTACTACTTCTGGACAAACACCCCTATTTCTGGGGAGTTATGGCTAGGTTCAGTTTTTCTTAGCACTAGCTTACACTTTTGCTAGTCTATATACTTAAAAGACATTACTGCATTTCAGATAGGAACATCCTAAGAAAAAACTCCCTGTACGACATGGAGCTGCCCAATCAATCAATTTACAGTGTTCTCTAGTCTCCACAAGCACTGAAATTCCAGAGGAAAAATAAAGAAAAATTGATGTATTTTGTTTGGGTTAAGTTTTAAATTTTAGTGTCAATTTTCTCTGGCTGGACAGATCAATTTTTCATACGAATTGCTCATGTCCTCTCAGTCCACTTTGTTCTAGAGCGTGTAGTTCACAACAAACAGCCCACTTGGAGCAGTTCACCAGTTCTTCTACTCCCAAAGCAAGTTGAAAATTTCCCAAGTTTGTTGCCTTGTCATGAAAGCTACAGATGAACGATAATCTAAAAGCAGACCTCACCTTCCCACTCCACAAGTTCAGATCACAAGTGCTGTAGTTTCCTAAACTAAACCTAACAAACCCAAAATGTAAGATAAATAGCGACAGCAATGTAATAACACAAAAGTATGGAATAATAAGAGTCTAATGTGCTAACTCTATCCTGTCCCGCAGCTTCTATCAAGAAGGAAGTTTGCATCCCCATTGCAAAAAACCAGTCAAATGCAAAAAAAAAACCCAAAAAACCAAAACCCCCACCAAAACTACAGACACCCAGATGAGATTGCTGTAGATGAAAGCCTACAACATTCACAACGTAAGGTAAGTAATGTAAGCTAGGCAAAAGAGTAGTAGAAAGAAGCCAGCCATTAACCTCTCTCTCTGAACTGAGAAAACTCCAGCAAGCACCGAGACATTCCGTTTGTAATTTTACCACAGTCTAAGGGTAACTGTATCTCAAAACCCCAGGTGAATCATACGTGAGTGCAGAAAACGTGTGCAATGCAGACAGAGGAGCGATACATCGGAGCTGAGCCTACACCACCATAGCAACACTTTCTGGAAACGGCAAATTGTTGGAGACATTGGCAGAAGTGGAGTCTAGCTCAAAATGGTCCCCAACCCTGACACCTACACCCCCGTTGCTGAAAGCAGCCCATAAAGGTGCTCAGGACCCCACTGGTACCCATTAGTCAGAAGTGAGGGATGGGAGTCTGACAGTGCCAAACCACAAGCTGCTTGTTCTGGATGTAACGGACTCCCGCAGGCCGCCGGCCTCGGCAGTCTCTGCTTTTCCCAACGCTAACCCCAGCCCCGAATCACAGCAAACTCCACCACAGCAAAGGGCCCCACTCCATGCATCATCATGTCAAACAACGCCGGCCTTTGGCATCCTTCTCTGGAACTTGCAGGTGTTTACAGGCAGCCAAACGCTGCAGCTCCTCCTTTTCCTAACCGTGACCTGACTTAGAGAAGCCCTAACCCTTCAGCATATGATTGCACGTACAGAAGCAGAAAGGAACTAGAGCCTAATAAAAACACAGACCCCTGCCAGCAGTCAGCCTTTACAGTATTTACTTTACTGCCCCTATGCCTAATCCTGACCCTACAGCACACTTAAATAAGCAAGAGCCTACCATCTTCCGAAAACCCTTACCTTCTAAAAAAAGAAAAAAACCAAAACCAAAAACCTGAGTACACGATCCAAGGGCTATTAACAACTACAGATACCAAGGGAACAGGGACCAGGCTCACAGATCTCTGATGATGTTTCACCAGGGACAACTGCTTTGTTCCTGTAAATCACAGCGCCCACACGACACCTGCCTGCCTGGCTCTTTTACGCCAGCGCAGGCAGCGAATTCCAGAAAAGAGCCACTGTCTGTTCCTTCTAATCCCTACAAGCAGCCTCTTCATTTCTTCGTCTGCCCTTTGAAAATGATGTGGTAAGAACAGCACCCTTTTGGAAATACAAGGATTTTACTGCCTGTATTTTTCCAAGAGTAAAAAAATTCTCACTGTAAAAGATGCAGTGAACTGGCCTCTCCCCATTGCACATCCACGTCATGGCCAATCTTTGAAATGGTTGGGTTTCACACCTCTTGGAGTTACAATATTGAAAACAAGATGCATAAAAGCAGAGATGAGTGAGCGAGAATCAGCCACAGTTTTAAAAAGTAGAATATATGTATGGCTCTGTATGTATTTTGAATATATGTACATATAAATGCATACACACACACAAAACTGGTACGTAACAGAATGCAGCTTATATTTAAGAATTTTGCATTTGCCCTCAAATGCTTGTCTTTTTCCACATTTTTTTTAAAAGCCAGTTTATATATGTTAGTAAAGGAAGCTGCTGAAAATCAGCAGTTACTCGCAAGGTAATATCTTGGTCTAAGAAAAAATTACATTTCCTAGATTTTTCCAGTCCTGTCAGAGAGCTCATCTAAAATACACCAACCTTGCGTTGCCTCTTGTACAAAGTCTAAGGAACTAAGGAATTTCTTAGTGAAATACATTGAGCTAGAAGGCAAGACAGGCTTTAGGTCATCAGACTGGCTGGACAAACAGCATGCAACTTCCATCTGTATGGGCAACTGCAGATCTAAGCTGCTTTGTTTACTGGGCTCAGAGAAAAAAAAAAAGATAAAAAAATTATTGTGCCTAATACATGATTTACAGACAACAGAATTGTAACAGACTGAAGCTACTCTAACTATCAAAGCAATTGCACTCAAGCATATCTTCAATAAAGAAGTATTAAAAATTACAGAAAAAGCAATCTTTTTTGCTTCTTAATTAAGCTGGTATTTGAATATTTGCCTTTATTACATTTTGTTTCCATTATTTCTGAGAGTTAAAAAGGTCTTTGTTGGCATTGGGACTGTGATATATGAACCTCAGCTACTATTCACATTTGGTATCCTATATATGCCATTCTGACTAATGGGAAAAGCATGAAAATCAATATGTCTCAACTAAGAACTAAAACTATCTAAATTGACCTATGACATGCAGCAAAATAGACATTTCTCATCATTTTCTAAAATGGATTCTGCATTTTTCAGCTCCACAGTAGTTTGTGCATTAAAATAGCTAAAATTTAGCTATTACATTTATGGGGAATGGTAGGATGAATGAACTATGTCCACTTTAGGACATTTTAATATCAGAGATAAATTTATACTTTCCAGCAGAACTAAGCAATACAGTTACCAGCAACTTAATTATGGTTGTTTCACACGCTTTAGAAAAATTTAGACCTCTGGTATCTCACATGTCATAGCCAAAACCTATGAGCCACAGCACAAAGACAGAAGGTACTTTTGAAATTATAGGCTGCTAGCTATATATTGCCAAATTATATTAAAAATTATGAATTCTTTTCCATTCATGCAACAGTTCATAGGCCACTGTAGTATAATAATATAATAATAACAAATACAATTCCTTTTGGCATACCAGTCCTTCCATAGCTAAAATCAGTCCCTGTCTGCTTACGTTCCGAAAACTGTCATTGTCACGAATTTGGGAATGGCTGCTGGGTTCATCATTCTGATCAAAACCGAAGAATTTTGATAGTTTATAATGTAGAAATTTGGTAGCAAGTACCTACATGCCATTGCAAGAGCACTGCAACTGTGATATGTAAACAGTGCCTTCCGCCTTCCAACCACACTAAAATCTGTATTTCCCTGAACATCAATTAAGACAGACCTTTGGCTTCTTGATAATGAATAATACGTGTTTAAATCTCAGTTTGCCAAGTAGATTCAACAAACTTCACACCTGTTTCTGTCACATCATCTGGAGAATATGCCCCATGACATCTCCTGAATGTTTTTGAGGGCTTTATAGAGAAGAAGTATTAGGCTCTCATCAGGTTTCTTTTGGTGTGTGGTTTCCTTGAATTCTAGGTTAAAGATTTTGGCAGCAATTTGCAAGTCCAATCAGACAACTACACGCAAGTTGCCCCAGATACATGAAGTTACTTTTGTGCATAACTGATTACAAGCTAGAGGCCTACATCCAGAAAACATCTTCCCAGGAACAAATCTGGATTTTTTTTTTTTTTATTAAATCTTCAAAATAAATTACATTGAAAAATATTAACAGGCCAAAATTAAGAAATCTTTCCTTTTATCCATTTCTTAGAGAAAAAAATTCAGTTCTTCACTAATTTTACAGAAACAACAAGCAGCGAGAAGAGCAGTAAAGATGCCCAGAAATCAAAACATGCTGTACACACATAGGAAGAAGACAGTGTCCCAGGTTGTACATTTCAGCACAAAAGAACAAATGAAAACACTTGCCAAAAATTTGTATGCTAAAAATGAGAAGCCATAATTACAGGTTTGTAAAGTTATACGTATCTATTAGAGGGCAGAAGAAAAAGGTAAATCCTCAGCTTGCTTAACACATTAGTTCTTCAATAAACGTACCTATTTAAAGAACATCATTGTTCTATTTTACTGAAGAAAAGCAGCCAATTGCTTTCTATAAAATTTTTTTTTTTTTAAAGAAAAATTTTGTACCCTTTTCAATGCCAGAGCTACATGAAGAGCAGTAAAACCCTGAAAGAAAGCTTCCCTGTGAGTTCTTTCAAGGGCACGGGCTAAAGATTAGCATTTATCTGAAGTTACTCACACAGAGAAACGGGTGCTTTCATCTGAGTATCACAGGTCAAATTCTTACTAATAAACATGCACCTGACATGCTGTGCATCCTGTAATCTTCCTTCCTGCCCAGACTCCAGCTCTCATTTTACATTTCTGTCAATTCATATAGACTGGAAGAAAATTGAAATCCTTTGCTTCATTCTTAAAAAGCTTCTTATTTCATATTTCAGCTAAAATCCTTTCTGTTTTATGTACCTCTTCAATAAATGTTGCTCCTCCACACTTTACCTCACATCTCTGCCTCCTCCAGTTGAGACAATCCCATGCTGGAACTAAATTAAGAACTTGAAAAATGCAAATGAAGTAGGCAGAAAATGATTTATTGCAGCACCAAGAATTTAAACTAATAGAACAATACAGCACTTTTTGATCAATCTACAATGCCCCACAGGCAGTTTTATTTAAATCAAAGTGTTATCTAAAATAAGATGAAGGAAAAAGTAATTCAAAAGTATATTCTAGAAATATTTTAAATTGGCTTTATAGAGACACATGGGTACTCACTTTCTGCTGCATTAATACTGATGGGCTGATACGGTATCTGTAGAAGCCATGCAATTAGAGCACTATGGGATAGTGCTCACAGGACTCACTGAACTGTAGCATAGTTAGAAAAACAATATAAAATAGTCTTAGATGAGAAGTTTAAATAGTCAAGATAATTATATTCAGAATGATTTTGAGACTTGTAATCAACATTTCTAAAAACTTTGGTAATTAGATGCTTCAAGTCTAAATAATTAAATACATGCTGCCACACTATTAAATTCTCTTCCTAAAACAGGCAGAGTATTTTTTATTGGGTTAAATTAAATTTTGTATCACATCACCTTTGGTGACACCTGCAATCTGCTTAAACCTTGGGAGTCCCAATATCTCATTCAAAATACAGTCAGCTATGAAAACCCACCTGAACCAATATCAACTGGTCTACAACAGAGCTGCATCTACACCAACACAAAGCAAAGTTTTTGGGGCTGTCCTGGTTTCAGCTGGGACAGAGTTAATTTTCTTTCTCATGGCTGCTATGTTCTAGATTTGCTATGAAAGGCACGTCAATAAGGCATATTGTTGTAGTTGTTGCTAGGTGATGTTTATACTATTTAAGGACTTTTTTTAGCTTACTATAGAAGCTGAGAAGGAGCACAGTGGAATATTCTGCACCATAAACATCGTTCTTAGTATATAAATGGGGGTAGGCTGGGGGGTGGGAAACAGCGATCGCTGCTTGGGACAGGCTGTGCAACGAACTCACCAGGTGGTGGGAGTGACTTGTGTTCTGTTAGTTTATTTTGTATATTCTTTTACCATTATTATTATTTTCCTTTTTTTCTGTTATTGTTCTATTAAACTGTCTTTATCTCAATCCATGAGGGTTTTTTTCCCTTTCCTTTCCCCTCCCTTTCTCCCTCTTCTCCCTCTTCTAGAGGACAGAGTACTGCGTGAGCAGCTGCGCAGTCCGAGCAGCTTACTTGTGGAGTTAAACCACAGCAGGGCCTTTGAGGACAATATTCAGTAGTTTTGCAACAAAAGAATTTTTACCAAAGTATTTGGATTCTCTTATATGGATGCTCTCTTTCCCCTAGGGGTATTATTTATTAAGAAAAAAATAGCACTTCTACTGCAGCTTTACTCCATCTCTAACTCTACAGTTATTCTACGTGCAGGTACAAGGATAGCCCTTGTTTTAGACATGAACAGATTCTTTATCCCTAAAAAGGCAGACCCCCAGCAGTTACCTTGTCTTATTTACTGCTTCACTGAATTAAAACTCTCCCCCGCAGATACACTGCATCCAGAGAAGGAATTCGCAGCGATGCTCAGAGAAATGAAATGTGAAAAATTAAGTACTTATTTCTGGGTGCACCACAACTCTAAATATACCCAGTTTTGCCCGGGGCAAACAAGTATCTTGCCTCCTGCAGTTGTCTAGCTTTGGGATCATCTCCCTATCTTGCCACATCGGCTCCCCCTTACACAGCAAGGCCAGAGCAGACCTGACTTCCCTGTGGTCCTCCTGGGGGCTGGAGGGCCCGCAGCAGGCAGCCATTAGCCAGCCAGTCCCTGCAGCGACTGGGGGTCTGCAGGGCAAACACACTAGTGACCACCTGCCCCTCCTCTGAGAAACAAACGCCCGGCCATCCCTTCAGGATTCACTGGGGACAGTATCACTGTGCTCCCTCCAGCTTTACTAGACCTATTTAAGCCTCCGTACCAGAGCTGAACCTTGCATTAAGAAACCACCAGGCTTTTTTCCAGCTTTTTTTGCTACTGGACCATCAGCAAACATTAACGTTTCCACTAAGCACAAAGAGAGACAGAGGCTGCCAAGAGCCCCAAACGGAGCAGCAGGTGTCACCCTACTGAGTGCCACGCGTAAGGCAGGGCAGAAGGGAGGCTAGGAAGTTCTTGGTTTCTAAACTGGCTGTCACCAGGCTTAGTGAACCTATCTAAGTCATCATCCTTAGAAATGCTTTTCAAATACAGATGCACAGCCAAGGAATTACAGCTAGGTCTGCTCTGTGTGAAAAGGACGAATTACAAGAATGCAGCAAACTCCGTACTGAAAATGGTGTTGCAACTTGTTCACTTGCAAAATAAACAGCTCTTATTCAAAATGCATGTGCTAATGTGGAAGTGGTGAAGACTCGCTCACTTTCTCATTTGCCCCAAGCAGAGGATTCACTTTCAAAAAAACCCCAACACACCTACTAAAACCCCCAAACTTTCTTAAAATCCCAAAGCACACGCTGTGTATCCTCTATTCAGCAGTACAGCCTGCTTTTTCTGGGAAGAAGCATTTTAAGCCTCTGCTTCTTTGCCAGATGCCTTAATATTGTTCAAAAATAGCCAGAAATCAAAAGATACTTGGTCAGTAATATCTTATTAATACTGAAAGATGAAGAAACTAGAAAAAGATACGTTTGCAAATGACAAACTACATTTATACATACTTTATCCTATTATTAGCACACTTTAGACCTTAAAACTCCCATGAAGAAACCTTAAATCAGGACTGTAAATTTAAACACCTGCAGGTACTACTTCTGCTGTACAAATCTGCTCCCCATCTCTTACTTACTCTGCTGAGTCATATGCAGAGCGTCACAGAGAAGGCTATAACTAACGTCCTTTTCTCTCATCACTCCAAAAAAATGCGACTCAGGTAGAGGAAATCGTTACCTGGAGCAGGATTTCAGGGAGTCAGATATCAGCACTGGTATTCAACTCACTCTTCCCTGAACTTTTCTAAAGGTCTACTAAGGCAAAACCACTCAGCTAAGGACCTCTTAGATAGCACGCTTCTGGATAACTACCTACGCCGCAGGGGAGCTAAATGTTAATGTGACAACAAAAATTAGAAGTGATAAGAGTTTTGCATAAACTTATTGCCAAAGAGTCAAGTACATCACCTGATCCTCCTGGGGTAGGCAGAGGTTTGCTGGAGGACAGACAGGAGCTGGTTAATGCCTCCATTTCTTACTTAAGGAATGCCCCATTATCTAGCGTCTTTAAAGAACTCTTTATTTGAGCCTAGTTACAATGAAATACAAATAAATCACTCAAATTAGACAACATGTTTAAAAACATTTATAAAAGACACACAGGATAAAATGAAACAACCCCACAGCAGGGAAGGGAGCTCTCTGTCTTACCTAGTTGGCCACTCCAAGGTAGCGGCATGGATCTCAACTCGCATTGACTCATGTCGCCTAAGGACATACCCAAGACAGGATTACTCAGGCCTCTGCCTTAGAAAAGTCACCTGTAAGAGAGTTTCCCATAGCAAACTGCTGCAGAGGCCCTCCTTGGGCAAACCTTCAAACCTCAGGGCAGTCAGAGCAACTCTACCGTGGTGCTGCCTTTGTAGCTTTAGCAGCATCTCAGAGAGATTCAGCCTTTCCTCACCTAAGCTCGTTCTGTGCCTCCCTTTCCCAAGGGACACACGGTCACCAGCTTTCTTAAATGAAAGAGCAATCAGATTTATCTAGCTTTTTGCTAGACTGAGAACCGCTTCACGCATTTAAATGGGTAACAAATCGCCTCACAGGTAAAACTCTCCCCTTGCCCCGACTGCCTTACAGGCAGTTTTTGGTATGAAACACATCCACTGGAGCTTATGTCTGAAACTACATCCAAACCAGTGCAGTATTAAGGCCTAAAACAGGATAGCTCATGACTAGCTGCTGACTGAGACCAGAAGCAATGAGGGAGCAATGGGTTTGGGGGGAATAATCCCCAATCTCCCTTTCTAACACCTGAATAAACTATTCCTTAATCAAATTATTCTCTGCTGGATAGCAATTACAGAGTAATATGTGTGTTTATCAGCTATCCCGTATCCAGTATGTGCCATGAAGATATTGTTGCTGCCGCTTAAATATTGTTTCCCTAGAAGGCAGTCAGTTAAATATTTATGAACAACCTCTCTTAGAAACTTGGTTCATAACTATAAAAGTATTCTTGAAAGTAATTTGGCCACTTATGGAATACAGTTAATTGTGTTTTCGGATACAAGATCAATAACATAGAAAATTCTCACATTTTGTGTTAAGCTTTTACTTCTAGTAGTAAATGAATTGGGACCATTTTTAACTTAGATACTCTTAAGATGGTAATTTGATGACTCTTCATTGCTCTGAAACAAAGTAGTAGTTTTCAGTATCGTTCTTCATGGACAAGAGCTTATCTTTTAAAATTTAGCATTGCACCCAACATCACCTATGGAGACTGATCTGGAGAGGCACAAAGACTGAAATACCTTTACTGCCAGGTAAAAGCCATCCTTCCTAACAGGAACTGGAGACTTTAACAGGAAAATAGGCAAGATACAGGGAAGTCTGACACTGTTCATGATAGTCTTTCTTCCAAAAGCACCATATTCACTGAAAAAAAGTCAGTACCTTTCCAGATATCTCATAGCACATTCTTCATGAAATTCTAAATTATATATATATATAAAAAAAATCACCTTAAAACCTGTTTCCCAAAACAGAAAGCTTCTACAATACATCAAAACAACTGACATCTTAGATGAAATAATAATGCAGCTTCAAAGGAAAAACTTAGCAATTTTTTTTCCCCTCTATCATTTCCAATAAAATATTTGCCCTTAGACTCAAAGTTCAAGTATTCCCATGAAAAGAAGTACAGGTGATTCTTAAAACAAACGTGTTATATATGAATTGCTGAGGAAATTTCTTTTAGTAACATATGATAGAAATTATCTAGCAAACTAATTAAGTAGGTAGCATGAGTGCAAGCAAGCACTGCCTAAATTTATGCACTGGCCTTTTTTCAAATACTTGGGTTTTTTCCTTGAGGATGCCCAGTTTGCTCTTTTAAATATCCTTTGTTTTATCAATTGTCTTCCCACAGGCATAGTTCTCTCTCAGGGCTGTAATGTCAGTAAGTCACCTAGATGCTGAAAGTGCAAGAAAACTTTGACATTTAGAAGCAAACTAATTATTTTGCTTTAGTAAATGCTCTGAAAGGCTGCAGGAATTAGCATCTTTTAGTACAAAGGAGCCAATGGTCTGACCATGGAAAAAAAATACCATACACTATAAAGAAGGCAAATGTTTTACTTGGCTTTTTTTTTTTTAAGGAGGTATTTTAATACACCAATTATTATTTTTAAAAAGTTGTTTTGTTTGTAATGGGATGATTTATTTTCAAAAATTGCTAAAATAATAAAAGAAATATTCCATTCTTTTATGTGAGAGTTTCGTGGTCTAAACCCTGTTCTCCTGATTATATCATATGCAAACGCTGGATTCATTTCCCCAGGCAACGGTTCAGTCCGGTGTTTCTTGTCACTACTTTATCCAAACCTGCGGCTCCACCTGACACCTTCCTCGTGCCTGTGCCGAAAGCAGCAGGATTTGGTACCTACGAAGGTACCTTCTCACAGAACAACGACATGGAGAACAGATCATGCATAGCACACTCTGCATTCATACTTTAATCGGCCCTGGAAAAAGAGGTGCAATAATCTCTTCTTTCCGCGTCCTCAGTCTGTCAATAATGGCTATTCTTAGGGACACCTTTCCTTTCAGAGTTGTACTGACTCAGGCCTGTATAGAGAAAAAACCCCTCCTCCTATTCACACAGATCAGTTCTGCCACTATGCAAACTTAAAAATCCTACTAAAATAATACCACTACTAATACCACTACAAGCAGCATTTTTTCCAACATTGAAACCTTACTCACACAAGCAGCACAGGAAAAACCTTGTTAGATTCTGTATAGTAACATCACCGTCCACAATACTGTATTAAATTATAGTTACCAGCCCAAGCTTGGGTGTTCTTGACAAATCAACGTAACAAACTGATTCCAATAATTAAATCGGTTCCATCAGCAAAATCACTGTCCAAATGCCCCTTCAGTTGTTCTACATTGTGGAAAAATTACAGCTCAGACAATTTGATTGCCAAGGTATTTCATTTAACTAGGTCCACAACCTAGCTAAATGTTAAGAAATACTTCACCTACAAATCTGTTATGCTTAAAAGGGTGCTAGTTAACATCACTATGTCATACAGAAAAATTAATTTGGTAGGAGAAAGCAACCACAGGGTTTTGTCTGGACCAAACACTTCAAACCATAAAAAGTGGTTCTCCTGTCACGTTAAAGTTTTGTGATTGCTACTGTTGAATAGAAAAGCCTCTAAGTGAATACAGCAAAGCAGATTTGAAGTCACTAATGGCATCCAGTGGCTCTAGTGTTAATTCTGCTGGAGTGACGCATCTCTGCCACAGAACAGGAAGAGAGTGCAGCACCTGTGTTCATCCAAGATGCACATTCAAGCAAAGAGATGACACGCAAGACATAAGCATGTTTGTCACAAAGAAACCCCAAGCTTTTAGTTTCCAGGGACTGCTTTTGATTCATTTTTGAATGCCTGTGGGTGCTGAAGTTACATTCTACCGCAAAGAATATAATTCAGCTGAGACTGTGAGATCGGTAGATGTCAGAAGACGGTAGATGTCAGCCACCATCTTCTGCAGGCATTTCTGTGCTTCATGATAGGAAAAACTTTTCCATTAAATCTGAAAGATACTATTGGCAAGGCACAAATGGACCAAGAAAAAATAGTGGATTAAATAATAACATAGGACGAATACAGCATCACCAGTTTCCAGGCCAAAGCCTAATAAAGTATACCACGGCATTTCTACATCATTACTGAATACGAGTGAATGACCATTAAGCACATTATTTAACAATTTTTTACAGCTTCCCAGAAAACATAGCTTTACTATGGCTTTGACAAATCATGACATATGCCACTATTTAAAATGCTTTATAAACATTTAAGTTTTGCTACCAAATTGCCTAATTGGTGACCGATAAAAACATCAAAGGACAGGCCAGAGATCACTCAGCTCCTGTAACACCAGGCTGGACGCAAGGGACATCTGAACTTTTCTATTCTGTGCTAGACTCAAAATCCTGCTCACTGTGAAAAGCGCAATCATTCCAGCGGTGAGATCCAATGACTGCAACAGAGATGCTAAGTTTATTGGGGTTTGCAGGTTTGTTTGGGGCTTTTCTGGTTGGTTTGGCGGTTTTGTTTGTTTGTGTTTTTGGGGTTTTGTTTGTTCAGCCACAGGCATATGGCTAACCACCTTCACACCAAAATCAACAAGAAACTGCAAGGTGGCTACTGAGAGAGTTACTGATGTGTATGAAAGCTATACAATTCCAACCCAATTCAGAATGATACATCTGA
Source organism: Chionis minor (assembly GCA_013398295.1). Lineage (NCBI taxonomy): Eukaryota > Metazoa > Chordata > Aves > Charadriiformes > Chionidae > Chionis > Chionis minor. The sequence goes on along the minus strand of VZSF01009054.1, from coordinate 131,980 downwards.
TTGCAATATTATAAAATCATGTTAGATCAAACTAAACTGATTTAATACATAGGATAGTAGCATGGGATTTTAAGATGATCCTTTCTTTGATTTTTATTTTCAAGTAGAAGTGTTCAAAATGTAGCGAGATTGTTTCCAGCAAAGAAAAAACTGACTCTTCTCCTCAGTGTTAAAATTGATTTGAATCAGTCAGATCCCAGAAGTTTACATTTTGCTTTTGCAGGTTCGATGCTGCAATAGGCATACAATGTGATTGATTCAGTGGATTTCTGTGCCTTAAAATCTTACAAATTGGTGGTTTAAGTCAATATTCATGTCAGCTACAGGAAGAAAAAGTAAAATAAATATGTATAACATAAGCTATTGCTCAAAGAATGCTGAAAAATAACAGAATAAATGGAGGAGACCGATACAAATACCTCCTGGCAGGGGCAACACTTGCCAAAACCTCAAAGAAAGAAAGAAATATTCTTGAATATAACCTTATACAACATTTGCCAGAACTTTAATTACTGGCAACCTACAACAAAGCAATTGAATCATTAGGCATCTTTTGTCTAATTTCCCTTTGTGGGTCAGCACTCGTCAGCCTCTGTGTTTCAGCTTTCAAGTCAAGAGAATACTCTAAATAAGGGAAGAGAAAGTATTCCCAAATCTTAACGGTATAGCAAATGCTCTGTTTCAGGACAGACTCCATTCCAGATGTTTAAAGTAAACATTAAAGCCCATCTGTGAAGATAAGCTTATATGTATCATTTATAAATCAGATCATTTATAAACTCGTATTTGTAGGACCCTGATTTTTGATTGTCTAAGCATGACAGACTTTATTATCACACAGATACATGCAAAGCAAACCGACCAGCAACTCAGCCTTGGGTCTGCAGACAAGTCACATGAGTAGTCCTACCTCTTCTAATTTAGGTGACTTGTGTTAGTGAAGGAAAAAATAAAAATAAGAAAATCATCCTCTCCCCAAACCTCAAACTTTGACCCATAATTGTTAGGTTCCAGCCAGCACTCACTCTTACACACTGCTGCCAAACTAAGGAATATAGTTTCACTCCCTTTGCTACCATCAGAACAAGTACCAAAAATGTGGTCAATGACAATGCAAATCTAATCTAATGAACTAAAAGTTAAGCTGGTCATCCCCAGTCCATGGAGACACCTACCCAGGCTGGATGCAATGGGTTACCCTTGAGTACACAGGGAGTCTGGACAGCTGGCTAGATGCTGACATTTTGTGGGGAAAGTCAGCAAGATGCCATACAATGTAAGTACCAGGAGCAACATGTGCAACACCCTTGACTAGAACCCTTCTGGAAATGAAGGCATGGATGACCTTCAAGCTCACTTTCTGCTGCTAAAATATAACTAGAACTCATCAGAGCCATCAGAGCCGATACACTCACTGTGAGTGAAACCCTGCTAAGAAGTATTCTAAATTCAAGGGGGATGCATATGAGAACTACTTAACCTACACTTAATTTAAGAATTGGTCCTTTGTGGTGAAACATTCTTGGTTGTAAGCATTTTAGGAAGCAATGGGGGCCCAGTGACAAGCCACTGAGCATTCTCTAACCGACGTGGGAAACAGCTGAAGCAGAACTATTTCGAAATGTGAGTATTCCCTACCGACTTCCCTTTCCAAAGCTGATACTTTAATCAAGATCACAGCAATTCACATAGAAAGAATTTAGATATTGCTTGTCTGACTTTAACCTTGGAGGGGGGAGGGGGGAAATAAAATTACTCTCAACAACTGAGCTGACTTCTCCCATCTGCATCAATTCAAGGACAAAACTGCCATTCTGGAGTTGTAATCGTTGTATAAAGGTAGGGCTAAGATTTGTTGTCTTTACAGAGCATGTTAAATAGCAGATTTTATCTGGGCTGTAACAGCAATTGCTAACTCTCACCCCACAAGACAGAAGATGCTTCATGAAAGCAAGGGCTTGCTTTCTCCAAAAACGAGACCCTTAGCCAACAAAGCGCAAGAAGAAAGGAGTATCATCAATGACATTCTGTTTCCGTTTTGCCTCTCTAAGGGTTGGAATTCTTATTTCAATGTTCTTACAGTCAACCTTACTCAAATAATACCCCAAATTTTTAGGATTACAAGTGTTACCAAGCTACAGATTCAGTGTCTACAGTGTTGAATGAGGTAAATAAAATGCCTGGCATATACACATATTTAGGACCCTGTCTCCAGATGCCTGCATGTAACTCCAGGTGAAATTATGACTTAAGTATGCAGTCATTGTACCTGCGTGTACCTGTACCATCGTGTTCAGAGTACGATCTTCACATAGCAGCTTGGACACAGAAAAAGCTTTGGTCATCAATAAGTCTAATTAGACAATGAAACAAAGCCTGATGTTCTGCTATGGAAAGGCCATGAATAGAGTTAAATTAGAGGTAAAGTATAGAAGATTCTATTCTAGACTAAAAATCCATAATGCTGATTTATAACTTGGGGTGAGGGGTGGGGGAGTGTGTGTGGAATTAGCAGTAGATGAGCACTCAGTCACCCTGGGGCATAGCTGTCTTTTCTAGAAATCCTTTGTCCTAGAATTTCAGTGGGAGATTTTCCCTGTGGTATGGCTTTTAGGTATGACAACCAGTGCTTCCTACTTCCACTTGAGTCAGAAAAGCCAATGTGCAAATAATCAGAAATTAAATTCAAATCATTGACAAATGACTGTTTCTGAGACTTGAAGTGAGTTCAGTCTCCAGAAAATAAGCTGCTGAGTGCTAATCTAGTGCTTTAAAAGACCAACCTACCCAGGCAAAGTAGGAGGATATCATTAATAAAACACTAGCATTTTGATTTTTCTGTAAAGAATGTGCTCAGAGTTGAAGAATGAGTCTTTTAAGCTGCTAAAGCAGAGGTGGGTCAGAGTCCCACTTGCCTGGAAACAACACAACAGTTTGCTGCTTTCTTAATTCAGAGCACAAGGAAGCTAGAGGAGGACAGCTTAAGAGAACTACAGAAATCTCCCAAAAGCCTACCCAATANTCCAGGTGTTCATAAAAATAAATGCATTCAGGAAAACCTTTTCTGACACATATGAGAAACAAGCTGTAAAGCAGGTCCAGCATAAGTGTTATATGGATGGAAGACTGCATTTGACAAGCCACTAAAAGCATGGAATCCAGGGTTAGGGCTTTTATCCTCTAACCACTCTTCTGGATGTGCTCCACTGTGGTATACAGGCTCTTTGGCTCAACCTCAAAAATGAAAAAGGAAGATGAAAACATCTCATCTGCTTGTCTTTAAGTTTGCAGTGAAAATGAGGGCTGACCAAAGAGCTACATTAAGGCCACCAGGAATTCAAATGGTGAGTGAAGAAATGCAGAAAAACTAAACGAGACACATGCAGGAAAACAGCCCAAAGTTCATCTACAGAATAAGGGCTGCTGAGTTAAACATGCCCACTCAGAAATCAGGCCTGGAGGTTAAACTGAAAGATTACATTACATAATTATATAATGTCGTGTGCAACGCCAGTCTCCTCTCACTCCACCAATACCATTTCAGAAATTATATAGAAGATCTGGAAACAGTTCAGGAAAGCATGATGGAGATGGACAAAGTTCAGAACAGCTGCTGAACCTGTCAAAGTGGAAGGGACAAATGATAGAGCTGACAAGGAAGGCTGTAGGATCAATAGTGGTGTAGAGGAGATATTGATTGTCCATCAGAAAGAGAGTTAAGGAACTCTGGATGAAAATCAGCAGGAAAAGCCAAACACAAAGTTCAAACGTTTTGATTCTACAAGCCCTTACCGCAGAAGATAAAGATGCTGAAAAAGTACCTCGGATCAAGGGAAAATGGGACAAGTTCATAGAAGAGCAGTCTTCTAGGGCTGTTGAGTACAATGTCACTACCTCTTGCTTAGAAAATTCTTCCACTGAAAAGTGATGGAGGTCGAGAAAATATTTAGGGAGCCATCACAATATATTTGCTCTGTTGAATATTTTTCTCCTAGTCATTCACTTTGGCTCCTGCCAGAGGCAGGATACTGCGCAAGACAGATATCAGGTGAAACCAAGCATAATCTACATCCCACTTTTAAATAAATACAGCTGCTGGAAATTGTCATCATGACATTATTTTATGGTAAATTTGGACTATCCAAATCATTGGGAAGCTGATCCTAGTGTCTTTCAGCTCAGAATATTTGACGTAAATTCTTTGACTCAGCTGTGAACCGGATCATTCTGCTTTAACTGAATTGTTGCCTGGTCGCTGAGTCATAATGTATTAAAATGACCAAAGATTTTAAAAAAATAGAAATAAAATAATAGTCTTCTCCCAACAGACTTCTCCCAAAGTTGCTTTCGGCAAGAGCTTTTCATAAATTTCAGGACTCAGCTGGCGCTCAGTTAAGTACTTCCAAGGACCAAAAGAAGATGTATTACCAGCAAAAGTATTTGTCAAGTGCTTTTTCATTTGACCGGGACTGGCTGTGAGTCAAGTAGAAAGACAGATCTGAATATTGAACAATTTTCAATAAACGGTAACATGAAATTTTAGATTATATATAGTCTTAGAATTGTTTAGGTTGGAAAATACCTTTAAGATGATTAAGTCCAACCATAAACCTGGCAGTGCCAAGTCCACCACTACGTCCCTCAGCACCACGTCTACACGTCTTCTAAATACCTCCAGCACTGGCGACGCAACCCCTTCCCTGGGCAGCCTGTTCCAATGCTTGACATCCCCAGGAGCAAGAGCAGGTGCTGCTATTCACACCCCCCAAGTACGCTGAGCAGTGGGCTGCGCTACCACCTCTCAAGACTTCCATAAATCAAAACAGTTAGCCTTGCGCAACAATTTAGGTAAAAATCAGCTATAAACTATGAAGTTAACTTTCAAACCTTGCATAACCAAAAGACTGAAGTATAGTCCTCATGTACGAGCACCCTCAGAACTCTAAATTTATGTGAGATCACCTGTATCAACATGATATACGTGGCAGAAATGAAGACACCAGAGGCTGAATACTTTTCCCCTTTTTTTCAAAGCACAGACCCTATGCTGAGCAGTGTTCACATGCGTGCTATTCGGTTTCTTGTCTAACACCACCTGCGAGATTACAGAAGAAAAATCTGTATTATGTATGCAACGGTCTAAAGTTCAGACAGGATCTGTATAAATATTCATAAATAACTAGTCTGTGGGAAAACAGGGAAGTTCTGAGACTTCAGAAAGCTTGAAGAATGTTTTGCTGACAGTCAAAACATTTGTCCTGCTTCTAGAGTGTCTTATCACAGTTGCATCTCTTCCTAGTTTTGATGTATTTGTTGGTCCAGTTCTCATGTTACAAAATACAACACTGACAAATCTGAAGCAGCTGCAAGCTCATATTCATTACAAAAATAACCCTACAAAACAGGTTTTTTTCAATTTGAAAAATTCTGAAGTCTCATTTGAAAAATTAATTGCTACAATTAATTTATAATTTTATTCTTTCAATTTTCTACTATTATTTTACACCCATCGTTGTATTTCTTTTCTTATAAATACAAGTTTTACTTTTATTTTAATTTCCTATATTTTAATTATATCTGGTTTGTTTTCAAGATTTTTTCCAAATTGTCTTCAGCGGTTTCAAACTCAATTGCTGCTTGTTTTGATGTCCACCCCAAAACAATCAAAGATACAGAATTTTTCATAAAGCAAAAGTTCTGAGGTTTGAGCAGCCATGTTTTAAAACTGCACTCAACATACACAGCAGAAGAGTATGGAAGAACACTAATTCAGCGTTTTTATGCTAATCTGCAGAAATCAAAAGAAAAGTGCCCAAAGTATTCTGTGAAATTCTCCAGCTCTAATACTGTCTTTTATCAAAGGTCTAAATACAACCGTCATAAGAGGCGCTGAACCAGTATTTCTGCTGTTAGCACCTGGTCCTGAGGACTTTGAGAGATTCTTGAAACTCTCGGTGATTAGTGTGGGTTCAAAATTGGACAAAGTAAGCCTGTTTACCCCTAACGTTTAAACGCGGCAGCCTGAAAAGCCCCGTGCTTCAACAGAAAGTGGTTTATGTCATAATGTGCAACACCACACTATGCTCAACATCTTGGCAACGCCTAAGGCTGGACGTTAGTGAGGATTAAATGATACTGCTATTAGAAAACTATCATTCAACTAAAACCTTTTGCTGGAATAGTTTTATTCAAGTAAACTATCAGCTCCAAAAACCTTCTCTGGTTAAAATGTTTAGGCACAGAGGGCAGGAATAAACTGCTCCCCCATGTTACCAGCTAGGGCATCTCTGGTTCTAGTTTGCTCTGCCTCACGTATTCTAGTTGGTTACTAGGCACAAGGCTAGCAGATATTTCAGGAGTAGCTTCTCACAATCTCTCCTACTGGAAATGAAACATTTGGAAAAGTAATTATTGATGAGAGCAGGGAATTCAATCCAAGTCTCCTCTGTATTTGAGGGCAGTAGACTATTGCCGGTTGTGGTTCGCTCATTTTTTTCAGGTCAAAACCCCCTCTGTCCCACCTAGCACTACAACTGGTAGAGTCTATTGAACAGGGGGGGTGTCAGCCCAGAAGACAGAGTTGGTTTTACGGGAAGTAAAAACCTGCAAAATACATCCTGTGTTAATAAAAAAAGCCATGACAAACCAGTCTGACACCTACATAAAGCTGAAACCCTGGTGCACAATTACTGAACGCTCTACTTGCAACACACACAGAATTTCTAACAAGAAAAGTAAGTCTCTGTGTGGGATGCAACTTAGAAAGGATTTTTCTCTGGCAGGTAAACCATGTCAAGGCAAGATTGCTAGCAAATTTTCTTTTGTCTTGCTTCAGAGTTTGATGTATATATGTTAGTCAGTCTTTAATTTACCTAAGCAGCACAGTTGGCTAAGTGTGGGAGGCTTTTGCATACTTAAATAATAGAAAAAAGAAAACTTTAATACTGCTGCTGTTCCACAATAATAATAATAATAATAATAATAATAATAATAATAATTTATCTTTTCCCCAAGGACATTTATGGTGGATACACAACTCATGTCACTGTCAAAAGGAATAAAATAACACTCTAAGTAACAAAACAAGCTTTCCTATACTTTCCAATTAATGTCAATTTATGAATCTCCACATAACATAGCCAAACATATTTTATTTAGTTACTTTAATTTACATACCACAGAAAAACATCTCGACTTCTAGGTGCCCTGATACAACAATAAAAATCATAAACCTAAAATCGGCAGAATAGCCAAATAAATATAAAACTACCAGCTAACAGCAACTCTGACCAAACTATCTTATCCCTTCCGACAGCTCCAAAACAAACCTCACCCTACACATTCTGGGTCCATTTCAAAAAGCTGGACTCTGCACTTTATTCTGAAGTCCTGTCTTGCCCAGCTCAACTTGAGGGGTGACGGGCATCCCACACTATGAAGATGCTCTCTTCTGAGCAGGGAGAAATCAGTGTAACTGCAGAAATCTGATAACTGCGACTGTAGCCATGCAAGAGGCTGTATCTAAGCACTTGCTTCAAGAAATACACATCTTTTTACAAACCCCTTCTATTTCTGACAGCGAATATCTCAGAGCAGCCCTGTATCCTTCTCACAAAGAATCATTCTACCAATTGAACAGGTTGCCCTCTTCTTTTAATGTCTGTTTGCAGATGGATTTTTGAGACATATTTCACAACACCTCTATGTTCAGGCAACAAAAATATTCATTCATAGATTCCCATCCTAGCTTTAAACTAGGAACAGAGTCATAGAATCACAGAGTATTAGGGGTTGGAAGGGACCTCTGGAGATCATCTGGTCCAACCCCCCTGCCAGAGCAGGTCCACCTACAGCAGGTAGCATAGAATGGCATCCAGGCGGGTTCGGAATGTCTCCAGAGTTGGAGACTCCACCACCTCTCTGGGCAGCCTCTTGCACTGCTCTGCCACCCTCAAACTAAAGAAGTTCCTCCTCATGTTCAGATGGAACTTCCTATATTCAAGTTTGTGCCTGTTAGCTCTTGTCCTCTCACTGGGCACCACTGAAAACAGCCTGGCACCCTCCTCCTGGCACCCTCCCTTTAAGTATTTATAAGCATTGATGCGATCCCCCCTCAGTCTTCTCTTCTCCAGACTAAAGAGACCCAACTCCCTCAGCCTTTCCTCATGACAAAGGTGCCCTTTCCAGCAGTTCCCTGTCTTTCTGAAACTGGGGAGCCCAGAACTGGACACAGTACTCGAGCTGTGGTCTCCCCAGGGCAGAGCAGAGGGGGAGGATGACCTCCCTCCATCTGTTTGCTACACTCTTCTTGATGCACCCCAGAAACTCAAGCACCGGCAGCAGCATAATCCTGGCTGCAAGGATCACAGCAAGAGGTGGAAATTCCTCTTGCGCACCAGGAAAATCTTCAGACCATCGGTTACCCCGTTCTGTCACTGCTAACTCCATTCTGTAATACAGAGGCCGGCCAGCTTATACCTACCTAAAGCGGCAACTTTGTTGACAATGTAGATCTACCCAAACAAGAAAATGAAAGGAAAAAACCTGCAACTAGCCATTTGTTCTCTTTAAGAGCCTACAGCAGGCTGGGAACTAGTAGACATGCCGTTTGCCTGCTGTGCAATTGCAGCTCTCATTTGTGACTATTCAAATCCTCTGGCAGCTTCTACAGCCCACCAGTTCAATCAGCAAAAGATCCGACTGCCGAGATGCACAGCAGCCTGCCTTAGCATAGCCTGACAAATCAGTGAGATTAATCACCTTAGCATAGGCAAGGGGCAAACATTGTGGGGAATTAGCAGTTTATCTCTCCACCTTCTCACTTCTTGCTTCTCGCTCACGTGCTTGTGGGCTAAGAATAGCAGCAGCGCTGGGACTCCAGAGAGCTCTAGCCACGGATTTGTTCCTGGGCTCTCTGAGAAGCAACGTCACCGCAGGAGCGCACCAACACCACATCCCAACCAAGAACAACACGGAACCACAGCCTAAGTCACTGACTAGGACAGAACAGTGACTGGTGGGTGGGCAGGGATCAGCCATGAGTGCTCCAGCTAATGACAAAAGCTAACAAAAAAAGTGAAGGAAATCAGAAGCAAACTGAGAATCACCTTAACACCCCAATTTCCTATTCTCCAACTAAACATGGAACCTCACAATAAATCACTGCAAAGATTGCCAGGGCTGGAGAGGACATTTTAAAGCAAGAACTGAATGTTATATCGGCATGTGCTCTTGCTTGACAAAGAAACTGCAATTTCCCCCTGCAAAGTACTCTTGGGATTTCTCCAGCCAAAACAGATGAGGCTTTAAAGAGCAAACCGTGCCTCCACGCAGTAGGAGATGGTATCTCGTATCTGGAAATCAAAAATAAAGGTGTAAAGAGTGGCTATTTCAGAATATAGACAGATATGATCACTGTCCTTTTCCATGACAGGGACACGCGCAGGCCTTTCAAAGATTCCCACTTTATACTTGCATTATATAGGAAGGAAAGCAATTTGCACAATCCTCTCTTCTTTTTGGACAAATCTGGGCACAGTACTTTGGTGGGCTTTCAAACTCTTCCAAAAGATGCGGGGAGGTTTGGGAAAATGTCAAGTTTTTTATCCAGAGACCACTCAAAGGGTNGTGCGTGTGCAGAGTTGTTGACCGACCTTCAAGATATAAATGCCAGGTATTTTTAATCGCTAAAATAAAAAAAACAAAAATAATTTTCTGGGTTAAGAATCATTAAGTTTTAATAAAAAGATTATCACAGCTAGCAGAGTCTCTTTTCTAAGTACTCAAAGGAAATGTCTCCTTTGCTATCACTAAATGAAAAAAAAAGAAAAAGGTATTTTCAATACTAAAAGAGTAAATAATGTTATGTAAGAGCATGATTATATTTCCGAAGGGTATCTTTAAACAAAAACTTACCATGTAATGTTGAAGCTACCCATGAATGCTACATTGTGTTAATTTCAGTCACTAATGTTCAATGGTTTGAAAATTTTTAATGAGAACGGCCATCTCTGTAGACTGAAGACCTTGAAAAACAGAATTAAAAGCTCATATCTTGTTTAGCATTTGAAAAAATGGCTCTGCCTTTGAACATTCAAAAATTCTCGTATTAGCTTAATCTCTATTCTTTTGGCTGCTGTGTACTACTGCATCCCCATAAGCTGTCCTGCCTAAAATCATGCAATGCTGCACAAGCAATGAGGCTTGATACCCTTTATGGAAGAAAAGATTTTTTAGGCCTTTTAGAGACAAAGAAAAAACACACCTTAAATTTCAGACTGAAGGCAAAGCCCTTGGCTGCCATCAAACGCATCTTCCCTCATGATCAACAGAACTAGCAACACTGACTGAAAATCAAGTTCTCGTTATCGATTCTCAGGTAACTGCAAGGAATGATCTTCCTATATTACTAAAACCTACATGATACCTACATTCCCACACAGAAGAAAAGCATCATTAAAGAGGTCAAAGAGGGTGGTTAAGCAATAATAAAAGAACCTTTAAATTTTATGGAGTGTCAGATTTGAGCTGATTTCTCATGGCTAATTCCACCCTTCTTGTGTTGGCAACCAGTTTGTAGGACAAGCTGAATTCTCTTGCAAGCGTTAGTTTCTCTCACCAGTGAAGGTCCCCTAAAAATAGGAATTTGGGTTTGTTTTCATGCCTCTATTCCTAATAGAATATCGATATTGTAAAGGATGTAAATTGAAAGCCCAGAGAGGGCCACGTCTGAATGTACTCTGGTCTGAGTTATTTTCATTTCTATATAATACAATTTTAAAACCTTAGAGAGTCATGAAAACAAAAATGACAATTTCTAAATGCACTCATAGAAGTTATAATAAAAACACACATTTCAACAGTTTAACTGTCAGCCTGTCTTGTTACCTATAATCACAGTGATTGAAGTTTCTGTATTTCAAAGGCAAATATAGCAGCGATATAATAAGGAAAACCTATTGCAGTTCATTAGTCATGGTACATTAGAAGAAAGAGATTCTTTGGCAATTTTATGCCCACTTTAAAAATGGTGCCTTCTCAAAAGAGAAAGTCTTAAGAGATTCATATTTCACTTCTTTTTCAGAGGCATCTGGAAAACCAGAGAATGCAAGCAGGCCATGCAGGAGCTGCAGATCCAGTGCAGAGATTCAGAGGCTTGTTTATTTGCTGTGCCTGACCTACATCTGAGTACCCAAACACTTAGAAGAGGGAATAGTTCAAAAACTTGAGCAAGTTTTGCAAGACGCGATACAGAGCTCTGTGGGGAACAGTAAACAAGCAAGATGGGGAGAAAAACAGCAGATTTTTTTCCCCAACAAAGCAATGTTACATCCTGTGGGAAGCCTATGAAACTTACACCAACAATTTTACCCCGTAATGAAAAAAGGGTCTATGGCTGAATTGCCATTATGGATAAAACGATGAATCCTGCATTCTTAAACAAGCCAAACAGGATCTTTGTGTTATAAAACCAAAATGTCATTAATGGGACTCTTATCTTTGTGATTTTCCTCAGTGAAATCACTGTGGAAAGAAGGGGGCAAGTGGAGATTCTGAGATGAGAGAGGACACTTCCCTGATGTGCACATCAATTAAATATTGTTGGATATGTATCCAGTCATCAAGAAAATATGTTGATTACAGGCAAGTATGTTTGCTTGTGCGATATGCTTCTTAGGTAGGTTTTAGATTCATAGAGAGTGATGCATGGGGTGAGGGTAGTGAGCTCAAACCTAATTTTCCATGGAAAATTATCATCATTTAGGATCAAGTCCTTAGCATTAGAAAGATCATTTTATGAAGCTCAGTTCACAAAAGTAGCTTAAAAAAGAAAGCATATGTTAGGAATTATTAGGACAGAAATAAAAAGCAAAACAGAACCATGATGAAGTTTTATGAATCTACAGTGTGATCATATCGTGAATGCTCCAAACACTTCCAGTTGCCCTACTTTAAAAATGAATGGAGCAGAAATAGGAAACATTCAGAGAAGGAAAGACTATAGCTTCCATATTGGATACTATATAATCATCCTGCAAAAAGAAAAGAGTGGGGATATGGGATAGATCTATAAAGTCATGAATATCATAAACAAGGATAGGGAACGGCTGTTGAACACCGCTTTTCCATAGAAGAATTAGCTAGACTGGTTTTTGCTGACTTCAAAATACAACTATAAAGAAAAACAACAATAATTTATTGCATTCAATTTAAGCACTGCAACCAAATGAAGTATTAAAGTTGGAAGGCTGATTAAACTGAGCTGAAGACCAATGTAAGTACATGCCTATGGAGAATAATCAGGCTTTCTTAGTTTTCAACTGGCTTGTGATACAAGATAAAGCAAAATAATTCTTACCAAGTTTTAAATTATGAATGATACAGTGAATTATTAATGTTAAAGGTACATTAGCGCTTACTCTTAGCTTCTACCAGTCTTCTCTGTTTAACTATTCTTTGGTAACACAGACAGGTTTATTGAAGGTAACAAATAGCGGGCCCTTTTTACACTGTAATTCAAAGTACAGAGCCTACACACAGACATCTAACCTGGGAACCTCTTCAGTCTCTGGAGAGGATTGTGCATGATGACCGGCGCTAGAACTAACAAAGGTTTCATCCAGAGTAAGTGATGTAGTGCTGTTGTCCACGATCTTTACAAGCTACAGTGAATCACACTGAAGGCAAAGGGAACATACAAATTAAGGGCCTAGTCTTGCAAACATCTGGCATCTGAGCTAAAACAACTCGTGTCTGAGCCAAGTTTTCTATTTCTCTGGAGGCAACGAGGTGGGCATCAGTGACGTATTTACAACTCTCCACCTTCTTTGGCAGTTTAAAGCTTTCAGCAATGGCTCCCAAGAAAACACCACCCTCTACAGTACCCACCTCCTGCTCTGCTGTGGGGAACAGCTTTCTTTTGTGTATAAAACCAGTTTGCATCATGCTTTGATTTACTAAGGATATTTTCTGGTGATGGAGAAATTCCATCAGGGGAAACTGTAAACTGCAAGTCTTGAGTGGGAGGGAATAGAAGAATTGGGAAAGAAAAGGAATTGGATCGTTTTTAACCTACACACTTCCATTATCACTAGAAACCATCTCAAGATGAAGCATTTAATTTTGCCTGGTATATAAGCTCTTTCTGATACTAAACAGTTATTCAGAAGTAGAGAGCTAAGAAATCATGGACCATGAAGAATCCAGCCTCTTTTCGTTAATCAAAGCTGTGTCACTAAAGTTAATGTGAGCAGAATAAAATAAAATCTAGATATTTTCTATTCCTGTATTATGCAAATTAACTGTGACACGCACAGCTCTATTGCTTATTTCAACAGCAGCAGGAAACCCAGGTAAGCTAACGCATTTTTCTTTTACAATTTACACTTCAAATTATATGATCACCCACAGCATGCTGCATTGCAAAATACTGCAGTCTGACAAAACACCAGATGAGGATTACATTGCTTGCAACAAGCCTTTCAGGACTGGCAAGAAAGTGACTAGAAACGTTTTCAAATAAAAAACGCTATCATTACGGTAAATAGTCATTGGGTTTTCTTCTTGAGGAAAACCTTAAGATGTCTCCAACATTCAGTAAAACTTTTTTATGTATCTGATTATGAACTGCAGACAACCGCCGCCTCCTGAAAAGTTTAAAGACACATTCAAGCTTTTGTAATCAAACATGGAAATGAAAACACCTTGTGGCACTTACGGTCTTGATTAAATGAGACTGCCCTTTACTACTAGTCACTTAGAACTACATCATAACCTGTTTTCAGACCAACTGTCTGTGAAGCTGTATCACAGCTGAAGCACATTCCACTCTTCCTTCAGTCTTCCCTCCATAAGCAGCTCCAACCCAAAAGGACAGTATCACTGCAAAAAGTGCCTTATGTTTCCTGGGACTTACATTTATCATGTGGCAGAAGGAAAACGATAGCAGGAGGCTAGAGGACTTCAGCACTTGCATCCTTTTTTTTGCACTCTCTTTCCCCAAGATGGTATAATCATAGAATCATAGAATGGTTAGAGTTGGAAGGGACCTTAAAGATCATCAAGTTCCAACCCCCCTGCCATGGGCAGGGACACCTCTGACTACAGCAGGTTGCTCAAAGCCCCATCCAGCCTGGCCTTAAACACTTCCAGGGATGGGGCCTCCACAACTTCCCTGGGTAACCTGTTCCAGTGCCTCACCACCCTCACAGTAAAGAACTTCTTCCTAATATCTAATCTAAATCTCCCCTCTTCCAATTTAAAACCATTACCCCTTGTCCTATCACTAGACTTCCTGACAAAGAGTCCCTTTCCAGCTCTCCTGTAGGCTCCCTTTAGATACTGAAAGGCTGCTATCAGGTCTCCCCGGAGCCTTCTCTTCTCCAGGCTGAACAGCCCCAGCTCTCTCAGCCTATCCTCATAGGAGAGGTGCTCCATCCCTCTAATCATCTTAGTGGCCCTTCGCTGGACCTGTTCCAACAGTTCCATGTCCTTTCTATGTTGAGGACTCCAGAGCTGGACACAGTACTCCAGGTGGGGTCTCACAAGCGCAGAGTAGAGGGGGAGAATCACCTCCCGTGCCCTGCTGGCCACGCTTCTTTTGATGCAACCCAGGATACGGTTGGCTTTCTGGGCTGCCAGCGCGCACTGCCGGCTCATGTTGAGCTTCTCATCCATGAGCACTCCCAAGTCCTTCTCCTCAGGGCTGCTCTCCAGCCATTCTCTGCCCAGCCTGTATTTATGCCTGGGATTGCCACGTCCCAGGTGTAGGACTCTGCACTTGGCTTGGTTGAACTTCATGCCATTTGCATTAGCCCACCTCTCAAGCCTGTCCAGGTCCCTCTGGATGGCATCCCTTCCCTCCAGTGTGTCAACCGCGCCACCGAGCTTGGTGTCATCGGCAAACTTGCTGAGGGTGCACTCGATCCCACTGTCCATGTCTCCAACAAAGATGTTAAATAGCACTGGTCCCAGTACTGACCCTTGCGGGACACCACTCGTCACTGGCCGCCACGTGGACATTGACCCATTAACCACAACCCTTTGAGTGCGGCCATCCAGCCAGTTCCTTATCCACCGAGTGGTCCATTCATCGAACCCGTGACTCTCCAATTTGGAGACCAGGATGTCATGCGGGACAGTGTCAAATGCTTTGCTTAAGTCCAGGTAGATGACGTCCGTTGCTCTGCCTTTGTCCACCAAGTTCGTGGCAGTATCGTAGAAGGCCATCAGGTTTGTCAGGCAGGATTTGCCCTTGGTGAAGCCATGTTGGCTGTCTCCAATCACCTCCTTATTCTCCATGTGCCTTAGCAGAGATTCCAGGAGGATCTGCTCCATGATCTTGCCAGGCACAGAGGTGAGACTGACTGGCCTATAGTTTCCTGGGTCCTCTTTTTTTCCTTTCTTGAATATCGGGGTTATGTTCCCCTTTTTCCAATCCACAGGAATTTCACCAGACTGCCACGATTTCTCAAATATGATGGAAAGTGGCTTCGCAACTTGGTCCGCCAGCTCCTTCAGGACCCGGGGATGAATTTCATCAGGTCCCATGGACTTGTGCACTTTCAGGTTGTTCAGGTGGTCTCGAACCTGATCTTCTCCTACTGTGGGCAGTTCTCCATTCTCAGAGATAATCTATCAGATAGCCTTGGAATCTACTCAAGATGTTCAAAGTAATGCTGAATCTATTCTCAACAGCTCATGAAGTATCCTTAGATTTAAAAAAGCTAAGAGCTGTACGGCTTACTTCAATGCACGCACAAGGCGTTTCCTTTGTGGAAGAGAGAAGTGCTGGGAATTCTTGACCAGATCCAACAGGATAATGTGAATTTTTTTCAGCAAGTGTTAGGCCAACATACCTCCTTCCTCTGAAGTTGTTGAGAAATGAATCACAACAGGCTAAAAGACTAGACTAAGGTTATCTCAACCCATGAATAGTAAATTGCTAACACCAGTCATAAGGAAAAATCAGAACTGCAGGCATTCATTTTCATCCTGAAATGCACATGCATCCCCTTCCCATTGCACATGCCCTTTCCGTATCCCAAACTCATTACAGCATGAGCATGCATAGCACCACAAGAGGAAAAGGGATTTCCTGTGAAGAATACTGTAACACAAAGAATCAAAGTAGAAGATTACACATTTATTATTGGCAATGCTTCAAGGGGTTTTTTTGGTCAAAGAAACCTCAATCAACACAAACAATGTTTTGGTATGAGATTCAATTAGATCTGACCTAAAATGCTAAAGTGCTAAAAAAGCACTTCCAGTCCTTTCACACAGTGGTAATCCTCTCTCTCATACACAAGATATCTCTTTTGATCTAGGTGCATAGAAAATTATGGAAGTTTGCAGCAGTTTCCAGACAGAGGAAGAGAAAACTTAGTTCAAGCTATAAAACTAATTGGAGGGGTTTGGAAAGAGAAAGCGTTACATTACCCGGAAAACTTCCTGTATTCAGTCACTGTTGCTGATCAAAGACAGTTGTTTCATTTAGATTTTGAACATTTTGTATAGGGGGGGTTTGGTTCACTGAATCTATTGATTCTGTTGCCTTGAATCCAGCTTTCTGGGAATAATAATTAATAATACAATAAGTCACATTACGAGTGACACCTGGAGGTATGGTGGTCCAGCCTCCCTCCACCTGAAACCTGAAGTAATAATTTGGGAAACTTTTTCTCCAGTTTAATTATGACATCACTTCAGCATAATAAAGCATCCATAGACCTAGTTCACTTCCAGCCACCACAGAACAAGCAGAGTCTAACTCTGAATTTGGCCTTCGATATTTCTGAATACAGCAATGCCCTGACACTTTGGAATGTTTATTTATTGAACCTTGCCTGCTTCTATGTGATTTCACAAAAAGGCTTAAGGACTCATTGTATGTTTCACATGCAACCAACCCTCCCTAGAGGATGAATTATTTTTAAATGCATAGCCAGCCAAACGATTTATACTTGTAGACTAGCATTATTTTTTTTTAAAAAAAGCTTTTTGGGATTTTAGTTTAGTCCTCTTTCCTAACACGGTGAAAACTTATCACTATCATTACCTCACTATAACACGATACTCCCAATTCCCACAAGAATGTCTCAAATAATAAAGAAAAGATTCTCCAAAGCTGCTGGCCTTTCAATATTTACAGATAATTGTAATTTTTAATTGCTCTTTTTAAAATTATAATTACTCTTATCCTTCCACAGAGACTTTGACTATTGCTGTTTAAGGTTTGCGGTGTGTGTCACCTATGGAAAAACCACGAATGGTCAGTAGGTAACAGTGAGTGGTCACTTCTGAAGCCAAGGATCTCCCACTATTCTGCAACACTGACAGTGCTAAAAATAACAAAATGGGCAAAATGTAATGAATTGGTTGCTTTGCAAATGATCAAAGGCAGCCTTATATCTCTACCAAGATCCCTCTTTATGCTTGCAGAGTCTAGGTCATCTGAAATTTTCTAGACCTCTGAAACTGTATTCTTTTCCCAGCCACCACGTACCTATGAATCTTGAGAAACTGGTGATTTTTTTACAGCATGAGAAGATGTTGCTTCGGAGCGATCCCTGTGAGAGACCATCAGGGAGACAGAGCCAAGTTCTTCACAGAGGTGGCATGGTGAACGAACAAGAGGGGAACAGATTGTAGGGGCAGGGGGAAGGGAAGCTCACAAAGGACTTAAGGGAAGACTTTTTCCCTGTGAGAACAGTCCGGCAGTGGAACATGGCCCACAGAGACTGTGCCGTCTCTATCCCTGGCAGTTTTCAAGGCCCAGGTGGACAAAGCCCTGAGTAATCCCCTCTGCTCTTAGAGGTTGGACTAGAGATCAACTACATCAAAATTCACCAAAAGCCCTCCAAGCTCTCCCTCCTCTTTCCCACAGGTATGCAAAAAGCAACCCATTTTTATTAAGAATGAGAGCTTGACAAGTTTTCTTGCCCCAACTTCCCCTTTCTGTTTTGTATCAGACAAAACAATTCCCTGATGTCCTTCATTTTCAGATGTGTAAGGAAAAGATATCTAAATAACAGCCATATTGTATGTTACATTACGTATTTGACAAGCATTGAAGTCAGCTGGCTTCACACATTTCACAGATAAAAGAAACTGGCTGACTATATATCCTTCTTGAAGGTAAAATGCATATATAAGCATAGAACAGGCATGACACTGGCAGTTACAAAAAAAAATATGTAGAAGAATCAACATATGTTACCAGGTGATGATTTTTCAAGGATTTTCCTTTTAATTTCCACTGGATTTAAGTCTTTGTAGATATTGGATCTCATAAAGAAGATGACATAACTGAATATGAGCATAATGCTCTGCTCTGTTCACCTGTATGCAACGCCACCAAACCAATTCCCCTGCCAGGACACAGAGATAAAGGAGGAATGTGATGAATGTGTAGTGCTCCTCTGCAACCTCATAAGGTGATTGGAGATTTTATTTATAAAATAAATTCCTGAACGCCTCGGGAAAACTCACTCAGCCACGCTGGTTGGTAAAGAAAAGGTCACTGACTGAAGATGGAAAGCAAAGCCCTAGACTACTACAGATTCGTTTTCTTAATGATGCAACAGACATTGACCACAGAGTGACTTTTGCATCTGTGCTATTCACATTTGGAATCTATTTATATTTCTTCCACAAAGCCAGTCTTGGTTCTTTTAACCTCATTACTGCTATCCCCTGCTTCCTCACTAGACAGCAATTTGGAAAAAAAGTCAAATAGAAGAAGTGATTCGTATGCGCTGTGAATAGAGGCAAGTGCTTAAGACTTCTTTGTTTTAGAAGTGTTCTTTTCTTCCTGACAATGACACCTGCAGAACTAAATTTAGGTATTTATCTGCTTCTAGATATGTCAGAGTACCTCAGAAAGACTTACTCCATAGATTTCACAGTCCAGGCTGCTTAAAGTCAGAAAACAAAGAAAAGAGATCATTATATATAGCCATTAAAAGGGTACACAGTGCGTTCTTACACCACAGAATCCATCCATCATGAAAATAAACAAGTTATAACTTTAAATGATTGGGGACATTTTCCTTTTTCTCTAACAGGGAAAAAAAAGAACAGAATTTTTCGAACAGCCTATTTCATTGAAGTGAGGAAATATTGTTGAAACACTCTTATAAATGTCTAGATCATCATCAGTAATGCCTTCCAAATACCACCCGTATGTAGCTCTATTTTTAATGTTGGACTGTTCTTGAAAGCTGCTAAGAAAAACATTTATTCATAACACATAAAGCTATACCCTGTCTATGCATTTCTTTCCATTTGGGAGTGTATCCCAAATATTGGTAAAATTTTAGGAATTTTTAGAATTTTAAAAGAATTTAAGTCCTATATTTTCATGTTCTTCCAAAACTAACATTCAAGGACCAGATCCTGTAAACTTTATCTCACAACTAATTCATCAGAATGCAAATAAATCCTTTCATTTCTGCAAGACAGACTCAATAAATACATATCACTCTCGCAATTAAAGGTTACCCATTCAAACACTACACATTTTTTTTTAGCTCACAACTTTAACAAGAACTGATGTGAATAAGCCCTTTCCCCTAGGAAGTCTATTTTCAGGAATGTAGCAAAGTCCTTTCCAGAAAATCTAGGTAAGCGTATTACGTATTTACACATTTAACAAAAATTTGATTAGCTCTTAGAAGCAATATTGAGGACTGAGAGTCTTCTTTGCAGAATACTTGTATCTGGTAATCCACCATTTCCAAGCCAGAACACGTACTATGCTGCATTACAAGTCATTTAAGGTTACTATGTCGGGGTTTTTTTGGTTTTTTGTTTTTTTCCAGATTATGCATACACGTTTTGTCTATAGGATGAAACTCAATGAAATTGTCTTTCTCAAAACAAAAAGGGTGCTACAGCCTCGCGCAGCCATAAAACTCTGCAGCCAGTCTTTTAAAAAGTCATTTTACCTATAGCATGGACCTTGATCAACATACAGAACCACTGCTTGACGAGCTGTGTCGGTTGCAAACAGCCGGTTGCATGTCTCATTTAGGGAAAGGATTTGTTTTACTTTCTTTTTCTCTTCAAAATCATTAAATACCTTTTTTCATTGTCCCTTTATGTGCCCTGGTCTTATGCTGATTCCTGAATGTTTGCTATTGTCTTAGTTATTAAACTTATATCATCAAAATACTGTAATTTGGGAACTCTGTACTTAGTTATACCCAGAACAGCACTGAAAATCTGCTTCACTACTTCTGCCCCTCAGATTCCACAGATGCCATAAATACTGCTATAAAATATCAGCTCTGCAATAACTTTCATAAAAGTGCATCACAAAAACAAACCAAGGCTCCAAACTCAGAAAAACCCAAGCTCATGAGCTGCAGTCTTGTTCACAGTTATCAGGAATTTTCTTCTGACACATCTTTAAAGAAAACTGTAGTAAAATTTTTGCGCACTGTTCACCTCTATATCACCGCAAAGCTGAAGTTAAGTGTTTTTACCCTGTACTCTGTAGTGATTACACACTTGCACGATGTATTATCACGTAACGACTATTTGTTTCAGCTCTGTTCCAAGGGTAAAAGAAAACTTGGATTGGAGCTGACGTGGCACCACAGCCAAATGGTTACAAGAAGTAATTGGGCAGCAAGCCTGAATGGTCTTTTCATCGCGTTTATTTAAAATTATACCGGTAAGGGACTATCTCCCTCCTGTTCTAACTTGGTACACAATTTTACGTGGCACATCTCATCAGTGTGTAGTAACAAAATGCCCTGTTTCCAAGGGAACTAAAGGGGAGCCTTCCCATGGGGCCTGAAGCACGGTGAGCGTGCTGTGGCTGTGGTCACCAACACAGCAGACGAGGGCTGTTATTGTTGCAAAGAGACACGAGGAAAAGGGAAAAAGAAAAAAAAAAGTACTATTACTGAAACCCTTCAGCTGTGAGACCATCTCACGGCAGGTCGAGGCGCCCCAGGAGAAGCAGCCAGGAACCAGATTTCAGCCCGTGCCGATCTCACTGTGCACCACCCTCACTCCCAGCCTGTTTCCCCAAAACCAGCACCTCCCTTCCCAAGCCTCCCGCAGGCTTCCACAAGGCCAGAGCGTGGTGCCAGGGGGTGTCGTGCATAACTTAAGACTTTTCCTTATTAGAGAAAAATACCTCAGAAATTTAAGATAATACCTTGAAAAATAAGAGCTTTTCTAGCCTGGCCTTTCCCTCTTTTCCCATCTATATGTGGCATAATCGATACATTTATATTTTGGTCATCAGCACCAGTGGCTTGAGCAAAGGTTTAAATATATCTTAGCTAGTTTTTGTAAATACACCTGTGGTCATCACTGTAAAGGTAAGAGACAGCTAGTCATTAACTAGAAAAACTTGCCACCCTGATTTAAAGACAGTTGGTAGGAAAAGGAAATCAGCTTGAGCTGGATTTCTCTCAACTCAAAACGTCACAGATTTCTAATAAGGGTCTTTACCCTCTTGCTCAAAGAATCTGTTTCTCCCAAGCTTCCCAACTCTTTTCTGTTTAAAAGGTTAAGTTTCACTGTCAGTTTTATGTTCAAACATAGCTTTCTACTACATTTGAACAAGTGGATTGCATCAGTCTGTTAAATCCCAAATCTTATAAAATACACAGAATCAGATTTAATGACAATTCAACTGGTAGGAGATACTGCCACTCCGTAACAGACGTACAAGGAAATACCACTTGTGTGAAATAAATACATTTTATCATTAACCTACTGAAGAAAATTAATGGAAATCTGTGGAAGTAAGCTTTTCAAATAAAACTGTATTAATGAGAATAAAGCAAAAATAGAATCTGGATGACACTTTTGGTAGGTGGATCCCTAATTAAACAGTTGTCTATGACACTGCTCAGAAAAACCCCAGATCTTTTTTCTCCACATGGAACATGCATCTATTCATAAAACAGTTTCTAAACTAATTTAGTTCCTGTATATCCATTTCATTTCCATGTGGATACAGAAATGAAGCAAGCCCCATATCAGCAAAGCATAAGCAGAGGCTTAACGTTACGCAGGTGGGTATTCATTTTAAACTCCATGCTTGACTGGTTTTCTTTAATAGAGCCCTAATTTACTGAAATCAATAGATTTACTGCAGACATACCAAAGGCTGAAAGCAGAGATTAAACAAAATGTATAGGTTATTTCTAAAGACCAAGCGTGTATTTTGCGCGTGCATAGATCAAACGACAGAATCAAAATCCTGAGCAAACGCCCTCCA
This sequence comes from Chionis minor, assembly GCA_013398295.1. Lineage (NCBI taxonomy): Eukaryota > Metazoa > Chordata > Aves > Charadriiformes > Chionidae > Chionis > Chionis minor. The sequence goes on along the minus strand of VZSF01009054.1, from coordinate 109,734 downwards.
CTGGCAACAGAGGGAAAAGGGAGAGACTAAAGGCTCCCTGGGCCTCCCAACCCAATTCTCACCTGCCTCTCATCAGGTTCTTAAGTCTGATCCGCTCATCCGATTTCAAAGCAAGCCTAACAAGAGCCTCGCTCCTAATTCCTTATGGCAGTTTCCTTTGAGAAGCTGTACATGAAACCATTTTTACACCATTTTCAAAATTTGCATAATTCCCAATCTAAACAACCCAAAGTTTTGAAAGTATCCTCACTCTCTACTTCACAGGTGTAAAAAAAATAAAGCCAAAACAAAACCAAACCAGAAAGCAAAAAAACCAAAAAAAAACCCAAAAAACCATGAGCACTGCTTTTACTGCTGTAAAAGTCACCCCTTCTCTCCTAGCCTTGGTCACTCTTAACTTGGAATTTAAAACTCTTTTAATGAGGCAGGATATTCTACTGCATGCCAAGCACTGCACATGGATGCAGCCTTTGGGAACAACATGACAAACAGTAAGTACATGCCAAATCCAAGTCTCAACCAGAGATCCCAAGAGGATACCATTCCTGAATCTTTGCTTCATAACCCTACCACTCTCACCTTCGCTATTGTACTCTAAGCCTCCCACTTCGCCATGTTTGCGGAAGCAAACGACTGCAAGGAGCAAGGTTTATTTCATGAGGATACTGCACTGGAACGTGCAGAAATGTCTAGAGATGCGGTTTCATCCGCATGCTGCATTCCCAGTCTCTTTAGAATTATCCTGTATTAAATGACAGTACACCCTGTAAGTACACATTCATGGAATGTGGTCTGAATAAAATTCAATACAAAAATGTTAAAATACATAAATATGCAAGCAGTACAAGCTACAATGCTTAGCTTTGGTAGTTAAACTCATTTTTCTTCAGATCCCCACTCAAATTTCACTTTTATCATCAGGCATTCAGGACTTAAGAATTACTGATGAGAAGATCAGGGAACATAAATCTTTAACAGTGACATTCTTCACTGATTTGGTAGAATCAACCTATGCAAATTACTGGTCTATGGAATAACTGTTTTTACCACTCTCACCTCTTGTCTTGGTCTTTTGGTACAAAGATTATATCTTCCCAGTGTGCATGGAAAGGAGCCCCAGAATGGAGCTCTCAACACCAGATAAATTATAATAAATATGATAGCATAGGTAAATTTTTTCATTTTCTGTAAAAATTGAAGTAGCATTTATTTCTTGACCACCCTTCAAAAGGAGATTTCTATGTCATCAGACCTCATATAGTAAAAATTTCTGAAAAAAGCATTAACACATTTTAATATGACCTAGAGTTAAACAAAGTTTTCTTGACAAATCATTTTTAAAAGCTGAATTTTTGTCCAAATACATTAGTTGTAGTGAAAATTATTTGAAAAACTGTTTCTAGGTAAAGGACACAATTTTCACCATTCACGCTAATCTGAAATAGCAGGTACTTTGGAGAGACAGGTTTTCACCTGAGCCAAAGATTTTGTCTCAAATTTCTTCTGTTTGTGATTTAAAGCAGAGATGAAAATGCATTAACCACATTCCTGGCAAGCCCTTAAACACCAATTCATAGGCATTGTCCAGAAGGGCACATTCTTCTACGAGTGGTTGTTTTATTTTGTTCTTAAAGTCTCATATTCATCCTGACATAGAAAGGGAGAAGTTCCAAATTCTTACAGATATTCCTGGACAGAATTTTTTTCCATCATCACCCACTTCTAATTATATCAGACCCCTGTGATTAATGTTATTTTGGAAGTGTGTATTTTTAGTTTAGAAGCATGGTTTGCTGATGCATGCTACAGTGCTCATTCTTTGTATAGATTAGAGTGTGCCTACCCCAAACACATTTAAGTAGTTCAACATACTCTTAAGCTGTCCTCCCTTTATTTGACGTCGTTAAATGTTGCGCTTATGAAGGAAATGGTAGTGCCCATCATTCAAAGACCCACAGGCTTTGAATTATGATAAGCAGTTCAATCTGGAATGCTGTTGCATTGTCAGAAATTTACGCAAAGGTCTTCTCTGAGAGTGTAATAGTGGTTCAGAAGGTAGCAAAACTGATAAGCCTTTAGGGCATGGAAAGTTATCTGCATTCAAAAAGAATATACACTGTCAAATTCTGGCAGTTGCTATGCAGAGATGTGTAAGTAATAGTTTCATTCTGTAGGTTAGCTTGACCATACTGCACAGGATGCTGTAATGACAATGTTTGTTTTAATAGCGCAGATAGAATTTTTGTACTGTGTGAACAGCTCTAGGTCTGATGAGGCTCACTGATGTTACAGTACGCACACGTACATACTAAACAATTACCTCTGGCCCATACTCCCAGCTAACCACATTAAGCATACAAAGTTCTTAATTCCTGTGGTCAATCTTACAATAATTTTGATTTTTCTTAACAAATGGCATTAAAGGGAATTTTATCTTTTTCTAAAAATAAAAATTGTAGCCCCTATCACTGCAGAGAAAAACGCAGACGTGCTCACGGAACAAGGCAAGGAAGTACATATATTTTTAATCTTTTGATTTTCAAGGTTTGATTCATGATTTATAACATACAAGATTAGTCACATCTCAACTGTATCATAGGCCTGAGCTGTTTAAGGCTGAATGAGTTGCTGATGCAGCTTTAAAAAACCTCCACAAAAACTGCCTTCTTATCTGCAAAAATGTCTTCTAAGTGTTCACTTAACACAGCTGACCTTATTTTGGCCAGCCAGATGAATATAGATGCTAACATTATATAGCGTCGTTAGGATGCGTGAGTATAAACTACCTTCTTTCATCACCACCAAGACTGAAAACACAGCCCATGCAACTTCAGCATCTGCAATTTATGTTGTCCATAAAAACTGTGTAACCCCTACGTAATTGGTAAGTTTAACATAGCACTTCACAGTAGCCCAAAACCCATTACTAGCAGCCCTGGGAGAGAAACCATTAGCTGGACCGTGTTTTCATACCCACTGTTTACTCACTTGAGTAAAAAATATCCTGAGGAAATCTTAGCTACAGCCTATTTTTTCCAGAAGTGGTACCTCAAGCAGAGAGATAGGAAGGAAGTAGATTGAGGGGAAGATTAACATCACTTAAAAGTCTCCAAGCTTTTGAATTTATTATCTCTTCCAGAAAGAAGTTGCAAGGGCTTTTGAGCTCCCCAGTGAAATGCAAAAGTCAAGGTTCAGTACAGAAGGGTCACCAGGAACATCTACCTAGTCCAACTAAACGCTACTGCTCAGTGCTCAAGTGCTGTTTTGATCAGTTCTCGTGATGAGGCTGAACTCCATAAGCACAGTACCTGGTACGTATTATTTCTTCTGATCAATTATACATTTAGAGAACTGCAAAGAGAGGATTACTGTAAGTTTAGAATAATCAAAGGATAAGGAGCCTTTATCCCCAAACCCCACCACCTGCAACTCACAGGCATGACTTGCTGTACTTTTGATGTTTTATCTGCTAGAAAACCTGTCTTTAACCGAACTCTGTGTATTTGACACTATCTTGAAATACTTGAAGATATATTAAATGTCTTTGCTCCTCACAAAGTTTTTCTGCCTGGGGTCATAAAGACTCAATTCTGCAGAGTATACAAGTCTCTTTTTCCTTTATTATTCCTATTTACTTCTACATGTTTTTCTGTCATGTGTGTGCTTCCCCTCCCTCCCAGTCATAATAATATATCACAGGATAAACATGCAAATCAGGTTTTTATACTTAGATTTTGATTAATGTTGTTTTAAGGACAAAGACACTCCATACCCTAACAAGGCAATACCTATACTATTGGATCTAGGACCTTTCTTAGGAGGCAAGTACTGCAGAACTGCATTTTATTATCTAAAGGATGATGTTTAAATATAGGAAGAGTCTTCTAAGAATTGCAACGGAAACCTTCATGTTCTGTCTTGCAGCCAAGCCTGCTCAGTAATCTTCCAGGCCTGCCTTTCCTAGAAGGAGAAAGACAAATAAAGAGGTGACACTGCCCACAGAAATCTACTTATTAATGAGTTGGAAATTGGAGAAGCTCTAATTTCACACTTTGGAAAAAGAAGTACTTAAAGAATATGGTGCACAGATGTCTGTTTAACCTCTCAAGTACAAATGTTATACAATGACTTTAGTTTTGATTAGTGCCTGACTTGCAGCATTACAGTAGCAGAGCAATATCAGTGGAGATTTCTGCAATGCGATTAGCCTGTTAGGGGACCGCAGAATTGAATATGCATCCACTTAACGTGCATTTTAATGTGTGATTTACTGCATAACAGGCAAAGAATAAGATTAATGAGAGCTTTACAATACTGACAAATTCTGAATACATCCAGGAAGAATTGAAGTGACAGTTATATATAGACCTCAAACCCCCAAAAGAAACTTTGGTAAGTTACAAATTCTTATGACCTAGATAATTTCAAATGTTTCCTGATATTCAAAAAACCACCACCAACAAAAACCCAACAAAACAAAACAACAACCTATTTGTTTGGTTTTTTTATCAGTCCCAGCCTGATACATATAGAATCTGCATGGCAAACTACAGGCAGAAATGGGGAATAATCTCCCCCCCCCCAAAAAAAAAAGATTTTCTGAGAAAGCCGTAATTTCAATTTTAGCCACAAAAAAACCCCACTAAACTTAAAAATATTTTATTTATTATGTTCTATTGCCTAAAAAAAGAACAAATTATAACTGCTCTCTTGCTGAAACTGGTAATTACCTTCTAAAAATTTTGCATTTCACAAAAACTAGAAATTAAAACCTCCTTACCCAGGACAGACAGGCTAATATGCTTGAGAGAGACAATGCTTTAGAGCCTGCCATAAATTAGCAAAATCCAATTAACAAATAGTATCCAAAAATGCTATAAAATGCACCATACTGTTTAAAAGTCAGAAATGCTTAAAATTCACATTCATTTTGTGCAAGCAAAAACATCACCAGGGAGTTCACAGAGAGCGCACACATTAAGGATGCAAGCATGGTCAGAGAACTCCATTTAGATTTGACTATATATCAGCAAAAGGGAACTGTGGACAGTTTCCAGGGGTAAAACAGTACTGTTCACCAGAAGACTACATAACATCAGCTGAATCTGAAAGCTCTCCTGGAACACACGATTTTTTTTTCTCCAGAGAGAGAACTGAATATACCAAATAGAGTTTTGACGATTAAGCTCTCAGAAGAGGTGTAGACTTACGAACACTAGTATATTCAAAGCAGCACAGGATGTTGGTCTCCATTTCCAAATAAACACTTTCTTTTGGCAGAAAATACTGATTCACTGAGACCCAATGGCTTTTCTAGATTTGCCCCCCCCCGCCTTTTCCCCGACAAAATCCACACGTATTCAGTGATAGTACTGGGAAAGGTTTTTCCAGTTCAGGTAAGGATTTCTACTCCAAATTATTCAAAAGGAAGGAGATTCAAACGCCCTACACAACCAGAACAGACAATGGCCCAGAAGTTAAGGTGGACATGAGGGATGGGAAAGACCCAGCCATAAATCCCTGCTCTACCAATTTGGGAGCATTATCTCATTTGTCTTCCAGTGAAGAGAGGAGTTGTATTTTAATTCTGCAGCAAAAATGTTCTCCTGGCATATTGACAGCAGAAGGAAGGTGAAGGGTGGTGATTCAGAAGATCTGACCCCAAGCCCTTTCTCTGTCCCTCGGCAGGTAAGTGGCCTGGAGCACGTCTGAGGACTGGATGTTCCCCTTTCCCCAACTAGGAACTGGGGCTGGTACAGCCGAACTACCTCCCACAGGCAGTTGCAGATGACCGTTTGTACCAACACTTGCTGTGTTCAGCACTATTAAAGTATTAAACATGATCTGAAGTCCCTTCAAGTTGATTAAAAACTGTGGAACGTTTCTGATCAACTGAGTGCTTGCACAAGCTTACTATATGGCAAACCTGACACCAATCCAAACTATCCTTATATGATCCAGGATACTTGGACAACACCGCCCAAGAATCTTTCTAAGCTGCTTTCTGACTGTATTCCCACAGAAAGTAATATCACTCGTGGAGAAAGTCATAATGTATAATTTTGTGCAATTACAGCTTATAAAAAATAATTAAAAGAGTTCCTCCTATCCCTAGCACAATACATACCTTTTAATAAACAACATTATAATTGAGTGCAATTGTCCACCACAAATCCGTTCCACGTACCCAGAGGCAATTATATTAATACTTGAAATACAGAGGGACGTGCAACTGTCTCATAAATTAAGCTTTAGGACAGAAATGCTTTGACAGACTAGCACTGCCAGAAAATAGCCTGTTGTTTCTTTGAGAAGCTCACTTTAAGTGCAGATGAGCTCACATTTACAATTTCTGTAGCACTCACTGCTATAGCATTTAAGTTCTCACACATTAAATAAAAACACCATATGCATAAGGATGGGTTGGAGGCCATTTTAGGAGCATTAAATTGTTTCCTGCTTTTTCCCCTCCATTCTAAATGGCAAACATCTCATCTGTTGTTATTATAAGACCAGAGTAGCACTAGGAAATACAGGTTCTTTAAGAACCAATATAAAGACCGCATTCAGACACCACCCACTGTCCTCAAAGCAGAATTGCTTCGTATTTGAGATTTAACTATTGATCAAAGATTACTTACATCCTACAGAATCTCCACTTCAGCATTTCTCAAGAGTTTTGAATGAAAACAGGCAATTTCTATTGATAGGTAGAATGGCATCAAGCCAACTTGAATGTTTCCACTCCAGACAGCGTTACACGCCTTCAATTCCAGCACGATCACCTCAGCAAGCACACGTAAAACTTCAGCTCTGTGGAGGAGGCAGTATAAAGAATATATATCATACGTATCCTCCTTATGTGATGTACAGCATAAATAGTGTACAGGCCTGTTGAAAACAGATTTTTTTTTTACCATTCTTTCACCAGAAAACGAGTGAGGCATCGTACACAGCAATCAGAACAAATGTGACGCATATCAAGACCTTATCTCCACCATAACTAACCTGAGGGTAGCTCAAGTCCATGCATTTAGAAAGCACAGATGGTCCATAGAATTTTTTTACTACTTCACAAGACCGAAATGGAAAAAAAAAACAAATGCACCGATCCCCATCTCATCTTATAGGGCTCTGAATTCATGATGATGATGCTATTGTGACTGGCATAATTTTAATACCTCAGACTCAGTCAAGCAGGTCTACAAATAAAACAGTTTTTAAAAAAATAACCACAGTGATTTTCAATTTAATACATCGTAGGCTCCCTTAACTTCTAATACTGCAATAATTTACAAGAATGTCCATGACAAGAAGAACTTAAAGCACCCAAAACTGTTGGAGAATCTCCTAACAGAGGCCTATAGAATGCAATATATTGCAATGCCAAGTTATGCCGTAGCAAAGCTAAGAAGTTTTGTGCATTAAGGTGACGTGCTTTGAAGAAAATCCAAGAAATCTGCATGACAATACCTGATCTGCAGAATTACAAGCAGAATGCTTCATGTTCCCCCAGCCTCCCTTCAAAGCATTAATATGTTCAGCGAAATGCAGTTTTATACTCTGCTGCTTTGACCTTTGCAGTATTTTATATTGTGAGCAAATGGGCATTCCATCCCTTTCCCAGAGGCTAGCGAGACTGTAAACAGGAAGAAAAGAGGAATTGCAGCCAATCTAATTACAGAATATTGAAAAGGTCAAAGAAGGCCACCAAGTCAGTGTAATTTGCAAAATGAAAGTTATGAAGAGGCCTTTGATTATGGCGGGGAAGTAATAGAAATAAAGCATGCCATCAGTATTGACCAGATTGCACCGGGGGAGAGAAGAGAACCCTCAAAACATACCTATCAGGAACTGGAAAATGCAAACCCAATGTTGCAGACAAATATAGGTTTCAAAATGCCAAGCAACAAAATCTGTCTACAAGTGGTTTTGCACTAATATACCAGTACACTTAAGTCAAAATTTAATTGCAGTAATACAACTATACCAGTGTAATAGCAAATAGCTGTGGTAGACCTACTGGAACACCATCGCTGTATGACCACAATATTTCTGGCCAGAGGTGCTCCCGCGGGGCCTTACACACACTCTGGAAAACAGATACCAGCCTCGCACAGACACTGCATTCATAAAATTGCTTTCTCTAAGAAAGCTGGGTATTTAGCAAACTACACAGCAGTTATTTTGTCAAGGACACCAAAACCAGAACAACTGCTGGGGTTCAGACAATCATGGTAATACCCATAAAAAAACATGCCATCAAATCTGGAAAAAGAGACAGTCACATAAGACTTTTTTCAGCACACAGTCAGGGTAGCTAAATCACCCAAACAGCCTCCCCTACTCTTACAATGCTAGGTAGGTTCCTCCTGCAGGTGAGCAGACACCCCACCCTCATGAGACCACCACGGAGAAACCAATGGAGAAGACTCCTGAGTTTGAAGCATGTGGCAAACCTTGTTCTCACCCCACCGCCCTCTCACCACCAACCAGCTCACCACACTGGAATCACAGGTAAGCATCAAACAAGAAGCAGCAACTCACTTTGACTAAGATTTCTCTTCAGCTTCCTCTACCATAGTCCAGTCTCCATAATTTTTTATTGTGTTATCAATGTCCCCCTCCAACACAGCTTCACGCCTACTAGCTTCTTACCTTTCCCAAGATGGCTTCACATTTTTCCCCCATTTTTCTTAATTTCTCCTTTTAATGATTTTGCACATTGACTGTCCTTGGACTTGGTACAGCCTGTTGATTCCTACAGCATCAGCCTTCAGGTCAGTGACATTTTCCTCTTATAAAACGTTCTGTGTTCCCTGGGTAAGGCAAGCAGCCATGACTATTCATTTAATTATTGTCAGGTAAATCCCAGGAATATATATCTGCTGCTGATATTCTGAATTAAAGTAGCAGCTCTTGTGATGTTTAGAGAATTTTAAATAAAAGTGATATAATGAGAGGTAGTAGCTAGAGGGGAATGGAAAGTAGTACAAAAGTTGCAAGAGGCTAAAACTGAATCTACCATCAGCAAAATAAAATGTACTTGTGATTACTGGGCCTTCATTAGGGGAATTTCTTTCTTCCATCTGAATTTAAACACTCAGAGCTTTCCTCAGTCCAACTTGAAGTTAAACTTAACTTTCTGGTACCCTGCCCTTCTTCTTTTTAAAAAGCTTTAAGTTTGTCGAAAACTGTTTTTAACACAGGATGATAAAAATGTGGGGCAAGGGGATATTATGATTCCTGAAGGATTTACTTAGACCTTGAGTTAGAATTTGAGATACTGCTTTTTGCCTATGAAACACGGCTGTTGGAGCTCAGTGACTCCTCGAAGTAGTGTAAATGACTTTTTCATTTCCACAGAGCCCTCTGCATTTGTTGCATGTTTAATCAGAGCTATTCTACTATTCTACCCATTCACAAAGAGTTCCAGTGCATAATTTATGAAGAACTATGAACAATAGTCTCAAGAAATTACATTTATATCTTGGGACCAATACAATTGCTGCTGCCTTTTTTTTTTTTTTAAATAATATATACAATTGTAAAGAAAATGGAAGGAGAATAATGAAAAGAATCTTTAACACTGAGGAAATAAGTAATGCTGAAGCAGCAGCAATCTCAAGTTGTAAAGCACTAACAGGAAAAAAAAAAAAAAATCATCGATCACTCCAAAACCCCCAGATTTTTGGAGTTCAATGACATTTCGTATCATGCACTGTAGTATGCAACACAAGAAACAAAAAGCCCTGTTCTTCAGAACAGAAGTTTCCTCCTTACGCAAATCTGATGCCACAACTTACTGCTTAAGGTAATGCTTCGGGGTTGGGGACAATTTGTTCTTGCTCTCTCGGACCAGGATAGTCCCCACCCTAAATACATTAAATGCTCTATCAGAAGCACAGTAGCCAGCATCCATTCCCAATGTGTTGCCCACAAATACTAGCCAGCACTAAACAACGAAGAAGAAATATATTTGGATCTCCTCTCCTAAGACTTTTATTAACATTTTCTTGTTTACCATATCGCAGAGCTCATTACTGATGTAATTTAAGAGCTCTCTGTCATAAGGAGCCATAAGAAAACTATTTGCTGGTCACATACGTAAGGTATGTAAGGAAACAGTAGGATAATTGTGGAGTGAAACTGCTTCCAAATAAATTCATTTGAAAGGAAAAATGGACCACAATCAAGCTAATGTATGAGGAAGAATAAACCTTCAGAACTTAATACCAATCTATAAAATGATGGTACACAAATATGATGCACATACATTTTTGTACTGTATTTAAACTAATGAAAATAAAGAAATAGATTATGGAAGGAGGACATGGGAGAAGAAAGAGAGCAAGGAAAGTAAAAGAGAAAAGCTTGTATTTCTTTTCAAAGAGAAGACGATTGTTCTAGAAAGGCTCGGGAAAGGCTAGACCAACCCAAAAGGCTTGGGGCTGGCAGACATAGCCTTGAAATATGGCAAGAGTCGATTTTAGTGGCCAAACTAGTGTCAAAGGAAAAAGGGGAAGAGAAGACATGCACCTGGCGTAATGCAGGCTGGGCTGCTCTTCCAGTCCTGCCATCCAGCACCTTTTTGGGGAAGGCAGGCCCTGCTCCAGCAGATGTGTTAGCAGTGCAAGGTGCTGGGTGATGTGTAACCCTACCAGTGTTTTGCAAAAGCCCGTAGAGGGTGGTACATTTTAAGAAATGTTCAGGTGATGCTAGAACATAACTTGCTAAATTTCAATGAAATAAGGAAATGTCAACTTCAAGGCTGCACATATTTCATTTTACTCCCTTTTGTTCCTAGAAGCAGGAGGGCTATTTAACAAAGCAGGTATTATTTAAACCTGAGCATCACAAGTGGTCAAAGGGAACCTTCAAGATTCTGGCAGTGACAGAGGAAAGGCATGATAAAGGCCCTTTAGTCTCCAGAGCAAAATGTTGCTGTCACCTGTGCCTCACCTCACTTGCTCCGTGAACAAGCCTCATTGTCCAGCATCAGCATGAGAGGTTTAATTCACAGAAAATTACAAAAATGTCAGATCTCGCACTTAGTATACCCAAACAATTGAGGATGAGCCCAAGTTATTCCTACTACAGTCAGTGCTGCATTGCTGTTACTTGCAACAGGAGGAATTCTTTAGTGAATGTTGTCTAAGATCAGGATCAATCCATGCCACATATACTGAAAACTTCAGTAAAAAGACACGGATTGCAAGTTATCAGTGACTGCAGCCCTAACCTCTGCTATTTGTCAGTTCTCAAAATATTTCTCATTCAGATCCCAGAAGTCATAATGAAAAGACTCATCCATCTTTATTACTTCAAAGGGAATATATTACCATCTGAAGTGTCACTTAATTTTCAACACCAACTATGTATTTTCTCCTGAACAATTTACATGGAAACAATATCCACAGCACACTGAAAAGATGATTAATGTCCAATCAAATATAGCAGAGTTTCATCCTAACAAATATTTTGCTATCACCAGTCACTATGATTTATTGTGATCCATAAAGCTCATGCTCTTGCCCTCATAAAAAAAAAAAAAGAGAGAAAGGGAGACGGAGGGAGGGAAGGAGAGAAAGAAACTATCTTTATAAAATGAATTTGTGTTCCCCACAGGAAAATTCCATTCTTGACTATTTTCAAAATAGATGAAAATAGCGTTATGAAATGCCACAAATCATCCCTTCCTAATAGAAATCCTGGTCTGTTGTGGGCTCATGTGAAATGGCTTACAATTATGGTTCCCATTTATCTCTACTTTGTTGCTCAGCTCAGTTGTAAATGAAAATTCTCCTGCAATTATAGATCCTGCGCCAGATCCCCAGGAGATGCAAGCCAGCACAGCTCCCTTACCCAGCTCTCTGCCCTCCAGCATTTCCCTGGGAATCATTAAGGACACTGTATTATGAGTGAGCTCCCACTTGACAGCCACTGCCCGAGGACCCGCAAGAACCCTGCAGCCTCGGGCTCAGGTCACTCGGTCTCTCCCACCAACAACAGCACATCAGCATGTAACAGGGCAACCCGTGGGGTCAGGGATCCCAGAAAAAAGGGGCAACAGCAATAACGTTCCCCGCCGTGCAAATGTTGCGCTACACACCTTAAAATCCTACCACTTGCCCCTCTGCGCCCCATTTCCCAGGCAATGTTTAAGAATGGTCCCTGCCTCAGGCGAAACTCACGAGAAACTGTTTGAGAGCAGATGCCTATTTTGGTGGGTGTGAGTTCAGTAAGATGGACAGAGGACACCACATACCAGACGGCTGCAGGGCCAGGAAGGGTCCTGTGCGCGTTCACATATACATATTGGTTCTCTACCCTCACAGTTAACCACTGGATTTTTCAGTTATTCCATCTGCAAGAAAAGGCGGTAGAATATTTTTTTTTCTACTGAAATGGTTTGAGACCCTTAAGCGAAAACTGCTGTACAACTGTAAAGTACTATTAATAAAGAAAACTGTAACACTGTTTCAGCACATGACCAACAAATTTTGATTTCTAAAGTGACAGCTGACTATTGAATTATCGGGTCAGATTCACCAGCTGATAAACTAGCATAAATCTCCAAACTCCATGAGAATGCATGCACCACTGGTTCTTCTCAGAGAAAATGAAGCGTTATTTTGCACTCTCTCAGATTTATTTAAAAATGCAGCAAAACTAAAAGAGATATAACAGCTACTAAATGGTGTTTGAAAATTAAGCACAAACAGAAGCACAAATTTCAGCAGTCAGTCTGTCTCAGCACAATAAAAGTATGTACTTTTTCTGTAGAGAAAAACAAACAAAAATTCTTGCAATGGTCATATTTTTAAATAAGAAATCTACTATACAGTGCCTGTGAATTGTTCAAAGTAATGCAGCACACACAATATTATAAGAAAATGCAACCATCCTGAAAACTTTATTTCTTGGCCTTAAAAATGCACTCTTCGCAAGAATATTAATTTTATAAACAAAACTTTCCATAAATAAAAGTCTTTTACATTACCTGGCAAGACAGGCAGAAGAAGATTAAGGGCCAAGACTATATAAAAGAATAATTATAGTTAAGCAGAGACGAAACACTTTCCATATGGCAGGTGATACCAAAAGCTACTCCCATTAGTAGGGAAGCCAGCAATACCAAGTACACCATATTTCTTTACTGCAGCATTATTTTTTTTTTTTACAGGAAATGCAAAGTTCTTACAGCAGGCTGCAACACACATTCACCTACTGAACAGCTGTGGTGGCTCCAAGCGCTGCCAGCTTCCCCCTGCCATCTGCCAGCCACCCGCCAGCGCCTCTCAGCCCGCTGGGGGGACACACCGGTGCACCCTGCCCACCGAGGGCAAAGGCAGCGCTCAGCGGCTGCCCCTCGGGTCACAGGTTTAAGCCAACACACTCCAGTTTCCCTGGGAGCAAGGAGCCAGCGCTTGCTGTCTCTCCTCACCCACTCCAAGGTAGCTTGGGAACTTCTGGCAAAAGAGGTGGCAGAGAAAGTTGGGGAAGTCGGATGTTATCTGCGTTATTTTTATTTGCACAGGATAAATTTTAAATTCTAAATGCATTACATGACCTGTGCTTAAAGTGATTCACCTTCACTATCGTCTTCCTGGCTTCCTTTGCTTTCAAAAGCAGTTATTTTGCTGACATGATGTTAAGTTTTCTCTTACCTGAAGAAATAATCTTTTCTACTGTAGTATCTAATTCCACCAATACAAGTACAAAATGATCGAGGTGAGAAGATCTGTAAACCTAGTTATTTTGTGAATTCTATTTAATTTAATCCTATGAAAGTGCGTTAGGTCAGAGTACCTCAAATGCTTAGTTAGTGATCCACGTATGAGCAGTACCATCCCAAGAACATTTCTGGACAAATTGTACTACAGAGTAAGAAGCAAGCAATTTCTATTATGGAATGTTTTTTCATTCCAGACTGGCCAGTTATGATAAAATACAGAGACATATTAAAAATCCTTTTTGATAAAGAAAAAAAAGCGGTGTTTTAAAAGTCTGTTCTTCAGCAAGTACTTCTCTCTCAAGAGAAACTATTATGTTACTATGGAAGTGCCAAATTAAGAATCCAGTTCAGGTACAATGACTTGGCCAACATGTCACAGCTTCCCCACTTGTAATCCAGCTTCCCCTGGTTCCTTTTCACCATTCATGTTTCTCTTGGCTTTTTAAATTTTTACTGAGTCTGCCCTGCAGCCACACTGGAAAAGCTCTGATCTGTGCTGCACCTCTGAGCACTATTCTACCACATATAAGATCATTATTGAAACAACTCTCCTGTAATTAAAGCATCTCTCTGAAGCACCTGTAAACCTTACAACCAGGCAGGCATTTTAATTCACTCGTGCCACAGTTGTGTTTACAGCTGTTATCTATGTTCTACTTCATTTAAGGTCACAAGATTGATACAAGCTTCCAATGGAAAAGATCAGTCTTATTCCACATAACATTATACTACGGTAGATATATAGATCTTGCAAGATAACTTTATACACTAGGAAAATACACTCTGGCACAGTAACCAACGCTGAAGTACCACGTAACTAACACCAGCTCGCAAAGGTCAGTGATAAGAAAGATATAATAAAGTGACAGAACAGGTAAATCACCGTATCTCTGGAGATTTCCTACTGAATAGAATTACAGTCATGCTACTAAAACATGCGTACTAAAAATTTTTTTTCCCATATTTAAAGTTGATTGAAAGATTCCTTTTTTTTTTTAAGTAGACTAAATTGTCATGTAATCCAGACCATTTCTAAGCCACTCTAAATGAAGTGAGCCCTGCAAGTAAATTGGTTACATTTCTGCTAAGACTATATTAAATGAGGCCAAATTTCTTTGTGACTGGCAATGTATCTTTCATGAGGCTCTATTCTGCTGAAATACACTGCTTTCTAGGCAACGAGCCGAGGAAGGTCAGGGCCCATAAGAGGGTCTACTCCAGAAGAATGCAACCCCAATCATTTACCCAGAAGCCCTGCCATCACACATATTGGAGTCGCCCGATAAGCGAAGAGCTCATACAAATAATCTTTGCTTTTCTATTGAACAACATGCATTTCCAGTTTCTCCTTCAGCATCCACAACTGTGCAGCGAATGCGGGGCACTTCATTTATCAGAAGACGCCAGTGCTGACAGAGGTAGTACAATCAGGCAGCCTCTTCCATCTGTTAAATATATGCCTCTCTGTTCCCTCTTAACTTTCTTCTTCCTTCTGCAGGGAGGAGGAGCACAAGTAGTTTTATGCTAAATATTTTGGCCATGTATACAATTTTTGCCTTATTCTTCTCTAACTGACAAGTCAAATTCCCCATGTCAGACCAGCACAGTCATTTATGCCACCCATTGTTTGCTCACAAAAGTATCTACTGAGAATATAATACGGTATTGTCAGATCAGAATGACAGTTGATGATAATACAAGTTCCTCTGGTTGCCAATATTATAGTCTAACACTTATTGAGGTTTAATGCTCAAGGGAGAAAGAGAGCGAGGCTTCTCAGACTGCAGCTAGATCCAGTTTAGGAAAAGCATAGCTCAATGAAAATATATTAAATAAATAAATAAATAAAACCCCAAAGTTTGGAAGAAATTCTGAAACAAATGTATGTATGATAGATTCTGAAGATGTATCTGACTGAAAGTCTCAATACGCACAAGCATCTTTCAAACAATCTCTTTTATGACTTTACTGATACTGGTTCACACGGAGAAAAACAAATTGGCTCTCGGTGCCATTTCAGAACCCTAATTCAGTCTACAAATGTAGCTCAAATTTGTGGCTGGTGCCACCATAAGGTAATAAAGAACAAGATTTATCATTCAATATACAACGGATTCAGATCAGATTATGATCCCTTCTCAGAATGGTAGGAATTTTTTGTGTGGGACTAGAACCTTCCTTAGCTCTTGAATTTACTGCCAGTTGTTTTGTAGGAAAAACAGAAAAGCACAGTAAGTGAAACCAAAGCAAGACAGTCTGCCTCTGCAGTGGCCCAGCTGTCCCACAAGCTCTGCTCAAAGCCTTCTCTCCCTTTCTGTTCTTCGCAGCCTGCACTAACTCCTCTGACAACCACAACATAACCCAGTTCTCTTACAAACCAAAAGCATTTCAAGGGAACAAAGTTGGGAGGAGAGTAACAAGCATATGGCCAGACTACATACAGTTTTAAAAACAAACAAGAAGCATTAACAGTTTCTCTTCCTATTTTCCTTTCCACTCTCTGGTTCTAGCCTTTCCTTTTGATTATCAATGCCCAAATAAGGATGAGGTCAGATTTTGGAATGATGAACCTCAGAAAACCAAACCCGTAAGAACTCTTTCCTGGATACTAATTCTGTTCAATCCTTTAACAGCAGACAGAAGCAACGTGTTTGAGAGAGATTACTGACTCCAGATTAAGGGATTTCAGGAATCCTTACAATGAACCACAGAGGAAGAAATGCTGGGATCTGGAAGAACACTCATAAAATGTGATATTAGGAATTAGGAATAATTAAGATATTAAGGAACATTTCATCATGTTATTTTGGTATGCTTGAACACTGAGGTATTTAGAAGGGGATCCATCTGCTGGTAAGCAAAACAAACACAGTAATTTAGTTTCCTGGGCTGCATTCAGTAGTGTGTACTTATTCCATTATTTTCATATGACATTTCCATCTTTATTTCCTTATTGACACAACAAAGAGCAAGAATTATGCAACGTAAGTCAAACGTGAAGGTAAAAGCGTACAAAATTTTATCTCTTTCTTCTGAGGAACACTACTCGGGCAAGTCAGTCCCTGGTACAAAGCTATTAACTCAGGTAAAGAGCATGGTTAAAATGGAAATTTTCTAGCTGTTTTGCACAGTAGGGGGAAAAAAGCTTACTCCTAGGAAAATTCTTCAGAGGCCATCCTGCTTTACTGCAATTTTATGCTTGTGTTTCTCGCTATCAGAAGAGATTCAACACCCACGGGATTAGTTCCCCTTCTCCATTAGCCCATCTTTACAGATTTGGACAATAAATAAGCAATAAACTCAGCATACTATAAACAAGCCTCTCCGTCTCCTCGGTTCATTTTGGCCTTCTTTATTTCAGCTTCTGACAGAGCAGTTACTTGCTGGCCGCAGGTCGCCTCTGCTGGGAAAGCAGCGGCACTGAAAGCTTGCAACAGCATCTGGGCTGCAGCTCAAGTGGATGGTGTGGTTTCCCAGTCCTTCAGGATATCGCATGCCACAGGTATGAGCACAAAGGGAAAATACCGAGACTCGGTTTAGCAGAAGGTATTATAAAAAGGTTGACTTTTGTAAGCAGCTATAAATCAGGAAATACTTTCTGAATACCAATTTACAGACTCTCTCTGATGGACAGAATGGGGTTAATTTTTCTCCTGTAAGAAAAACAAGAAAGCATAGAAGACAAATCTTAGATCTAACCCAGAACAATCATTTATGTTCATCAGCACGTTTTAATCATGAAGAATACAAGACAGCAGTCATCCCTCCCTCAAGTTAGAGCGGACACAGCAGTGCAACACTTATGGGCATCCATGTAAGTTGGATGTTCACCTTTATTTAAAGAAGTATAGACTAATCAATATTACAATGTGCAATACTCTCAAATATGCACAGAGATTTGTTTTCTGAAAATGAAATCATCCTAATTACATCTATGGTTTCACAGGTTACCCTAGAAGTCTGGTAACAGCCAGCCTAGCACAGGCTTTGTGCAGCGGTTTAGTGCTTTCCAGTTACCCCAGTCACAGACCATCACCAGGATACGATGCTCCTCGTTACATTTGTTTAGATATCCCAACTCATGTTTTCTTTCTAATCAAGTGGCAGGACTTCATGGACACGGCACACAGTTACTTCTAACTGCCAAAGCCAGTGAATCGATCAGCATTGTATGGCTCTGGCACTCCCTGTAACCCAACCAGCTGTTTGGAAACGTACTTGGTATTTACTACCGAGCCACTGCAACTTCTTCAACTAACCAAAGCAAAGCAAGTACTGCAAGCTTATCTTCCAATTTAACTACAGATATACCTTCAGCATCTAATTTGGGCACAAATTAGAACAGGTGGCCTACATGGAAGATACAAATAATCATTTATAACAAAGTGAGTTCATTATTTATACTTGCAAAATCAAGTTTAGCTGATACCAATCAACCTGTCAGAAATACACATAGAATACGAACATATAAGAGAACAGAGCATGCTACAACAATGCCAAATTATCATGGGAGCTCAGGGGAGATACATGTGCACCTCATGCTTAAAGCTTCATGGAATCTACATGCAAATAAACGGTCCTTTAAGCATATATTCCTGGTAAGCTTGAAGAAAAAGAGGCGTGTCATTTTTCCAAGCAAATTTCCCAGGGTAAGGTTGGACACGTTTCTGCTCTGGAAATGACAGTACTAATAACATTCTCCAATATTACTATGAGCATGACTAACACCAGGTTTTTATAAGCTCCAACGTGCACACGTTACAAAATAGCTGTCTGCAGAAACTAAAGCCAGGAATGACCGATGGTTAATGGAAAACTGATGTGTCTGTGAACCTTTAGCAAGAATCTAAATATGAGGAATCCAACAATATGTGTCAAAGAGTTTATAATCAATACTTTTTTTAGCATAAATATTACTTCACCTTACTACATGATATTATAGCTTCCAACTGCAGGTAATTTTTATGCCCTAGGCATTCAGCTTTGAGCCGTTCTTTCTGTGAATGACTCAGCTTGAAAGATTATAAAATAGGCGAAATCTGTATATGCAGACCTGATTTAGCATGCAATTAATTTATTTTTCACTAATAGTTCTTAATTTTCCTGTTAACATACATACACAGCAAGGTCTGAGGGAAAAAAGCAGATTTCAGAAACTGCCTTTTTTTTTTGGTTTTGTTTTGTTAAAGAATTACAAATCTGTGGGACAAAGCCAGTTACATCCTTGTCCCTGAACACCTTCTCATCCACAGTCCTGCCAAGTTTAATGAGAGATACCATGTTGACAAATACTGGCAGGAGACAAAGCTGCAAGTAGTTTTCTTCACTATTGGATATAGCCCCCTTATCCCTCCCCTCATCACCCCCCCTGCCATTTCTGTCTCAGTCTGTATTTTGTGCCCCTTTGTGGCAATACCAGTGACAGTCACCCAGCTGCATCCAGCTACTGTTGGTGGCTGCATGGACGTCTTTGCACAGGCTTTCCAGAATCACAGGGGTAAGAAGAGCACAGGTCTGGTAACTACCCATCTCTCACCACCAGCCAGGCAAACATTAAGTTGGGCTGAGTGTCCTGACCATCACGACCCATTGCACTCATACATCATTTACCAGCATATAAGAAGGACATGGACCTGTTGGAGTGGGTCCAGAGGAGGCCACAAAGATGATCAGAGGGTTAGACCACCTCTGCTGTGAGGACAGGCTGAGAGAGTTGGGGTTGCTCAGCCTGGAGAAGAGAAGGCTCTGGGCAGACCTTATAGCAGCCTTCCAGTATGTGAAGGGAGCCTACAGGAAAGCTGGAGAGGGACTTTTTACAAGGGCATGTAGCGATAGGACAAAGGGTAATGGCTTCAAACTGGAAGAGGGGAGATTTAGGTTAGATCTCAGGAAGAAATTTTTCACTCTGAGGGTGGTGAGCCCCTGGAACAGGTTGCCCACAGAAGCTGTGGCTACCCCATCCCTGGAGGTTCAAGGCCAGGTTGGACGGGGCTTGGAGCAACCTGGTCTGGTGGGAGGTGTCCCTGCCACGGCAGAGGGGTTGGAACGAGATGATCTTTAAGGTCCCTGCCAACCTAAGCCATTCTATGAGTCTATAAACTGTTTCCGGTTAATAGCAGTTCTGTCATTTTTCATCTACCACCTTACTGTCCGAGAAGCTTACCATGATAAAAATTTCCCCAAGTAGTTTTTCAGAAAATGGAAGTATTTATTGCCAACGTGAATAAAAATGGCCAAATGCATGGGTTTTTTTGTTAAATAGCTTTGATTGATAAAGCTTGACATGTCTGAGCACGTTAATTTACTTCAGTTCAGGGTAATCACTTGATTCTTCTCTGCCATACCCAAAAAGCTATTTTAAAGCGTAAGATTTCTAGTGTGCTCTGAACCCCACACAAAATTGATTTCAGCACATACAGTACTACTGGTGTCTGATGCTGATGAATTACCCTGCTAGTGAAACACAATTTCTACTAAATCAACAAATAGTTTGCTATAAAGGCCATAAGATTCACTCAGTTCCTACAACAAAAGCTCCCATTTCCTCTTCATTAATCCTTGTAAGTGAGATTCAATAGATAAAATTCCTGCTAGCTAGCCTTATGCTGTTCTTAACCATTTTGAAGAAAAGATAAAAACCAACCACCAAACCCACGGAAGTTAATTTAAGCTGTGAGAGACCCAGAGGAGTCTGAGGCCACTATTCTAAACTCCTGTCTCTTATGATTATGGAAAATTATGCATTCACCTACTAATCTCCCAACACAGATAACTGAAAAGTAATCTTTCAAGCACTGAGAACACTGCAGATAGAGTCCCCCAAAATGTCCTCTGGAATAAAAGAGAAGTACCCAATTTGAAGATAATAAACACTGACTTTTAACTGAATTTTGAATAATTTTTATATTCTATATTATTGTATCATATTTTAAAATGTACAATAGTCCAGTTTTTAAACATTATTATTCTGCTTTTATTTAAAAAAAAAAGGCAGCAAAACACTGGAAGTTGAGAAGTCAATAGACCACAACAATAAAACCAGTAAGATTCAAGATGGGGAAACTCTTTTTGATGCAGCCATTTTCCTTTGGAGTGAAATGCAGTAGGGAAAACCATTCCTGTGGCATTTCAGCCAACAGGGAGAAGCAGTTCTGTATTCTCTCACCATCACTGCTAAGAAAATATTCCTTCCCCTGAAAGAACAGGTGAAATAGTATTGCAAATCTTAATTTATGACTGTAATATAAAGCACAGAGAGACACTACGTAAGACTTCTCAAAATCAAGTTGCAGACAGCCACAGTTTGAGATATTCTGCCAACTTACTCCTCCATCAATAAGCCTAAATTCTTTACCCAGTGTCATATTATACAAGCTCAAATTTGGTGTAGTAGCAGGATACCTAACTAGCATATTCTATCTGTTTTATTCAGCTTCTCTCCACCTCCACACTCATCTCCTGCCACCAGCACAGAGGAATTACTTGCCCAAAATGGAAAGAGTCAGGTGTAGTGCGAGGGTGAGCACAACACGCGTGTGTGCATTGCACCAGGCTGGGGAAGTCCCCCAGGGCTTTGGCCTCCACACCTCAGCACACACAGGAGTTGGAGATCCCTTTTCCATAGACTGGAGCCCAGCTCAACTTATCCTAAAATCCCTACGTTCGCTGCAGGTGCAGAGAATGTACTTACTGACTGCACAAGCCAAAATTTAGCTTTTTAGCCAGCTTAGACAATACCATCTCACAATCAAAAGAATCTCACATCCCTGTATTAAGAGTATTTTTCCATTTGCTGTATTTTCACTCATTACAGATGGCTTCATTCTCAACAGAATATCACTCTGGACAGAGTTTATTTAGGCTATGTCATCCAGAACCTCCATCCATTTGCTTAGGAGCTTTTTGTTATTTTTAGTGACATACATAGCAGGATCAAGTCATGTGGAAAACTACTTTCTCCTTTCAGGTTTTGATAATCTGCTCAGTGAAACATTTCTTCCTCTAAATCCACATACTGTCGAATTGGTAAGAATTGGCATTTAAGTCAATATGAATACAGTAGCACAAATAGTATTAGAAACATATTCTGTTATCTGTGGAAAAGTCAGAAGTCCTGATGTACTCAGAATGCTGATTATTAGAAGCCATTGAACTTCATGTTCACATTTGTAAATGCTGGATCGATAAAGTAATCTTACAATCAAACAGTAACAAAGACCCATCCATGGCACGTGAAATATCAAGTTCTGGCATACCAAAAAAAAAAAAAAAGGACCCAAACCCAAAGAACAAAAAAACCCTCCAATCCTACACTGATTTCTCTGTCTGATCAGTGGCTCTACCACGCAAGAAAAAGCAGAGTACCACTCTCACTGTACAGCATCATCCACGCTCTCCTGTGCACCAGAACCAGAAAATTCAGTTCATCTACCGTGTGCTACAGAGATATCCCACTGACTTTCAGAGCCAATGCCATGTGTTGCTTCCTATGCCAGTCTTGGTTTTTCCTATGAAAAACGAAGGTTACATAAGTTTACTGAATGCCAGCATTATAAAATAAAGAATGCAGTCAACTCCAGTCCTGTAACTGGATCTGATTCTAGTTTGAGCCATGTTCATGAGCCATTCAAACAGCAAGGCCACAGATAGTTTGCCTCCTCAAAAAGCCATCAGCGATCTCCAGCAGTGTTCATTCCCCCTCTCAACTCATAGTACGCAGGAACGATCAACAAGCAGACACACATGCTGTAACCAGTATCGTTAGACCTGGACTACCACATGACACAAAGCAATTCTAGCTTCTTAATTAACAAAGGGGCCTTGAAGCAAGGGCATATCCCTGAATACAGTTAAGCCTCTGGTCTCCTGGAGCAAGCCACAGAGCCTCTGAAGAGCAGAGATATGTAAACTCTTCTCCTGTACTGTATCTGACTGAAACCATTTCTTCACAGAAGCTTTTGTTGTGGCTAATTATAATTTCTGTTAGAGTAGAAGAGATTCACTAAAGAAAAAGGACAGCTACTAAACAAAACCGCGCGTATATTGCCTGCTCCAGAGAAATCATAATCTAAATTCTTCAGATTTAAGGTCAATAGTACTTCCCCACCTACCGCCCCCATTTGCTATCAGCCTTTATGCTATTTCTCTTTGATCCCCTCTGTTGCTGCTGTTTCTTCAGCTACTGTTAAATGCCTGCGGATTTTTTTTTTTTCCTATTAGAGGACTAATTACTACATCATCATGAAAGCTGCTCCCAAACGAGTATCTTCAAGGGTCACATTCCATTATGCATTAATAGTCCTTGGCCCCACTCGCATTTGAAGACATTCTGCTTCTTGTCTCTTACACGAGCGAAATATCACACTACCCTTAAGAGGAAACTGCTTTCATAGCATTTGATGCAAGTCAGTCTCAACAAGATACTATAGCGGTAAAACTAATTTCTCACTCTAAAAACAGCATGAAGACAGCTCCCATGATTAACAGGATACCCAAAACTGCCAGGAAGAGAGCATGGGACTGACACGGAGCCTGCTCAGGTATGCTGCACAGGTCTGTGCTGCTGACAGACATACCCACAGCTACACAGGAGCTTTACACAAAAGATGTCCTGCTTATGTTAATAGGAGCCACTCATGCATCAGGCAGGGAAAGAAAGGCCAAGCGTGCCTCTAAGACTTGTGTCTAAAGATTAGAAATTGCCAGAGAAATTAGTTACTTCTAATCAACTTCAAAAGTGTATTTGAACCTATTAGTTTTAACGTTCCAATCCAAAATGGGTTTATTGCTCTCAGCTAATCATAGGTTAGGGTGGGCTTTTTTCTGAAATATTGATGCAGTAAAAGACTATTCACTTCACCCAATTAAACGAACGTTAGAGAGAAATGCCTCCCTCTTATCATTGAATTATTTCAGGGAAGCTGTATGGTCTTTGTTACACAGAAGGAGAGGCAAGGTGCACACAAGGATCATCTAGCCTTGGAATTAATTCATTAAAAGAAACACGTGCACATCAAAGAGACTGACGCGCACAGTTGGACTGGTAAGGAATACATGGGACTTCAGCTGAGTGACAGAGACTGATAACATCAATGGAGAAAGAATTAATGGAGTAAATGAAACACGCAAGCAAGAAGGGGAAGGTGATAGGAATAGGCAAGTGGTAAATGGCAGTGTGCCCCATCAGATCGTTAGAGGCATCCAGTTCACATTGCAGTCTTAGACCAAGGGTCCTTTTACAGCCACCTTCTCCACACAGCTAAGCCCTTCTATCCTTAGGACTCCACAGAAATTTATAAAGTAGGATGCATTTAAATACTGGAGCCCTCTCAAGTAAACAGATCCTCGTCCATAGCCTCTAATCAGCATATCTGCCAACCAAGCTCTTCAAGGTGAAATTACTTCTAGCTTCCCCGCTAAGAGGGGAGCTGAGTCTTTTTGTCTCTGGCAAGGTCACTGGACCATGAGACATTTTTCGCCATGCTTCCCAAGGCAACGAAGCTTAGAATTCCTAAAGATAATTTTTGTAAGAATTTAGTTCACTGGAGAGGAGAGACACCCGGGTTAATGCCACACCACTAACTGAAAAAGCAGCTGAACTGTTATACACTCTGCCTGGCCGCCGGAACGGAGCCGCTCTCGCCAGCCTGGCTCTGTACTTCCCTGTCAGCAGCAGCACCAGGCATTGCCAGGAGCTGCAATTACATTTGGGAAAGGGAGAAAACTATGGGACAGAAAAAAAAAAAGCTAAAAAAAGACAGATCATTTTCATTCTTAATGTAACATGCACTCCTAAAGCAGTGTGTTCACATCAGATAGGAAAGCTGTTGAAGTGGCACTTTTTTGGGATACAGAATTTCAGGCTCACTATCAGGACATTTGAGTTCCTTTTAGAAATTAGGAGTATGCATATCTCTTAGAGGAGATAATACAAAGAGAGACCAGATTTCATTTACAGGATATATTTTAATTTACTCCTATGATGATTTAGATGAGGCAAAAGTATCTTAAAATGCTTCTGAGAGTCCATTTGCCAACCTCACAGAGTTCAAATCACTTTTCTTTAATAAACTGGTTATTGCTCTTCTTTAAATGTCATTATATTTAACATTTCTGCTTTGTTTCCTGTAGCATTAATCTCAGTTATTGACAGTCAGCAGCCATACTCAAGATGAAAGGAATTTTCTTGCTATGATTTAATGCATTTCACATCCTGATAATTCTTTCTTCATTCCTGCTGTTTTAAACAGAACTAGCTAGAAGCACCATTTCTGCCTTTTACTTATAACTACTGGCCAATAAACCAGAAATACATCCCAGGGGCAGTTTATTATGTTATCTGTCCCCAGTAATTTTTAAGACGATTAATGATTGTTCACCAGAACTATACAATAAGTACAAGAGTTCTTTGATATTCCTAAACAACAATCTCCCCAATTTCTAAAAGCCCATTGAATAGACATGACTATGCAATCGGCTGTAAAATTGCTTACAGACAAATCCTTAATAAAGGGGCTACCAAAAAACCACTGATTTATATTTTATCATACTTGCATTTGGCTGTATTATTTCTTGTTTGTTTAAAGAAAGCATTTTTTAAACGATGGCTGCAACCCCTACAGCACTGTTTAATAAATCCTAACTGTAACACATTCAAAGGCACGCAAGTGAAGAATTTGCTCCTGTAGGCTGTTGGCGCCTCCAGTTTCCTTGCTTTGTTCCTTGTATCATCTCAGATCATAGTAAATCAGTAGACAAAGAGCAGCATTTTATGAAGTATCTTAAATTTTCTTAAAATACAGCTACATTTTCATATTCATAGTGCACAAGCTCCCCATTACTCCCCCCTTCATGATTTGGCAGCAGCGCACGTTACACTGAAGAGGAGGGACCAAACCTCATTTGTCGCTACGAGTTCCACAGCCTCTGATCTTCCATACCTTTGTTCACCTCCTCAACGGTTCCTCTGCTTCTACCTCTGAATTTAAGCAAGTTGCCAGAGTTATTAGTGTAAATAGATGGTCTGAGATGCAGGTTATATACAGGAAAGCATGACAATTATCTGTACTGCTGTATGCTACATGTATGGCGCAGCACACAGCATACTGTTCAAGCAACTTGTCTGGGTAGAGGAGATGGTGTAGCAGCAACCAGCAGAGGCTAACTCATACCGCGGAGAAGCTGTGTGCCAGACAGCCCTGCACCAAGCAAAACCAGAAAAATTGGTTCCTACCCCAAACAGTTTATTTTTGTAACACGAGAGGTGGATACAAACAGATGGGGAAGGAGGAGGGAATGAGAAAACACTCCGATGAGATCATCGGCACCCGAAGTGCTGTCAAGACTTTGGGAGGCAACCTGCCAAAGACCAACTTTAATGAGATTTTTAAGGGGTGGATGTTCATTAGTTTTGTAACAAAGCATGTAAACATTAAGGGCTTACAAATCCAGCTCTGTGCAGTGAAGAAAATGCCGCTCTCCTGACTAAGAGGAACAGGATTGCCCCTCAGAAGTAGGCACCAAGGAACAGCTGTTGTCTTAACAGTGTGGAGGGTCGTCACAACTGTGCAACCTGCGAACCCAACGCCCAGATACATGTGCTGGCCTTCTCCAAAGGACTCTGGACAGCCCTCATACCTCCCTCGCACTCACGTCCAAGACTGCTTTGGAAGGAAAACAAATACACAGGCCAGGAGGGAACTGCAGAATTACCCTGGTTTCCCAAGTGTATCACAAACAACTCCCCAATTCCTGTCTTTTTATTCCTGCTGCTGTTCTACGAGTCGGCTTAAACAGCTCCAGAGACGATACTGTTCTTTGTCACGTGATTTCGGGTGTCAAATTTTCCAAATATATCACTGCCTTGGGCAGCAACTCCTAGTTTGAAAAGTGCTGCTTACAAACTTGATTCCCTTCAAAGGCTGTAGAAATTATAAGTGCCTAGGTCTCTTTCAGAAAAAGAGATGTGGACTTTTCTTTGATTTTATTTTTAAGGAAAGATTTCCACTAGGCATTGAGAAGACCAGGTCTTTCTAGAATCTGAGGCCCTTCAAAAACATAATCTGTTGATTTACAATATGAATAAACGTTAAGAATTTTTTTTCAACTGCAATTTTCAAATGTAATTAAGAGAACTCTTACTATAAATCTAAAGCGATACGTAATTGTTTTTTTTCTGTACAACACAAGGTCATCACTACACACAAAGAAGTGAGATAGATTTGGGGCACTGTTTGCATAAGGGCTAATTCTCATTCCAAATAATCATTAACAGGAGATCAAAAAAGGGTGATGCTGAATAAAGTAAAGCAATTAAATGATAAAATACAAACAGAAAATGAAAAGCATTTGTAGCTAAATGAACATACACCAAGTGACCAATGGCTTCAGGGGATTAGACTCTCATGGTAATAATTACATATTAATATAATCAGTAACAGCATATATTCATTATTCAATTGAAATGAAATAGCAGCACACACAATTCTGCATCACAATGGACATTCAGTTTAGCTAAACTGAACTATGCTGAAACTTGGTACCAGTGTATGTCCATTTTGAACACTGTTTTGCTACCTTTGCTAGCCTGAGCCACATTTCCGAGCACAAATGGGATCAAGTGTGGTTTGACCTGGGATTTTGCAGCTTGGAAAAAACTTGAAGAGATACTTGTTAGACTTCGACACAGACACTCTTTTGTCATGCAAATTCCTTTTCAAGCATACAGGACACACTCAAGTTTAGACAGTACAGCTCAGAGGAAGCAGCTAAGTCTTGGGTTCCTAAGGCTTTCATTTTAACATAATTGCCCTGGGATTTGCTTTGGAAGCCTGTCCCTCAGCAATACTAATCAGAATGTACTGCGATTATGAACCCAAGGATTAACATGGTGTACTCTGGGGCTGACACTTTCAGTTCTAAAATTAACCACAAAGAGAGGTTTGTTTTCTTCCTTAAACTAAAGATATACTGCATCCTTACCATGCTATTCGTTCATCCTCTTGACAGGTATGTTCTAGTACGAAGTGCTGCAGTCAGCTCCGCAGTATTTATTTCACTGGCAACTCCTTCAGGGATACACCCACCCACACAGCTCCAAGCTTCGCTGGACTTCAAAACCTAAATAAATAAATAAATAAATAGATGTGGATGTTAGATGTTTAAGCAAAATAAAGGTGCTTCAGAAAGTGGTATAAGTGGTTCATTAGACAAACTCACTCTTCTCATGCCAGAAAAGCAAAGGGGACATCTTTGCACTTATCTTTGGGAGGAGATCAAACTACGCTGCCATGACTACGCAAGATTGACAACAAACACCAAAAATACTCCAGTTCTACCTGGACAGACATCTGTGCTGAATATGGCGTTATTACATCCTGCTTAGAGCAGAAACTAGAAGCAATGGCCCATACTTGGAGTGACATTCGAAATACATCAACATCAGAGAAAAAATTGGATAGTTCAAAACTGCCTCTCGGTGCCTGATGGTCCCACTTCCTACTGATAGATAGTTCTTGATACAACTCCATCTCAAATGCCTCTGGGTGCACTGTGGTGCACAGCGAAGAATCAAATACTGCAGAGAACCCAGTCTATGGGAGAACGAGAGCATCAGGCAGACGCAAACTACAGCTCTTCTTAGCAGTTTCTGAACTCAAATACTGCCATCTTATTTTTTTAAAATATATAATTCCTCTTCCTGTATCCGTATGAAAAAAAAAACCAAACCCCAAAAAACCAAACCAAACAAAAAAGATGTTGTTAACCTTGTTAAAGTCAAAGCTTTCTACCAAAATGCTACTTTCTTGTAAATTTTCCAGTCACTTCTAGGGTGGGAGTGGACACTAAGACTATTCACACCATCATTTGCAATGTTGTGCTCTTCAGCCTGTGGTTATTGCCCCCTCAGTCAAGACAAGGTGTTTAATTAGACTGTACTGCAGCTAAGCAGGAGAGTCCACAAAGCTACTAAATACTTCTCATCTTAGTGGAAGTAACATCCAAATGCTAACAGGATCGCAGACTGAATTTGTGAGCAAACACTGGGAAGATACACATAGCTTAAGGTACAACAGAATAAGCAACTCAAAGCCAAATTGGACCAAAACCCCTTCTCATTCATTCTAGTGTAGAAAACAGGAAAAATATATAGTAATAGAAGGTAGAAATAGAAGCAAGAACTCACTGCTGCTACCTCCTGTCAACAGCAGAAAGGCTGAAGTGGGAGTAGAGCAGTGAAGACTAGAAGCAGAAGAAATGGCAGCAGGGGAAAGGCAGCAGCAACTTCACTAGCACACAGCTGTTGTACAAGAAAGGCTGTCTTACTCAAACCCCAAAATATTTCCCTTACTTTTCACGCAAAAGCACCATCAAATATAAAACAAAAAGAAAATGCATAATTTTAATTCTTCCTATCTTCTATGACATCCTGCCCTGTTCTGGCGCTCGTTTGCATATGCCTCATCAAAGCAGACTGGGGCATGACACTCTGATGCATCATTATAAAGGACACAGTCTACTGAGTACAAAAATGTCACCAGCACAAGAAATCTCCTCTCCTCTATCTTCTTGGTCAAATGACAGCAGAACCGGAGTTTTGTTTGTTCATCAAAAAGGGCCAAGAGAAGGAAAATTGTAAAGACAATAAGTTACATCAGTAAAAGTCACTTTAAAACAACATAATCTAACACAGGAAGCGTTACAAAGCAGTGCAGTTTTGGGGAAAGATTGGGGAGTGCGGTAGAGGAGTGTAAGACAGATGCTAAGTGCCAGCAATGCAGGTGTGTTACCTGTGGTGCCGCTTCCTCACACACAATCTCCTACCTGTCCCCTACAGGTTGAACAACACATGCGTTGTCTCACCTCGCAGCTTGGCCCTTCTCCTCCCCTCACTCCTCCCCAGCCCCGTCGAGAGGTGCAGCCTCCCAACTTCTGAGGCTGCTTATGGTGCTCACTAAGCCCACTGCAACTTCTATTTTCTATCCCTTCTTTACTCTTTCCTTGCAGTTCCTTTCAGATGTTTTTGGTCTTTTCTAGTCTCTCCTCTTAGAACACAAGCATGATTCAGTCATTCCCATTTTAAAGTGCCTGACCTTCAACTATACTTTGGTCTTCCATTTCAACTGATCTCTAACATACTTCTTGCTTACTATTTCTGTCCTTCACTTGGCATTTCTCTGAATCTGTTCTAAGACAAATGACTTCATCTTACTCAAGTCTCAGGAACACCAGTCTTCCCACTGCCCTGTCCAACACTTCCATCATACGTGACCATGCTGATACTCTTGAAATGTCATCTTTTCTCAATCTTTCTTCTCTCATTTTTTTCAGGTAATTCTTTGACATTATCTCGGGTAGATTTTCCTCAACCACCAATTCTGGCATGGCTCCACAAACACGATGACTTTGGGCTTCATTTTTATCTCCCATAGCGCTTTCCCAGCTGCAAGCTCACAGTTTGTCGGCGGGGGGGGGGCTGAGTCAGAGATCCAATCCTCCACTCTTTGCTTCAACAAAAGAAATTTATATGCATTCAGAAGTCTTTGCCCAACTTTGACTCTCTTGTCTGAACACTGGCGTAATTTCTTCAAATCAGCAGAGCGTAATTATATTCAGAAATACAAAACAAGGCTCTCAACTACAGATAGATGGTATACTAGTAACTTTACAAGAATTACAAAAATACCAACAAAAGCTTGTTGATGGAATTCACAGTAGTGTGAGTCAACACCTGAGTGATAATAAAATTTAAAAAAGATTTTGAGTTCTGCTTCCTGCTATGAATAACAGCTAGTAGGAGGGTGCAAGGAAGCACTATTACCAACTAGTTAACATCTCAAATTTAGTCTTCACAGTAGACAAAACGAACTAGTGTCTCAATGCATCATTTGCTGTGCATCAGAATATAAAATAATTCAACAAAATCTTCCCTACTTTACTGTCACTTTAATAAAAAGCGCGATTTCAGAACAAAAAAAGAGTCATCCTTATTTTTGCAGAAAACAAGGCAAGTTTTAAGATTGCTGAACAGAAAAAATGTCTTTCAGTGGCTTTAACTGAAAGAGCATAAAGCATCATAACAGATTTAAAAACTGTTCAGGCTAGGAAACCTCCTACAATGAGTGTCTCATCTTCAGCTAGAACAGAAGTCACCAGTTCTGTGGGATGAAGCCACAAAATCATTGACGTCTCATCCCTACCTAACAACTACGGAGTAATGGAAAAATAATTTAAGACACAGCTTCTCCAACTCTGCAAAGCAGAGAAAGTTCTCTTCATTAGACTTCGATAAAAAGACCCAGATATCTGCACTTTTGTTCCACTCTTCTGTATCAAAAACAAGATGAAAAACATTTTGTGAAGCTATCAAGATGTACAGTGACAGAAAACCTTGTAATCCACTTACTGAGCTTATCGGAGCAAATGGATTAGTGAAACTGCATCACTAAATGTTCTAGGAAGTACCAAAACCAACTGCAAAGTCAGGAAGTGTAGGGTAATATTCCCCAAAAAAGCAGATTGTAATTCTAAATTAATTCACAGCAAGATACTGGCCAGCTATCACTTGGAAAGTTGTTCTTCATAGGGCTTTCCAGAGTTCATCATATAGGACAAAAATAACACCCATCTGCTCCTTTTGTACAATGAAATGAAACGGTCATCCCAATTTCTCCCACAGACAGAACACAAGATGAGAACAGCACTGCAAAACATGCACCTTCAAACTCCAATCCAAGGGCAGATAGTCCTTTGCAATTATACCTGGGAATGCACAAGGTGCTTTGGGGACGTCACACTGTCAGAACAAGCCTCTTCAACAGACTCACCAGCACACCTCACGTAGCTAAACACAGGCTCCCAGGGGCTGCGTGTTACCTACTTGAATGCTCACAACAAAGTGAGGGCAATGATAAATAAATAATTTGTTGATTTTTCTTTTCACTTGCTAGTGCTACAAATGGTAGTCACTCCAAACCTGGAAACATTCCTCACCCGGAATGAACTGCAAATTCAGACCAACTTCATCACTGACATAAGACAACACTGCTTGTGTTTTGGTCATCAAACCTAATGGACACTTTCCCAACAACGTAACAAAGAATAAGATCAAGGTCCCATTTATAAAAGTTGACAACACCTTTCCAGATAGCTGCCTAGAGAAGGAAAAGAAAAAAAAGGATTGATCTTTGCTGAGGCAGGACCCTCACACTCCTATTCAACCACGTGCAGTTTGGAACTATGTGCTGAGAAGAACGCAAAATTTAGCCGGAGACTGAATACAGCTTGGAGTTGCAACACTTTTCCTACTTTGATGAACTTCAAAACAGAACCAAGCTTTTGGCCCACTTCCCATCTAACAAAGTAAGCAACTTTGTCTTTCTGATTAACAGCACACATCATCATCTTCCTCCAAGATCTGCCCAAAATACTACATGTTTTCTTACTAGTGTGAATATTGTGAAAAATAAAAAGAACTTTGGCTCAGGTTCGACAGTACTGCAGACAGGAAATAAGCCAGGAACTTACATGAGACCACTTGAAACCCAAACTACTGATTTAGTTCAGCAACACAACAAACGGTATCATTTAGGACACGTTTGTGTAACAATTGTTACTCAGATTATATGAAGCACTAAAGGTATTTATAACAATCACTGAATCATTCTATTTCTTTTAGATTCAAAGCCTAAGAACACAAGAGGCTTGAAAGTGATGCTACCATCAAGATTTTAGGCTTCCTTAGGAATTTGTTTTTCTAGAGAGTTAAGTGCTACGTCAGCCTACACATTCAATGGAACGCCCCTGTTGCCTCGCAAGGCAAGCTTGTGTGCAGACTCGGAACATCGCAGTTTAGCAAAGCCTGAACAACGTCTGGAGCTGTCACCCAGACTCCCATGGTCCCCTGAGCTGAACTACATCCATTGCTTCATAAGTATTGTAGCCACAATCTAAGAATTCATATAAAGTCACCGCCTAAGGAATTTGTGTCAAATACCCAATCTTTCTTTTTCCACCGCTAGGACTCCAAGAGAGGACCTCTCCAGTGAAAGGACCTGAGCCGTACCTGTGACACTTCTGCTAGGAGCTCACCCCTGTTCCCATTTCAAGTGTAAGGCGTTCAGCTGTCTTCAGGGAAGCTGAGCTAGAATCAGTCCAGTCTTATTTTCCGCTCCCCCTTGGTCTGCTGGCAGCTCACTTTAACCTCTCAGAAGCCCCCAGCACACGCTGCAGGCGCGGGGGCAGTGCTGCCTTTCTGACTGCAGGTCTCTAAACACAACACCGACAACTGCATTGTAGAAAGCTGTGAAATTGTCTCCTCTTGAACTCCTTAAATTTCTCACTGCTGCATGCCCTGTTAAGACAAGAAACACGGACCTCTGACATGCCTTGAGATAGCCGTAAGCCTACCCAGGATATAATCATTAGCTGTCTGCCTCACAAATATTCCAGAGACAAAATTAAGCCAGGAACAGACCAAATAAAACATCTCCACAGGATGGGAATGCATTCTGGTGAATGTGTTGAGAAATACTTTGTGCAAAAACCCTTACCAGCAATAGTGCAGTACTGTTGCTTACGCACACCGGCCCTAGCTTCCAAAAAGAGCATTTTAGGAGGGTCAAAATGAAAGATTTCTCCATCTGCGCCACAATTCCTATCTCATCAGCGGCTCTGGAAACCTGTCTAGTCATTAATGGATCACTCCGTCATGTACCAGAGTGGCATCTCCCATTTTAGAATAACAGACTATTTCAGCTGGAAGGGACCTGCAACAATGCTGTGGTCCAGCTGTCTGGCCAATTCAGGGCTGACCCAAAGTTAAAGCATGTTACTAAGGGCATTGGCCAAATGCCTCCTAAGCACTGACAGGGTTGGGGCATCGACCACCTCTCTGGGAAGCCTGTTCCAGTGTTTGACCGCTCTCTCAGTGAAGAAAGGCTTCCTAATTTTGACTGAACCGTACAAACTTGGTACTGCCACTGAGATTTACATGTTCTGATCTGCTTACATATCCACTAACTTTAAAATGTATTTTCAAAGATACACCTCAATAAAACCCTCAAAATCCAAGAGACATAAATAAATCATAGAAAATTCAAAAAAATGTGAACACAGAAATGTCACAGGGCAGAACACAGCCGTGTCTCTAGCTGCTTGTATGGAACTTCCTAACAGCATGAGAAAGGCAAGTCAGAAGCATAGTAATGCTTCAGCACATGAAGAACTGAAACATGCCTCTCCCTCTCGGTACATAAACACATGCAGATGAAGGAATATGTAAACACCAAAGTTGCCTCAGATGCACAATGTTCTGAAAGTGATCTGAGCCCTCTAGTGATGGAGAAAATTAGTGAACTGGCCACTCTGCTCCTTTGACTACAAAAATGTTTCTCATTACATTTAAAGATGAAGTGATGATAACACTTTGCTGACTCCTTAAGCAAGTAACATACTTGCATTTTTCCATATACTAAAACCTAAACTAACAATACAGCTGAGCCATACACGAGTAGTGTAGAACTCATTTAATATTTTTTTTCCCTATTTTATTTTGGTCTTAGACATTGTTTCCTTTCTGGGAAGCATTATGACCCTATTACTACACTAGTTATTTAAACCCACTAGTTTTCTTTATGAATCTCTATCTCTTTCCCAATGGTATTCCGTGTCTTCTCACATGATCAAACTAAAGTTTTAAGAAAGGAACAAATTAACTGAAGATGGGACCTGGCCACACAGACTTAAAAACACTGTTAAGACACAGATGAATAAACAGATACATTCTTCTCACCCCGTTTTCCAGCTCATATTATTGACCTCAGTCAAAATGAAATAGATCAATTGCCTTTTATATGTTTTTGAGCAAAACAACCCTCCCCCCAACAAGCTTCTATCACTCTGCAACATTATACATCATCTCACGTAATATTAACATATGGGAAATTCTGGTCTGCGGGAGAAACTGTTTTAAACTGGCCCAAGGCAACCTCGGAGCCCAGAGACCCAGAGGGGCACAGCCAGCCCCCAGCCTGCCCTGAGCCACGTCTGCCACACAGACACCTGTGCAGCATCCCACATCCCAGTTACCTTTGCCAGGCTACAGAAGGATGCTCCAAGGTGATTTGCTAATGCTAACTGGTCTAATTTCTGATGGTATCCACCACACCGGGCTTTTGAGAACAACATTTAATCATTCACGTAAAAGTTAAGGCCAGATTTCTCCAAAGGTAGGAGAATCCATTGTATGTTAATGCAGAGAGTCCAGCTCATGGATACTCCCTTTAGAAGATCTGCTCCTGGAAAACAAGCTTTCAGCCATAGCACACTGGTGAAAGACACCTGCTCCAGGCCAGAGGAAGAGGGTGCTTCAGTCCACACTCAGAGCACCCTAAGTGCCTCCAAGGTTAGTATTAGTTGAAGGTTTTTCAGCAACTCAGTTTTGGAGTTGAGCACTTCATTCTGAAGTCTCACTTAAGCATTCCTTTTAATCCATCCCAAAGTGATTAGCAGCACCCATTTGAATCGGAGTGAGAGGACTCCAGCTGCAGAGACTTCTGAATATCCCCATGTGAGACCTCAAATAGAGCCAAGATATAAATATTTGAGATAAGGGGAAAAAACCCTTTTGGCCCAGCAAACATTGCTAGCAACAACTCAATACAGGAGTAACAATTAAGATTAAATTTGGATAGACGGATATATAGCTTCTCGTGATATTTTTAGTTAACTCACAGAATACAAAGAAACTACGTGTGCCCCAGAAATTTTTTAAAATACAAGTATACTGACCCTTTGAATTACTTTACATTATTTGAAGACTACCCTGTGTAAAACAGGCTTTGGTTAGATACTGGAAAAATATGTCATTTTGCATTCCTTTTAGAGCACCCTAGAGGACAACTTCATGTGTGTAAACAAACACTTACTCCTGGCTAGTCCTTGGTGATACTAATAGGAGCCCCCATCAACCACCTGGAAGAAGAGAATGATTACCTGTTTAGACTAGACCTCATTAATTAGAAGCACCGCTAATATAAACAGTTAAATGCTAAGTACTAAAACCAAAACAACAAAGCAAACAAAAGGAGGAAGGTGGCCAGCATGTGAGGTGGACTGAAAGCTGTGCCTGTTACCACAAAGAAATACTGCAACAAAATAGGACGTTAAATTAGTTTCAAGAGACTGCAGTGGTGCATGAAATTATTTCTTATGGCATGCTGCATAGATCCATCCCCTGTGGGAACGCAAACCTCAAACAGAGATAGCCACAGAAAAAGGACTGTTCACAGGGGTTGTTCGAATCAAGATGCCTGAAGACACAGGGCATGTGAATTTCGCTAACTGCTTTATTCCTGAAACACCAGTTTAAAATATCAATAGTGGTGGTTTTAAGTTTAGATCAGCTTCCATGAATAATTGCCTGGATTTCTTTCCTGCAGCACAGACTGCATGGCTAGATTTCCAATATATATTAGAACTTTAAATCATCTTCCATATTGCTACTGCACTGATGGGTCAGGCAAAAATTTATTTTTTCCACAGCCATAATGCAGTAGCGAAATGAAAGCCCATCAGAAGAAGAGAACATATTAAAACCACCTCCCAGCAAGCATTCTGAATGTTTTTTTACATTGTCTTATTGAAGGAAAAACCTGCGTACTTGCCTTGTTCTTGATGCAAGCTGCTCTTCCTGCGTAGGCAATGTACTTTAGGGAGAAGTAGGCAGCTGCTTACGGGAACATTCACGGCTGAGATCCATACAACGACCACCACCAATGTCTCCCCACAACAACCCAACCACAGTTTGCAACAGCAGGGAAAGCTGCGAGTCGGTGACCGCAGTGATAGGTGGTGCAGAGCGAGTCAAGCCAGGGGACATGGTTATTTTGCTCCCCAGCCTTCCACAACCTGCAGCCTCGCCCCCACCAACATAAGATTTCTTCTTCACAACTAGTGTTTCTTTTTCTTTCTCTTTACTTTTAGGACTGCAACAAGCTGTCAAACACAGAGATGGGAAAGGAGAAGCAGGCTTTATTGTGTGGTAGCCCCACCCCACCACCTTGAAAATAACAGAGCTCAACTGCAAATATGGGAGTAGACCCATGCTGGTACCTTTGATGGCGCTGAGCTGTGCTTGAGTTTATGTTCATCTGGACACCTGCAGGCCAGCTTCTGCTGCCTGGTACATATATACCCCTGCCTTTACTGCCGGGCTGGACTCCTGCTGTGCCAACACTTACTTCTCTACAATGCCTAATACCGTGATTGCCAGGCAGTAATTGAGACCATTTTCCTTATTAAAGCCACTTTCAGCAATATCATGTACTGTCCTTTTTCACTGCCATTTCCAGATATGAACAAGATCTTGTTGGCACAGGTAAACATAATATCGCCAATAACCAGATATTAATAACTATTAATTCTAGGAACCGTTGTGACATTTAACAAAAAATATGACTCCTCAAATGAAGCAGGAAGATAAAGTTTAAGCTTTTCTCCTCACAGTTTGGACTATGCTGGCAGATAACCCAAGATACCCTCCTTTTTTCCAATTTTCCAATTCAATGAAAGGTTAAAAGTGCCTGCAGGACAGTTGTTGATCAAATTTAAATCAAAGCAGGAAATGAGAGAGATGGAGTGGGAGGACATAGCACAGGCCCATCGCACCAGGAGCTCATCAAACTTCAAATTCTTCCCTTGAGGCCTCAGATAAATTCTGGCCTGTTGTTAACTATGTGTGGAGTAATGATCCCAGCTGTCCTGATGCCACTTTTCTGTGTAGAAATTGGATTTTCTCGGGGAAGCTAAGGCCACTCCAAGGGAGAAAATATCCAAATGGGATCTATACCGGTAGCATGAGTTAGACTGAGGGCAGCCCTAAGGCCAAGCCTAAACAGCAGGTGCTTTGATGCCCCATGTTCTTGCATGGCCATATAAAAGTAGGGCACAGCAGTAGCCTAGAGGTTGGGGAACTGAGGGGGTTCAGTCCAGATGGTCCTTTGGGCAAGCAACTTGTTTTAATGGATTAGGCAACAAGCCAGCAGAGCTTCACCACCCGCTCCCGGGTCAGTCAGAAATTGTCCAACAGCAAATAGAGCCCAAGGAAAAAGAGACCAGAAGTGAAATGAAACAGAGGAAGAGCAGAAGGCTCCTTGCAGCACCGCAGACACACATGGAGTGCCCTCCATGTAATGTAATGTACATTTTGGAACATACATTCAGTCAGATGAAAACTAAGGATTTGGGCCATATAGCACTGCCTTCCCAAATCTATTAAGACCCCAGAGCTAAAGGGTAAAGCTCAGGATTAAATCCACCTGTTAACAGAGATAAAGCTGATGACTCAAATCACCAGATCATAAAGCAGTGAAATGAAGTCACCGGTTATGCTAATCTTTTTACATTCTCTTATCTGTTTAGAATGATGTATGAAAACACAACAATCTCCAGCATGGTTAGACCTTGGGAGGCCCTTCACCATTACATTTAATTTAAAGTTTTATAATGCTAATTAATAAACTCATCCACTTAATTACACTGTATTATTATAACCAAGATAAACCTCTTGTTTGCAAATGAAGGTCTAGGAAGATAGCAATATTAAGTGACAAGCATGAGAGATTAATTTCTAAAATATTCCTTAATGTCTGACAAACTTTTAAACATTAAGACTGGCTAGGCAGTAACTCAAATTGTGCTCAGCTTGGATATTTCCCAGGTAAAGGCTCCCTATTATCCAACGGGCCGTTTTCCAAATTTGAACTAGATGCAGTTCGATTCTCCTTTCAATGAAAACTTTTGCTGAGCACAGTTCATTAAATAAGCTTTTCTAAGTAGTTTTGTATTCTGGATACTTCCCTCGTATGCATGCGGCCAGTAACTTACAGAAAAGTAAGAACATGCTATCCTGCCAGGAAACTGGGAAAGAGTCAAGTTGTAATAGGGCCCGAATCTACCTGCGCTTAAACCTACTACAAAACTTCAAATTCAATGGAAAGATTTAAGGCTAATCAACCTCATACTCACCATGAACACAGATGAACACAAAGGACACTGGCACAAAATTATTTGTATGTTACTACTGTCTCAAAGGACTCAAAGCTGAATATCCTATAGCACACACACACACAAAAGTTTAGGCACTGCAGCATAACAAAGCACACTAAATGACTCCACTAACTACTCTGTTCCTGAACTGCCTCACCAATTTTTTGATTCAAGTCAACTGTTGAAGTCACCCCATATAGATGTAATTCAGAGGACCTGACTATATTCCACTTTTGCTATTGCTAAAGAGGAAACTCCTGAGCCTGTCAGTGAGACTGCAAAGGAAAGCAGAACATTTCTATTGCTACAACAGTATTTCACAAAAGCTTAAAGCTTGATGATATTCTGCGAGAAAAAGTGGGAAAGTAATTACTAACATATTTTTAAATGGGAATTTGACAAAAATTACATACAGCTTATACTATTATGCAACATTAATTATTTTTTCATTAGAGGAGGTTGTTGTCTAAGAGGTTTTATTTACAGTATTTTTGACAGCACTGGGACTGGGCCTAGTCCTCACTGCAGTCTACAAAACATACTGCTTATGTTGGAAGCAAATACCAAGTGTAGATTTTGTTTGTTTTAAAATACTTGCCTAAGAAAAACCTTCCAGGCACAAGCAAATCCTCTACATCTTACATTGCTCTTTGCAAGAATGGATGGCAATACCTCTCCTTCCATAACCGAGTTTGTATGTAAGACCTTAATCCTGGAAGGACTGATCTCACCTTCCAGGTTTTCACCCCGCAAAGGGACTCTTGTTGTTTGTTTATTTAAAACAAACAACCAAAACCTCAGAAACCAAAACAAGAAAGCTGGCAAAATGCAGTAAGATGAAAACTAATGGAAAATACCTCTTTATACCATTCTGTAAAAAGCAGCAACTATTACTGTTATTCAGAAATGAACATTGTCACAGAAAGATGCTGAGCAAGCTCGCACAACAGGTAAGCATTAGGATTTGGATAGTCAATAAATATCAGGCTCCATTCATAAAGCAGCTTAGCATCAGCAAAGACCAAGCAAAGCTTTTCATAATGCTGCTCCAGAGGATGTGTACAGATGCAAATCTCAAGAAATCATGGATTTTTGTTCCTCATGACAAGCTCTATGCTTCCAAGATGAGAGTGATAAATTAGTTAAAAGCTCAAAGCAGCCAGAGAACTAAAAAATGTAAGATTCTTCAAGAAGCTGTGTTAGAGCTTATGCCAGCAGCTCTTGCCAAACACAAGCAGAATTAACCAAAGTGAATTTGCAAAAGCCTGCAGGGAAAATAAAAAGGGGCAGGGAGATAAGGGAATGGGAAAAGGCTCATCAGATCTCACATCTGAACTATGAGACAGCACAAAATAGGGCAGTCATGTAGCAGAGAGGAAAAAGCAAGATCATTGAGCAAAAGAGAACAGCAGAAGAGAGGGCAAATGGATACAGAAACATAGCAATAAAAAACAGGTCAGCGAAGGTACAGGTCTTTTCAAAACCCTGAG
Source organism: Chionis minor (assembly GCA_013398295.1). NCBI lineage: Eukaryota > Metazoa > Chordata > Aves > Charadriiformes > Chionidae > Chionis > Chionis minor. Next base: position 69,459 of record VZSF01009054.1, on the reverse strand, counting down.
GATGTATCACATAGAACACAAGAAAACAAGGCCTCTACATGATAGCATACCTAAGAGGAAAGCAAAGCTATAAGGAGGAGACAGCTAGTGATAGGACAACAGCAGATGTTCTCCCTTAAGGATAGTGATGACAGAGTTCGCATGTTCACAGAAAACACTGTTAGGAGGGCTCTGGTGGGGTTGTGAGGGATGGCGTAGGGGGTGGAGCAGGCTTACTTAGACCCCCTTTGGTAATCATATTGTGGAGCTACATCCATAGTATCCAGAAAGAAGGGGAGGGGATCTGGAGGGGATGTGTGGAGACAGCTGTGTCCATGTCCTTGAAGTATTAACGCAAAGAGAGTTTGCAGAGCTCAGTAGTAATTACTTGGCATAAAGGGGAACAGAATCATGAAGCAGGATGAAAAAAAGGAAAGAAACAAAACCACAGCACTAAACAACCTTCCAGCTAGCATGAATGCAAACTCTTGGAACTGCTGACCTCAGGAGCAGCAACACCTAACCATGGGCTTAGGGAAATATATTAATAGAAAGGGTATTACTAAGCTTTACCAGAAAAGCACAGCATAAAGTAGGAACAGAAGAAACAGAAGAGCAAGTTAAGTCAGGCCGTTCATTTCAATGAAAAGACGCAAGTTCACAAGCACGCCCCCATGCTGTTGCACTGATGGCCCTCCCCAGGAGCCTCTCTCCTTTTTCTTCTGGGGGATATCTTTTCAGCCAACACCTTCCCCACCTGCTCCAAACACAAGAAAGAAACACCACCATGCAGGAAAACCCCTAAAGTGCAGTTTGATTACAAAAGCCAGGATATTTGTGCCCACCTTCACTCTGGGAATCTTCTGCTCCAAAGTGGAGGAGACTCCAGGGGTAGTTGAGCTCCCGTGCCAAAAAGGCAGTGCGTGGCCTGCAGGAGCCCTAGGAAGGAGCAAACAGCCTCAGACTGGCTGGACCTGGTGTCTCCAACTGCTCTGGGACGCTGCTGCACCCAGAGTGGACACCCCGCATTAGCTATGTCCAGTGGCCACCTAAGCTGGAGGAACAATGCAGCAGGTCAGAGTGGGCTACAGAGCCTGTGGCTAAGCGTGTTCATAACATCTCGCAAACAAACCTTGGCTGGTGAAAGCTCGATCCCACAGAGAAGCGAAACAGGTTTGGCTTTTAAGTTAAACAGCTGTCTGTGCTAAAAGCTCTGCCTGGTTTCGCTAACGATGCAAATAGTGAACCAGAGTGAAAGGGTTAAATTACAAAATCCAACTAAACAGCAGTTGTTTGCTCCTTCTTAGCTAACCTCCTCCTTGCTTGTCTGCAGCAAGCAAAAGGGCTTCAGACCAGGGTTTCACACTGCAAGCGCATACACAAAATAACCTCTCAGCTGCCAAGGGCCGGGCAGCACATGTCCCACAAAGGGGCTCTTGCCCGCATGTGTGTCAGGACAGGAGGTCCGGAGACACAGCGCCTCTCGTGCTGCCCCTCCGCCTGAGCCTGGGGAGCCACCACAGGTCCATGCTCCACATGCACAAGATGCCAGTGCTATAGCAGCAGAATGCCAGATGGCGGCTAAAACACACCAGGCTCCTATAGACAGAGCAAGGCTGACAGTCCAGAGAAGTAAGGCCTGGAAGCTTCTGAATCTCCAGAGACGGCGTGAGACTAACTCACATCCTAACATCAAAAAACACTGAAAGACCCAAAGCCCATTCGTTCGAAATTTGAGACAAAGCAGCAGATGCTGGGAACTTCCCTGTGAAGGATCAGGAGTCATTTTTTGCCTGCAAGCAGCATGCCCTTGCCCCTTGTACATCTTGAAAAGTCAAGGAGAAGGCCACTAGTGTCTTCAGCCCCATCCAGCAATAAAATCAACAATAAATAATTAATCCTACATGGAGGGAGAGACAGCAGAGGGAAGGACAGGGGCGTCTACATGGATCTCCTCTTCTTCTACCCCTCAGTCTCCTTCATTTACAAAGGACAGTATTTTCAACAGTTACTAGAGAGCCTGCACTAATTGGATCATGTCTCTCCAGAGGTTTTCCAACACTGACATAGTGTTAGTATTCCTCTTAACCTTTTAATATCATAAAGGGAGCATAACCTACAGCTCTGAAGAGAGATCAAGCAAAATATCCATGAAACCAGTAGTTTCATCTAGTGCGTCACAACGCACTACCAATACTGCAGTAAGTTTTCCCCTTTTTGGCGAAGGGATCACAGCCCAAAATCAAGGGATTTACTGAGAAACAGAACAAAAGTGAAGCAGATAAGGATGAGAGTGAAATCTTACAGAGTGCTGTGGACTCTCCCCTATGTCCAGGAGGGAACAGCATAAAGAGCTGCTCCCCTGTCCCCCTTCCCACCCCCCCAGCCAGTGACGAGTGCGCCCTGCAGACAGGTCACAGCATGCCTCTATCAGCCAGCACACAGCTGTGTCATCTCCTCTTATCCACAGGCAAAATTTTAGATCTAATCAGCATTGCCTATTTTGCAGAAATAATGAGAAAGCGTATGCCACACTCCAGAACTAAATGTAGTTCTGCAGTAGCTTCATTGGTCAATCTTATCTTCAGAATTATAAATCAGACACACAGACATATAGACTGGGAAATGTTCCACTTTTATCAAAGAAGAAAAGGCAAAACAGAAACTACTCAGCACTGACTGCTCTCAGAAGCCAGAACTATAAAACCACTACCAGCAGCACTGAAGATGATTTGAGAGTACTTTGTATGGTGAGCAACTGCAGTAGAGAACACTTTGTTAGTGTGCTAGGGCCAGCCAACTTCTCGGTAACCAATAAATTAAAATGTCCTTTCTGACAGCCACTGCACAGACTTCTCAGCAGGGAAATGTTTGTTTGCTTAAACTGAATTTATTTCCTAGACTCGCTGGGGAAGGAGAAAGAGAACTTCTAACTTTAAATGTACTATACAGCATTCTGGTAAATATATACTGACTGGTAGAAACACATTATAGTCAGTGTTCCTCAACTGTTTGTTGCATGTGTCTTCAGATCTACAAACATTTTGTCACACTTTCTTCTTTTTTTGCAGTGGCTCAGAATGCTCCATTAGATACAAGCAAGTCTTTCTAGCACTCGAATTAGCTTGGAAATCCAATATTACCTGTGCCTATATATTTCACAGTGACTATGTAATGTTGGATAAATATATGTTTAAAATAAACAAAAAAAACCACACCCAAACCACAAGATCCAAACAAAAAAACCCGAACCCATCACTTTGTAATAAAGCTATTACTCATCATTTGTATTCTAGAGCACTACTCCGCAGCAGATTTTCTGAACAGTAACAGTACAAATAGTTCTCTGATTTTTCTTGAGTTTATACTTACAGAATTATCAGAATGCCTGAAGCAAAAAAAAAAAATGCACCAGCTAAGAAAGCTTTCCTTGATTTAGAAAGGGGTTGTGGGCCACACGTCACTACAGGGCTTCTTTTTGCAGGGTTCAGCAAAGGCGCACAATGAATGTGTAGACCCACGAAAGTGCCATCACCTTGAGCACTGCACAGACCCTCCAGTGAACAGAAGCCTCGTCAGGAAAAAAGATGTATTTCTGCTCACTGAAATAGACCTATAGTGCTTTCAGTAAAATACATTTTAAACAGATATAAGTCTTAATTTCTTTTTCAGTTTGCTACTAGGGGAATCCTGCATGTCAAGTCATCAAAACATTGGATTATCCAATGGAAACTCTACCTTCAGTCTACACTCCAGCCAAACTGTCAAGTCTCTTTGGGCAGGATTCACCTCCTCTACTATAAGCACCTGGAAATTTGTTGTCTATGCATAAGCTAGTCACCTTAAGCTATCTTTATAATCAAGCGGGAGAAAAAGGCTTCTTCAGAGGGAAATTCACCTTGAACATATCCAAGGTAAAATTTATACATGAACCTGATCTTTAGATACGCAACATTTCATGAGTATGTTTTTCCCTTAAACTCAGAATATATCCAAACAAACAGCCAGAAACTAGTTATGGTTGGAGGTGAAAACAAAGAGATGTAACATTAGAAGGTAATAGTTTTTAAGGAGGAGATGATTTTAAGTGGAGTATTTCCTTGAAACTCATAGAGCACTTGGGTCAAAATGATTTAACAACACTGCAAGGAGCTTAACCTTCTCAAGCAAAGAGAATACAGAGAGTGACTCATCATTTAGCACCAGTTTGAATTAGATTGTTCTACCCTAAGCTATTCATTCCTTCCCTTCTGGAAAACAAACATATTCATGTTTGGAGGTCACCATCATCCCTGTGAAACTTCACTAATAGCAATTCTAAAACAGTATTTCCCTACATGACTGCAAATGGCTTTCATTGCACACTTAAATTATGTGAATTTTCCCTTCAGGACGGTTCCTTCAGTTCTCATTCAGAATAAGTAGCATCTGGTGTGGTACTTAGCGGGGGACTGATGTCCTTTTTTAATGAGTACCAGAAGAGACAGATACACAAAGCATGAGGAAATAGTGATTAACTTTCTGCTGCCCAGTCTCCCAGAGCTTAGTCATATTTCTTTTAATGATTATACACTCAAGCAAACAGAACTGTGTATTGTTTATGTGATGAGTTTGCCTCCTCTTAAACAAGAGAGGAGACACTTGAAGTTACATTCCAACATAAAATGAGAGGCAGAGAACTGATTAATCACTGAAAAGAGAATGTTATTCAGGAAAAAAAAAAATAAAAATTCAGTGACTCACTGTCACTTGCCATGCCTAGCCAGGAAAAGTTGGCTGGAATAAAATAGCTACTAAATAAGATCTAAATCCAGATCAGCCTGAGCAAGCACTGAAGAGCCCTAACAACCAGCCTGGCTGTTCAAACTGGGCATAGGCAGCAGAGTTGCTGCTGGCCCTTGTGGAACTCTGGTCTAGTGAGAAGAACATAAACTTTCCAAGCTTCAGACTCTGTTCACACTTCACGCTTTGGTAGCAGGGGCTGCATGCCCCAACGCAGCAGCTCCACATACAGCTCACACTCGAAAGTTCACTGTACTGATGAAGCTAGACCACCTCCCACTCATCGGACTATTATCGGGGTTATCTACAGAAACTACACACCAGCAGAGAATACTCATAGTTTCAGTCTCATTCAATAAAGCCTGAGATCTCAGCCCCCTGGGGCTGCCTCTTAATGATTTCCAAAACGTTAAGTCTCTAAAAGTCTGTCTTCTCTTCTTGCAGAGAGCAAAGAGTGCCTTTACATCTTCATCAAGAGCAAAAAATGTTTACAGGAATGAATAAATGAGCCCAGACTCCTCGCTGTTTCATAGTACAAGCAGAATCATAGCTTACCACATAACAGAAGCAGCGGATTAGCATCAAAGTCATCCAACATTAATAGTCAACACCTTCTGACTCAAAGAAGTGACTGTAGCAAAATAACAATACTGAAATGATACCTTTTTACCAGCAGCTAAGCTAACTCAAATATTTTTGTGTCACATCGCTGTTGCTGCAGAGCAAAGGAAAACATTCAGAAAGGTGAGAACTAATGAGAAGAAAGTTGCATCTGCTTATACCATACCATTTTATCTCAGCCTTCTGCAATTTCATCCAGCTGTAAAGAAAGAATAACTCAAAAATCATGGCTCATTGAATCTGTTGCAGAGGAAGGAGGATGAATGGACCCTTCCCCATTCAATCATGACTATTTGCAGAGGAAATTGTGCTGAAATAACGGTTTATCAGATACCTCCAGCTGTGTGAGACCCTGCTGTGCCTATCCACTAAAAAGGCACCCACCAGCACGTAGCTGATCCAGAAAATCCTTTCCCTGATTCTCCAAGCAGCATGTGCTCCCTTTCCTCCTTGCTTTCCAGTCTCACTCTAAGCTTTCTTGCTTCACGCTGGCTTGGCCTACCCACTGGGTAGCCTACTCCAGAAGCAGCTCTATGTAGGGACAAGCCCCGGAGCTCCTCCTGGGGTCCACACTCACCAGACTGGAGGCTCCTGGCAGTGATGCATTCTCCCACCATGACTCTGTCCGTCCTTCAAGATCTCCTTTCATAAACTCCATCATGACAGTTAGCACAGAATATGCTCTTCTGAGCAACTGCTGTTGTTCCATCCACCTCCCGTATATTTAACACCATCTCTGGTGTTAGCTATTATATGTGCAGTTCAGAATTTGTGTAACTGTTTCCTTTCTCTCCCACTGATTTGGCTTTTTGTTGGTGTCATCTTGTGAATTTCTGCCATAAACCTTCACTTTTACCTACAATTTAGTTTAGGTTTTAAGTTAACGCAGCGTTTATGCTAAGCCTTTTTTGATTACTTATGGCTTGCAGTTACCAGAAAAAGTTTAAATGCTTGCTGGTTGAACTCATCTGTGCCAAGACTATTAAGCATTTCATCCCTGGCCTATCACACTGGTTTAATATTAAAGAAATAAGGTATTTGAGTAATTTATTGCTTTGCAACAGGATCTCTGCCTTTAAAGAGATCTTCACCAACATACATGCCTTGACTTAGGAACCTGAGCTCTCCTGGGCAAGGAAGACATTACGTTTTGTTCATAATAATTCTTTTTTTTTCATTACTAACTACATGTGAATGAGAAAAACATAGATGCAGAAGTGCATTTACATCTTATACGTCACTCATTCCGTGTAACACCTTGACGTCAATGTTAAAGCATTTCTATTTCTTCATAAAAATAATTATACAAAGAAAGGCTGCCCTTACAGCTAATCACAGAACAGTAGGGGTTGAAAGGGACCTTCAGAAATCATCTAGTCCAACCCCCCTGCCAAAGCAGGTTCATCTACAGCAGGCTGGACAGGAACGCATCCAAGTGGGTTCTGAACGTCTCCAGAGAAGGAGACTCCACAACCTCTCTGGGAAGCCTGTTCCAGGGCTCTACCACCCTCAAAGTAAAGAAGATTTTCCTCATGTTCAGATGGAATGTTCTGTGTTCCAGTTTGTGCCCATTGCCCCTTGTCCTGTCACTGGGCACCACTGAAAAGAATCTGGCCCCATCCTCTTCACACCCACCCTTTAGATACTGATAAGCATTGATGAGATCCCCTCTCAGTCTTCTCTTCTCCAGGCTAAGCAGACCCATGCAGACCCCTCAGCCTTTCCTCATAACACCAGAGCTCCATTCCCTTGATCATCTTCATAGCCCTCTGCTGGACTCTCTACAGCAGTTCCTTGTCTTTCTTGAACTGGAGAGCCCAGAATTAGACACAGTAATAGAGTACACCATCATTTTAACTTCAACTGGATAGAGCAAAATTGTATTGAATGTAGCAAAGCAACCGATAATCACTGACTGTTGCAGCTTTCAGTACAAGCCTCAATCCATGGTTCCCATTAGCAACAGAAGCCAGAGAGTTTCTCTTCACCTGAATCCCACTTGTTTCATCTCAATGTGCAGCAGAAAAGCGACTAGGCTTTATGACACATGTAAAAACAGATAGATAATTGATGAAAATAGTCTGTTTAATAAATATTCTACTGCCAAGCAATGTGACTAATGCAGCGCTAGGAAAAAAACTCCACAGCCTAGCACACAGAGAAGATTCAGTTCATACAAGGCCTAGAAAATCTCTTGAAGTGATCCAATTCTACACTCCACACTTGGTCTTAGTTTTTGAGGTGCCCTGCTAGAAAGACAGATTAATCATTCATGCCATCACATTACAGCAGCACAAGGAGGACAGCACAACACTGAACATGCTGAGGAGACAACAGTAGTTTACCAGATGCCAGTTCCTTTGCTGTTGTTCACCTGATTCCACCTTCAAACTCAAGTCAATCCAAAATAAAGCAAAATACTTGCAGAAAGGGCAGCCTTTCTCGAAGTCCTTAAAAATACAATTTATTCAAGCTTAGAAATCTATCTTTTTAGAATTCTAAAAAATTGTTTTGTCATTAGAAAAGTTATGTCTGTCTCCACCCTCAAGCAGAGAGCCTGTCTTTAAAAGGGAAATATCCTATTTCACACTGGAAAATAATTGTTGTTTATTTTCAAAAAACCCTGGAGGAACATGTGATTCATTGGTTGTTTACTTAAGCAAATTTTTAAGCCACTAGAGATTCATCTATTGCTAATTCAAAAGTTGGCACAATTAATGCAAACATTTGTTCCAAACTAGTATAGATTAATGGTAGGAAGGTTGAGGGGAGAGTAAAAAAAAATAAAAATCAAATGCTCATGAATCAGAGAATGGTTTGAGTTGGAAGGGACCTTAAAGATCATCTGCTTCCAAGGCCCCGGCCCTGAGCAGGTACATGTACCACTAGACCAGGTTGCTCAAAGCCCTGTCCAACCTTGGTCTTCATCTTCTTCATTCTGCTTATATCTGGCAGAAATGGACCTGGGAGCATTGGTCAACAGGTGGCTGAATATGAGCCAGCAGTGTGCCCAGGTGGCCAAGGCAGCCAACAGCTTCCTAGCCTGTATCAGGAATAGCGTGGCCAGCAGGATTAGGGAAGTGACTGTCCCCCTGTACTCGGCACTGGTGAGGCCACACTTCAAATACTGTGTTCAGTTTTGGGCCCCTCACTATAGGAAAGACACTGAGGTCGTGGAGCGTGTCTAGAGAAGGGCAATGAAGCTGGTGAGGGGTCTACAGAACAAGTCTTAGGAGGAGCATCTGAGGCTGTTTAGCCTGGAAAAGAGAAGGTTGAGGGGAGACCTTATCGCTCTCTGCAACTACCTGAAAGGAGGTTGTAGCGACGTGGGTGTCAGTCTCTTCTCCCAAGTAACAGGAAATAGGACAAGAGGAAATGGCTTCAAGTTGTGCCAGGGGAGATTTACGTTGAACATGAGGGAAAATTTCTTCACTGAAAGGGTTATCAAACATTGGAACAGGGGCCCCAGGGAAGTGGTTGAATCACCATCCCTGGACGTATTTAAAAGATGGGTAGATGTGTTGCTTAGGGACATGGTTTAGTGGTGGGTTTGGCAGTGCTAAGTTGATGTTCGCACTCTATGATCTTAAAGGTCCCTTCAACCTAGACGATTCTATGAATTCTATTTTGGGTGGGTTACAGCAAGGCCACCGAAAAGAGCACATCAAACATGCTGTCATCAGGAAGGGTCCCATAGCCCAGAACTACCTTCAGCACCAAGATCAAGGTGTGGTAGGTCAGACAGACATGTCCAGGATACAGCACTGACCAACCCCATCACAGCCAAGGCTCTTCAGTGTAACGCCTGTCACCTTCCCCAATCAACCGCTGAGAGATACATGGGCCCGCTATTTCACTGCAAGGAAATAAATGCCAACTGCCAAAGAAATCCTATTTTTTTTTGGCGGTGGTGGTGGTTATGTTGCTATTCAGGGGAGACACAGGGGGAGGAAGCCTTCCTCCCAGACACCAGAGGTAGCTGAGGTATTTTCAGCTCAGATCTCTTTCCTAGGCCAGGGGAACAACTAACCTATCCAGCTACTTGTAATTCTTCGAGGAATCTTTTTAAGCTTTTATAAAGACCTGCAAGTTCCAACCAAGTTTAAAATAAACATGCCATACAAAAAAGTGAATCAAGACAACAGAGCAAGAAGAAACAGTTCACAAAAAAGATACGTGAATCAGGAAAGAATCTGAAACAAATTTGGAAGTATAGCTGGCAGTGTTAGATATCAAGAAGCCTTTTCCTCAAAGCATAGAAGGGGACTCAGCCAAGGATGAAGAAAGATCATTTCAGAAAGGAATGAGAAATACAGCCACAGAGGATGGTAAAGCAATTCAAGCATTAAATGAATACTTACATGTTTACAACAGAGATGCCTAAAAATCTGTCAGATGACACTGGCTATATATCTGCTATCATGAAAGAGTTCAGAAGCAGTTAAGGAAAAGCATTAAGCTAAGCGGAGCTGCGGAAATGAAGGACAAGACCACTGGAGAGCCTCAGCTATGTGAGTGCTGTTGGACAGCCCAAGCACTCTCAGACTGAACTTGCCAGTTGCATCAGTGCGTAGGACAGGTATGGACTCAGCCTACGGACTGCAGAGTGGCACCGAGAGACGCTGCGCAGCACTGGCACCGCTTTCTGCCCACCGAAGTCAGAAGGGGAAACCTGACCCCCACAAGAATCAACAGCAAAGTTCTATCAGATACTAAATTCAACAATCCTCCTTAAAAAAAAAAAAATTAAAAAAAATTTAAAATCACATTCAGTTAGTTCTACCACATAAACAAACATCCAGGTGTGCAAGATTCACGTTGATTAGAATTGTGCAATTTTAAAAATGAAAATTCCACACAATTCAGCCTCGTAACAGTTGTAGGGTGTTGCATGTGCGTTCATGCAGACAGTGAGGCTTTTTAAGAGGCTGAAGTCTTAACACCCTTATTGCCTCCACATTTATTACTAATGACTCAAACAACATGACTACAGTATGAAAAACAAGGCAAAAAAAAAGTTTAATAAAAACCAACAAAACTGATTTTCAGCTCCAACAGGCTCCAAGCTCAGAAGAAAAACTGAGCTAGTATTTAATGAATCATTCACTTAATGAATTTAGCCTCCTCCTGTTTGTGAATTGTCCAGGAACACTTGGCGTTTTTCACACACACTCCGTATTTGGAATTATTTGCAAAATATCTTTTTCAAATGATTCTGAGATTCCAGATTGCTCACAAGCAGTTCATTGTGATTATGCAAGATTTAAAAAAAACATGAAGTAAGTTGGTCTGTCTGGTTCGCCTAGTGTTGCATGGCATATTTTTCATTTCCCAGACTGGATAGCCATTACTCCCCAAACTGGAGAGGTCTGTGTTTGCTGGCTGAAATTTCAGTGCATTTTTGTGCATTTCTCTACATGTAATTTAAAATTTGTATTTTCCTCTATGCATTCTCCATTAAATTACTTAATAGATGACTGACAAAGAATGTATATACAAAGGGGATTTTAAAACATCAAAACTGTAATTTCAGCTGCTTGTATCTCTTCACATTTTAGATAACTGTCTTGGACTGAGCAGTTTCTCAGGGCATAGCATCCTGAAGATCGAGTACCAAAAGTACAGGTGCTTAATTCTTTTCCCCAGCCAAGCAGAGCACCACCCCCGAAGCCACCTGATCCTTACTGGGAATGCAGCCACCTCATCTATGGCTAATGCTATATTGAAAATTACTGTATTAATAAATTCGTAGTCTTCCAGTTACATATCCTTATTTCAGTGGAAATTTCCTATACAATAAGTGATATTTATACAAAAAATGAGTATCAAAGACAAGAAACCACCATGTAGTTCACCTCCAATTGAAAGCCTCCATCCCATATTTCAAAATACTCTACCAAGTGGAACTTTGTGGATGCTAATTAAAGTCCACAAGAAAACATAATCAGAGGGCGTAGACCCTTGATCCCCTGTGAGATGAGGGCTTCATCAGTCATACTGAAAGCTGCCCTCATCAACCTAACTTTCGAAAGCAATCCTTTTGAACAGATCTCTCTTCTTTCCTTTTGCTTAGATTACAAAGAAAGAGATGCAGGAAAAAGGGAGCCACAGCAGAGGAAGAGGCGCACCAGAAGATTTCAGTACGCAAAACCTTTGTTAAACCACACAGGATTCAGCCTAAAGCATTCCCATGTGTTTCACAAAATTACTCCTGAAAAGTTCTCTTAGTTTTTGTAGAGAACGATAAAGGTGTGTCGTGTGATTCTCAGATTCACAGGACAACTATATATTTATTTTTTCATTGTAAGCCATTTACGTAGAAGATTCTTTACGTTATGGATCTAATCACATTTACTGTAGTCTGTGGGAGAAACTAACTTGGAATTCCAGTCATGTCTCTACAAACAATATCTGTGGCAGCTCACTCCAACTCATACGTTATTTTTATTCCTATGGTGCCCTCTCCTTAGTGCTAAGTTGGATTTTTTTTTTTCTTTTTTAAAAAAGGAATATTCCTCTTCTGTAATTTCAGCCTTCTTATTTCCAACAAAAAGGAGGCAGAGGGGCTCTGTATTTGCTGAGAATATAGGCTTCAAGTTAGGCACTATTTCTCTAAATTACAGTCTGTTTTGTCAAATATCTAGGCATCCTCAGCTGATCATGTTTTAAATAAGACTGGCTCCTTTCAAACGAATCACTCAAAAGCCTGGTTCAGAGTTATTTAAAGTGGCTGGTATTTTATGGCACCGCCAATGCTGCACAATGCTACTGCTGAGCTTTAAAAACACAGAAACTAGAAAGTGGGTACAAGAAACTACCATCTGTCCCTCTAAACAATTATCGTCCTGCCATCTGTCTATACACTAGATAATGTTTTTGCTGTCGGTAATATTTGATTGAAAAAGCTCTCTCTATGGATACCAAGAAGGGGAAACCATTTTAAGAAAAAAAAATAAAATATTGCTGATCATTCAAATTTCTCTCTTCCACTAGGAAATTCTGCCATTGCACTGTTTTCTACTGTTAGGCAGTATGGGAAGGGTACATTGCAATGATATTGGACCCCTTAATAATGAAAGGCTTCTTTTCCACCATTATTCCATTATTTATAAAGTCCTTACTATTTTTAATATAAAAAACAAATGAAAAGCCTAAAACTAAATTCAAATTGGGCAAATGATGAGGAAAAGTTTCTTTGAAATTTGCTTTGGACTTTCCCCCCACTTTTGTTTTGCTCCATGCCAGAGCAGTCGCCCAGCAGATGACCAATTTAAGCCCTTCAATGACACTGGCAGCTGCAGTTCTGCATCGGCCAACCTGAGCAAGGATTGAGATGGGCAGCAAAGCCCAACACAGGAAGGACAGAAAGCAGGGATTCTCTTGCAGATCCATAGACTACTAATGCTACTGGTCCCTAGCGTACTTCAGCTAGTCTGGCAAGGCAATTGTTTGGAAATAACTGCCAAAAGGACTTTCCCTTCCTGATAATGTCTTTGCTACCCTTGAGAGGTCTCTTGCCAGGTCATTAGTTCTTCCCAACCCTCTAGGCATTCCCCCTGCATTTTGCAGTCCTATGAGATGAAAGGCTGTGTAGAAATGAACCGCCAGGTATTACATTACCCAACAAAGCCTCTAATATAATCCTGAATTTGAGCATGTTTGTCTGTTGATTAGGTCATGAGTATCTTTATTGTAATCATGATTATTAGTGCTTACAAGGTCCACCCCTGCAACTTGGATCACCCAAGATCTTTCACCAAGACTCAAAAGCATAACGAAGGGCTACATTTGTTTTCCGGCTGTTGCAACTCCTTCATATGCAACTCCTGCAGAGCCAAATGAATGCAGCAGCAGACACAATAACCGAACCAGCATCTGTTTAGCGTCTACTGATAATGAGATTTGTAAAAGCTGCTGAATGTTTTATTAAATAAATCAACCATATTTCTTGTTAGGGAGGAAGAAAAGAAACAGGATTACATGTTTTACAAAGAGGTTAGCACACTGTTTTTACCCCTTCTATAACAACTAAATCCTTTAAATGCGTGAAAAAATAGTTTAATGATCTAATTCTAATCCTTTAAGACATAAACAACTAACCAAAAGATTTCAGTCAAATTTGGCAATCCCTAATCAGTAAAGGTCCGCTGGCAGACCAGTGGCATTTCAAGCCAGGGACATAGGAAAGGCAGGGAGAGTTTCTCCAGGCTCTAACTATAGTGAATATGGCGGGAGGAGTGGGGGGGCCTGGGGGTCTACCTCTTCTTTCAACTTAATATTGGGGGGTTACGGTTTTGCATGAGGGTGGTAGTGTTTGTTGTAAGTTTAAGTAAAGATTTCCAAAATGCACTGTGCACTGAGGATGGGGATAACTTTACAACACATTAAAACCCAAAAGCTTCCCATCTCCTGTTAGTGCACCTGCGGTTACGGTGAAAGAGCACAGGCAGCTCACGTGAAGTGTGCTCTGTAACACAGAGCAAGCGAGTACGGAAAATCCCTACTTTGGAAACACATAGTTATTGCTGAAAAGCTAAATAAGCACCATTGTATTTCTTTCTGAATGGGCTCAGGTGTAGCAGACATTCCCTGGAATCTTACGACTAAATCAGAAAACTTGTTCTAGCCTAGAAACACAGAAAACATGAACGCAGACTTAACATTGGGGTGGAGGGGGGAGAAAGAGCAGGAGACAGCATAAAAAGGACACATACCAGCTGGATTTCCTGAGACATGTATTTTATTCATAAGTGTAAGCTGGTGAATAATTCACACGCAGCAGCATGTAGCAGAAGCTAGTTAAAGAACCCTACAGTGGTCATTCCTGGCCTTGGCTTTGCCAGTCGTTACACTGAGTTACTCCAACTCTGCCTTTTGCAAACATGTTTACAGTGGAACTCTAAGCAGACAGCACAGCTTTTTTATTCCAGATCTGCAAAGTCATTATACTCTTTTGAAGAGTTACTGGGAAAGAATAATTCAGTTTAGCAAAGAAAGCTCTTTATATAGCTTTCAACCAAATGTCTTGAAATAGCACAAGCACATTTTACTAGAAAGACATTCATCAGCAGGCTCCAACTGCTTTGCATTCGTGGTGCTGGGAATTAACCACGTAAGCCACCAAAGCTGCTGAAACCAACCCGTGTGCCAGACCATATGGATCTAATTGACTGGCTTAATCTGTACCTCAATTCTGAACTGACCTGGAGAAAACCACATACTTCTCTGAAGCTGAGTGAATAGACTTAATCACTAGAACTCTCCATGAATCAATGCAAGAGAACATTAGTACCTTAACCAAGCCCCTACCACAGCAAGATCCCCGCACCAAAGGCATGAAGGTTTATCACTCTCTCGGAGAGCTCAGCAAAGGGATTGACTCTTAGGTATAAGTGCAAGTAAAACAAGCACCAACACCTAAATTTGCTTGAGGTTTTCAGAGCAAAGTCTGGATTGTAACACACAAAGCATGCTGCATTGATACACTTAGCTTGTGTCAAATCTAGATTTGTTGGAGCACATGAGGGCTCTTAGGTGGTCCCTGCACTTGGATTTTGTTTCTATAGAAATTACCCAGAGGACAGAAAGTTGCTAGCCTATGCTCAGATTTTTTGCTTCATGCAGAGCATGAAGGTCCAAGGAAGGAAAAGCACTCTTCTCTCTCATGACATCTTGTTGGAATCAGGAATTTCACTCCAGTCACCCCCAGTTTATGATGGGGAGATCTGGTCAAAGAATGATGCTCACAAGAAGCATGTTCTGGCAGAGCTCAGCTTCATTGTTCTCAAGGGCAAAGACCTTCGTTCCGGCCAAGGACCCAGAAAAGGTCACTTCAGAGCTTGCTTTCTTTTCTGAGATGCTGGAAAACAACAGCATTTATTACTACTGCTGAAGGCAAAGTCCTGTGAGAGTAGCCAGGATTCCATGTTCGCTGGCAAGGTGGTACTTAAATTCAGAGATTCCACAAAGACTGAAGATAAGAAGAGTCACATCCTGATGTCTCAGAAGCCAGGAAAATGGAGAATGCAGTTTTACAAGCAAACATGTACACACACAGCACATACCAGGCATCGCTTTCCTAGGGCTTTTAAAAAAAACTTATTTTCTAAGCAATGCTTGGAGAGGAAGTTCAGGAATATTGCCTCACCAATTCCTCCATCCAATACTGCAACAATCTGAGGAGTCTTTGTCCGATTAGATGATTCTGGCCACTTTTACAGAAGTGATGCATTATAAAAACCGATGAGAACTTCCAGCATCACTGGATTAGTCAGACTTCTATCACACAACGCCTAGTTAGAAACAGCTGAGCCAAATGCTGATGACAAACTGGAGTGTCTTGGAACACCGTTGCCCAAAACTTACAGATCCAACTCAGCTGCACCCCAGCGTGACAACCAGCTGCTGCCCCAGAGCGTGGCCTCAAGCCCATCAGGGCCCAGGCTGAGCAAGTTGTTGTGGTTCCCTGCAGGCAAAGTGATAACATGTGCAACAGCTTCCAGCTCTGAGTGGAATTCTATACTTGCCCTGAAACTTCTAATATATCTAACAACAACTAAGTTCAAATTTAACACTATACCGAGAAAATGAAATACAACTTATTCTATGTTTAAAACATATTGGAAGATTAAAGTGTTAAAACAAAGATGAAAAACACTTGTAGACAGCTCAGTTTAAGCTTTTTTCATCACTAAATGCAAATTAATCATACTGGACGTTTTTTGATAAGAACAGCAAATCATATCTAAATAGTTCAACTGAAACGCTTTCCCTACACTTTATTAATTCACTAGCTGATTTTCAATATTTAGCCTCTAGGCCACAACCTATCAACTTCTTATTTCTTCACTTGAACTACAAGGCAATAAAAAAAAATGAAGCATTTATGTAAATAAACCTTGTCCAACCTCATATCACAGCACAGTCCTCCAGGTTCCAAATCCAAATTCTACACACCTTCCTCACACATGGCACTTATCTCACTACACCACGAGTAAGCATGTGGTGTGGCAGATAAACTTTTATAAGAGGATTATAAAATCTTTACATTTTGTCTTAGTGAAAGTAACAGTGAAGTTTGCTGCAAAAGTCCAGTGGGCAGAGCATACCTCCTCCCCATCACTCTGAGCATGGGGAGACAAACTTCTCAATTCCTTAACCCTTCTCACAGCTCCCAGTTTTCCTTCATACACATCCCTCTAATTCTTCTTGAGTGGAAAACTAATCAAGGGGACAATGTGCACAGAAGGGCAGCTTGATAACAGAAAGGGATTAGATTGAGCTAATAGCACAACTAGAGAGCAAGATAAAATCAGCCTCTCTGGTATGGGAACAGGAAGAAAAAAGGGATAAAGAATCTTTTTCACCTGATCTTTGTCTTTAGACACATTATTTTCAAAATCTCTGGGAAAAGGAAGGAAGCTCAGGGATAATGTCAACAACTGGAATGCTGGTCCGTACAGCCGGAGAGATGCACTCCACATACAACAGCTGGGCTGGAAAGGCCCCATGACATAAAGATGTCTAAGGCTTTTATTTCAGCTTAGCACCACCACCCGCAGAAGGTTCACTCTGCCTAGGCAGCTTCGCCATAACCCTCCTTGGCCAGGGAAATCAGCTCCCTGAATTAATGACTGCAAGAACAAAATTTGCTCCCAAGTACCCAGTGTGATTTGTGAGGGACCCTAAGGAGGCTGTTTCAAGTATCTTATCTCACTGCTCAAGTACAATTAGCCAACACGATTGCCATTAGCTAATTATGGTTAGCTTTGAATGTGATGTGCTTCTCTTTGGTGTTTCATTGAGCAATGGCAGCCTTGTCCCATTATCATTTGCTCCTGTCACCTCTAAGGGGTCACCTACATTCAAGTCTCAGCTAGCTAGAGGTAGCAGTACTGACTGCGGCAAGGTCTACCACGCGCTGCTGCCTCCCAGCCTTTCCCAGCAGCAGAAGGGCTGTGAGAGATGCGAGTCTAAAGCGAAGGAAAGTTGCAGTGCAAGACTCCTGTAGAGACTGGGCACCTCCACGGCCAGCCCGTACAAATACTTCTGTAAACGGTCGTAAGTTCATAGGAGAAGCATGGATTAGCCATCATTTTTATGTTTTAACAACTAAATGGTACAATGCGTTAGCGAGTGACAGAATAAACGTAAAGTGAGGGTTAGCATTGATGCTTTCTCATAGACATGAATCCCTGGAAACAGTCCTGAAACAGGCGCTAGGTTTTCTTTCTCACTGACATTTGTGCTAGAAAACATGAAGTATTCAGGAGTGACATAATGTAGTAGTGAGACCCCTGTTTCCAGTCTGTCCCCACGCAGCCTGAAGTCAGCCAGCAGCTTACGGGAAGCACTCGGTTTCCCCATAAAGGTCATCTCTATTGCCTCTCCTGCCCAGCAATCACAGTAGGGACAACCCACCAAGGTCTCCTGTCCATTTCTATAGGTACAGGTTTCAGTGACACATCTGCTACAGGGCACCTTGCATCCACTAGGTAACCATCCAGATTCCCAAAAGATGCAACCTGTAAGTGCAGCTGACTCATAAATGAAAGTACAAGGGGACTATGACAAGTACTAGAAATTTTCCCCTCCCTCTCCTTTGCCCCTCCCATGCTAACTGTGCAATTCAGATAAGCAAAGGATTTATGATGTTGTAACAGAAGGGATTTAAAGGTCCTAATTTTTTTATTCCAATCTCTCTCAGAAGTAGAAAATGAGAAATCAAAAAGCCAAAGTTATTTAAGAAGTCATAAGTTATTGCACTCTACTGCCCAGTACAATGAACTATTCTCAGTTCATGTCAGTTGTTAATAAGACTTTAACATAATATAGCAACTCAGCGTGATTAAAAATACACCACAAAGGACATTCACCTCTAAAAATAGTTATAAAAAAAAAAATTGGACAAAGTCAATCTGAAAATAGATAGGGGGAAAGGAAGAGAAGCAAAATAGATTAAGTAGGGCAAATCATATTGGATGCCAGGAATGAGTGCATTATTTCAAGTTCATCAAACATTTTTAATAAATGTATAACTTGAGAATACAATAGCATATTAATCCAGTCAGTGTACCCAGCCCCAATCACTTATTTTAAACCACAAATAGCAGATATTCTAGCTCTCTTTTTTCTGATCCTCACAATAGGTTCAGTCATGCAAGGTACTGAGAACTCTGGCATTAACAAATAAAGGCTCCCTGTGTGCATTAAAGATACGAGTAGCCTCGCCCACTGGTTTTAGCCTTTAAACTTCACAAAAACCTCCCTGGTGCTTTACCAGGATAATTCAACCCAGCTCTGAACTCGCACCATGAATGTTGATATCATTAAAAGAAAAACCAATTTTTCCTGAAGTTAAGCAGATGCTCAAATGCTCTGCTGGTTTAGTGCCAGAGCACCCAGCACTTGGGACATTCACACATAATATAAATGCACTATTCCACCCATTAATTGTGATTGCCATCATAGTACGTATAGGTAAGTGCAGAGTGAGTATTTAATGCAAAGATTGATGGGAGAGTGATGATAACTGTTGAAGTTTAAATTTAGCTCCTTGCTGACCCAAGAGACTAACGCCTTGTTCAAAACCATTTTTAAGAAATTGATTCACCTTTTCTCCAAGGCAGAGGTGCTGCAGATTTTACGTGATGACAGGAAATGCCTGCACTAATACCACTTGGACAGGATATTACAAGATTTTCTCCAAATCCTACCAGCAACTGCAAATACAAATGAGAGGAATTTTGTTGTTTCATGAGTTTGTTCAGCGCCTCTTTCTTGAGCTATTTCAATATTCAACACAACCAAATCTATACTGACCAAGGAATGCAAGTCTAGGTTCACAACATTCCTAATATTGTATGAATGCTATGATAACCGTATCCTATGATAACAGAATTCTATGATTCTATAAATCTAT
Organism: Chionis minor; assembly: GCA_013398295.1. Lineage (NCBI taxonomy): Eukaryota > Metazoa > Chordata > Aves > Charadriiformes > Chionidae > Chionis > Chionis minor. The sequence goes on along the minus strand of VZSF01009054.1, from coordinate 50,156 downwards.
AGAGGAATGTAAGGCATAATTTGTTTAAGATATCATAGGGAATAAAGCTGTAAGACTTTCAGTAATCAAAAAAGGGGCAGGGGAAGGAATATTAATGTAAGCTGTGCTGATGTATTGGTAGTGCTGAGATACGCTACTGATAACAGTAATGAAGACCAAAAAACCCAAACCCAGAGGCCCATCCTGAGTGAATACCTAGAAGCACCGAGGTGATCGTTGCAGAGGGCAGCTATAATTTTTCTTCGCTTGGACGGTAAATAGAGATGGGTATTCTCTGCACTGTCCAAAATTGGGAGGTCAGAGGGGGTGGGTGCTGACAATTTAAATATCTAACTAAAATAGGCAACTAAAAATATGCAGAAATAACTGAAACGACTCCATGCCTAATGGCCAGAAAGTTATCCTGGGTTTAACACTGTTCTAAGACTTCAGAGGAAGTCTTTCTTCAGAAAACATCTGTGCAAATCCCAAAACTATTAATTACTTTTTTTTTTTTTTCTTCTTTGGCATTCATAAACCAAAAGTCACGCTGAGTGTCTAGATCTATCTGGACTCATCCTGTCTTTAAAAAAACAAATAAACAAACAAACCCACACTTACTCAGCTTACAGCTGTGAATATTTCCATGAAATGTACGTTTCTTTTATGGCTTCCTTCCTGAAGCCAAGTCACTTGAGTCTCAAATTTAAAATGAGGATTGTTTGGTTCATAGTGATTAAAACCAGCAAGAACAGTAAAAGTGTTTGAATGCCAAGTCTGTGCAATTTTCTTACAAAATCCTTAGGTGTCCAAGTCAGAGGGATTTAATTTTCACAGATGCCAAACAGCCACTTACAGGCTTTCTCTGTGCCCTTGCACTAGGAGAGCTCAGCTCCAAAGAGGGGAGAGAGGAGCTGGGAGGAGGGGAGTTAAATTTCCTCCAATGCAGATACCTCAACAAATATTCAGTGATTTTCTCCTATAAGCAACCTTCACAGATATATAATGAAATAAAAAAACTACTTTGTACAGCTCCAGTGAGAGCCTAACCCCTGTAATGTTGCCAGTAAGAGACCACATGCACCCTTAAGTGTCAAGTGAGTATTTCAATAATTTGCCTATCTAGAATATTTAAAAAAAAATTACTCTTGTGGGATACAGAAACATGTTTAACTAAACCTACAGATATGCATTGGCTGTAACGGACAAAGTGTGCAACAAAAAAGCAGCCCAGACAGCACACACTTTACCGCCTATGTATTTTAGCATCCAAAAGAAAGGTTAAGCTTTGGAAAAATATTATTGAATCTTGTAAATACTACTTCACCTCAATAGCGTAAAACTCATTTTCTCTTCTTTACTGATAGGGATCTATTGAGGCTATGGAGTGGATTTAAGTCTGGCCATATAAACCGAGCAAACAGAATTGGTGGAGGTGCCAATAGGTCCATCAAGATCTTGTGGCCTTTCCAGAGTAAAATAGTCTGGACTTAGGTCAGTGAGTATGTTACTATTTGAGGAACTATCTTAAAAGGACATATGCTAGTGGAAAATTGAACTGTCTCTAGCTCAGTGTATTTCTTGAATAAAATGACCTAGCCACAGTATTTATAATTTGTGCACTAGGACTTGATCCAAAGCCCATTCAAGTCATCAGAAAGGCTCTCATTGATCTGAGCTGACTTCGGATTAGGTAGTAATTGGTTTTATTCAGTTTGCTTTTTCTTCCAGAGCAACAAACAGCATCTTTATCCACCAAATATGCACCTCGACCATTACTCTAATCTTTGCTTAAAAACAGAATTCAACTGCTTCAAAACCAGAGGTTGGAAACAGATTTGTTCATTTTCGCGTGTAACATAGCAAACATTTTCATTATTAGCTGACTGAAATCTGACCAAAATGAGGAGGTTAGTTAAGATATTTTTATGTGGAAATTCTTCTTATTAGATCCTAGAGAAAAGATTTTTGGTTTGCATTGTGCATCTCAGGATTTAGACATTAACAAAGGGGGTAGGTGAGTTGAATAAGTAATTACCAAGGCTATCAAAAGGAACACATAAAACCACTTGCAGATTAAACAATACCATGTTGCCAACAACTACTTAAAGCACTTCACCTTTCAGGAGACTACTGATAAGGACATAGAGTTTACCAAGTGGGCCAGATGAGATCAGTTGAGCATCAAGACCACACAGAGGTTGGATAGATCTGCTGGCCAACTGATGGTTCAATCAGCACAGCATGAAGGAACCCAGAAACGGCTTCTCTCCTGCCTCGGAAAATCTCTGTACCCTCATGGAGTAAGGCTGCCACAGCATAAAGAGAAAAGCAGCTTAGTGTAGAAAGCAGAAGAGGACACAAGGGAAAAGAAAGGAAAGGAAGAAAAATGCTTCCTGCATTTTACCTGTGGAGCAGCAGGCTTATCCACTGCCCTTCACCTGCACAACACCAGACTGCGCCGAAACAAACACAATCGCAGTCAGCATGGTGTCCGAAAAATTCCTAGAAAAGCCTGTTCTGAAATCACCAGGAAACAGTCAATCCCAGAGTGCCGCAATTACAAACCAGTGTCTTTAGCAAGAAGATTTAAAAAATAAATTGCTGAAACTTCTCTCTGAACTTGGTAACAGTCCCCTGCACCAGACCAAAAAGCCCCAACAGACGTAGTCATCCTGCCATGTTTGCTTACGCAGGGATACAGCCCTTGCTCACAGGAGTGGTCACGTGAACGAAAAGTTAATGCATTCTTTCAGACCAATAAAGACATTGTTTAAGAAGAAGTCAGAGTTTGGGACTGATTAAGTTCAAATTGCTAGCATGAAAGACAAAAACCAACATAAGGTAAATACCATTTAATTACGTGTATGTATTTCATCACTTTCTTGTAATATCGGACATTTTAGGACCTTCTGCACAAAAAAACCCCACTTCCCTCAAAAGATTATTTGCATTTTCAGCAATATAAATATATATATGCGTAGAAATATAATATTCTTACCTCCTAGCACAAGACACAACTGATGCAGCTGTAAGAGAAAAACTCAAGATCTTGGCTATTCACATTGTCACTCTAAGCGAGAGTTTTAGATCCGCCCCCCTCCCCCAATACCAGAGTAGAAAGAAATTTCTGTTTATTTTTTGAAGGCAGGCTTCCATGCCCTCTGGCTATTAGAATACAAACACAAAAGCAGATGCAGTGTTAATTTAATTCTGAAGGAAGTTTTCACTGGTGCAGGAGCAACATCAAAGAGTGTCTAAGAATATCAAATTAAAGCCATCCATCATGCTTGCTGCACCACATTGTCCAAATGGCTTAACCAGTATCGGTGGGGATTTAAGTGTCACCAGGAAGTGGAAGCACTGGTACCACAGGCCTAAAATTAGAGTAGATTTGAGTAAATTGAATGATTATTAGAGGGGGGACATTAACACAAGCTTCAGTCCAGCAGATTTAAAGCCTGTAATCAATCTTCACCAGGTAATCAACACCCATTCGTCACTGAAAATATTGATGCTTTGTTAGATTACAGGAGAATACCAAAAAGCTCCTAACTTCATTAACATGAAAGTACTAAGCAGATCAAGTCTAATTAGGGACAGCAGCTACCCTGGGTACATGCTTGCTTTGTCATTTAGCCTGCAAGGCTCGACATCCCCAGATGCCTCACGTTGGATACCCCTGCCCTTTGTGGGAAGCTCAAGGTGTTGCAGTCTGCCGCTCTGCAATCTGTATTTTCTGAGTATCTCCATTTTTATAAATACATAGATTATTTTTTTTAAGAAAGTTTTACAGATAGGTAGATAGCATGAAGAGCAATTAACCTCTCAAAAATTATAACATGCTAAAATACCTGAAGTTACTTGGGGAAACCAGTATTGTCCTTTCTTGCACGTAGCCCAAAGCCCGCACGGAATTGTGTGCTTGTCATTACACCAACTGGCGAAGCTCCATGTTGGAGACTTTAACACACTAAACACTGCGCTCACCCCCAGCACGTGAGGAGGTATCTCGGTGTCTTTGCAAATCTCCTGCTGACGCCCCTGGGTGAGGAAGGTGGAGACGGGCACCCTGCGTGACACTGGCCTGCGGAGGACCCGGTGCCAGGGCACGGCCCTGGAAAGAGACGCTGACTGCGTCGGAGCCAAGGACGCGCTCCGGGACAGAGGCGCAGGCAGAAACGGTGGGGAAGGTTGTTAAGAAAAAGAAAGGGGGGAAAGAGGGAAAAAATAATAATAATAATTAAAAAAAAAAAGCACATCCACTACTGCCCTGGGGTCTGACGCCCAGCGCCGGCTGTGGGGCTGCGGGGTCCCCTCCGAGGGGCGCTGAGGCGCCGCCCCGCGCCGGACGCGGCCGGTTCCCGCCGGTTCCAGCGGCCCCGGGGCCGGGCAGAGCCGAGCCCCTCAGCCGGGCTGGCGGCGCCGCGGGGAGCGGGGATGGAGACAGGGCGGAACGGGGGAGACACCGCCCCGGGCAGGAGGAGGCGGCTCCCCTGCGGCCGTGGGGGAACCCGGGGCAGCCGGTTTTCCTGACAGGAACGGCGGCCGTGGGGGAACCCGGGGGAGCTGCTTTTCCTGACAGGAACGGCGGCCGTGGGGAACCCCGGGGAGCTGCTTTTCCTGACAGGAACGGCGGCCAGGGGGGAACCCGGGGGAGCTGCTTTTCCTGACAGGAATGGCAGCCGTGGAGAGCCCCACTGGAGCAGGGGAAGGCGTGAGGAGGAAGGGGTGGCAGAGAGGAGCCATTATGGAAGGACCACGACCCCCGTCCCCACCTTCTGCGCCACTCTGGGCCAGGAGGGAAGAAGTCGAGCCTGGGAAGAACTGGGGAGGAAAGGTGCTCTATAGTTTTTGTTTGTTTCTACCAGCCTACTCTAGTGTTAACTGGCAATAAATTAATTTACCTTAAGTCGAGTGTGTTTCGCCCGTGGCAGTAATTGATAAGCTACCTGCCTGCCTGTAGCTCAGCCTACGAGCTTTTTCATCTTACTTTGTCCCCTGTCCTGTGGGGATGGGGGAAGTGGGAGCGAGAGAGCAGCTGGACAAAGCGGACCCACCCCAGCTGATCCCTGTGCCTGTTGCTTGAGGGATCCAAAAAATGAGAGAGAACGGGGATGAAGAGCCGCACATTCTGATTATTCACCATCATCCAGAGAGGGACTTCTGAAACTGTTGTAACACGTTTGATAAAATGAAACTAACAACTTCAGAAACAACACAAAACCAATCACATACACATTCTCAGGCAACTAGGATCTTTTGGTTTCTACAAAAAAACCAACCACCCCCACAACCCACACTGTATACAGACAAGAGTGTGAAATTCATACCAAATTCTTCAGCCTTTGCCACTGGAAAAAAAAAGTTATGATGCCATGTATTTATCAAGCACTGAAATATCTGGGAAGTATTATCCCAGTGCACATAAACAATGCAAAGCAAACAGCAATCACAATTTAAAGTTCAATTTAATTCTCACTTACATTCAGAGACGGCTGAGTTATACCACAGCACAAATCATGATTGTCACAGTGACTGCAAAAGTAACATTTCATCAGCAAGTCTACCATCTTCAAAAGCAAGGGGAGTTAATTACAAAAATAAATTTTCCACTCATTACAGAAAGCGTAAGGATCACTAAAGATCGCTCTAACTGCCATAGTGCTTTTGGTAATTTATACAACTACTTCTCAACTGCTTGTGGTGGACTGTCACATATAAGACAGTGTGCAAATGAAGAACATAAAAATAATGCAAGCAACGCTTCTGAGAACAAAACTGTTGCAAAAAAAACGCCATTTCTTGGAAAGAAATATGAAAATACAGACAAAACCCCATAGGTGGTTGCTACAGAAACAGCCAGAGTGTATCACAGTATCTTCCACAGTTATTCATACAAATCACTTAACTGAGACAGCAAATTAAATAGACCCCTCGTCCCAAGAGAACAAAAATGATACCTCACAGTAAGACAAAATCTTTGCGTACTGCCAGCAATACATTAGTTCCTCTTCTAAATGAGAAAACAATTATAGACTTGGCTGAGAAGTAAACTTTTTTCCCCCCTCTGTGGCTACTAATACTTCAAATCCTAGAAGTGTTGATATGATTTTCATAAATGTTTGTCAGCAGACAGCTGAAAGACAACAGCAAAGCCAATTTAGAAATATTTGAAATATAAAAGTGTACCTAAATCAAATGCTTTAAACTTTCAAAAATACCATAGTTACAAGTGAGAATTCCAAAGTTATCTTTCAGAGACATCCCTCTAACTGCAAATAAATAGAAAATCAGTATAAACATTACCTTCAAACTGCTCAGTTCATATTCTTGATAGTGTAATGAACTGTGGTACAGATAAATCATTAATTTGGAATATGAGAAACATTTTCAGTCACTTTTCCTCATCTATGAAAATAATTTCACAATTAGAGCACATGCTTCATTTTATCAGTGTCGATGCATAAGAAGTTGAGGCATGCCCCCAAAGGATGATTATTTCTATATCTTGCTACCCTATTATTTCTGTAGCCTACAGTAAATCCCAAAGTTTTCTGAGCGATAGGAATTATTTTTGAGCAAACACTGCAAAGAACAGACTATGGACAGAATTCTTCTGTGATTATTTATATTGTAGTAATTACTTTTACTTTCTTTCATATCATTCAGTGACCACCTTCTATTGAAATACGAAGTGTTGACTTTTCAGAAGTTGTAAGCACTCTGAAGGACCTGCAGCTTGCAACAATTACAGAAGGATCATTTGCATGAGTATTATTGTGCAGAACCACAAATGCGCTCCTGAAGTCTTCCATTGGAAAATGGTCCCGTGCTCCACCTTCAAATTCCAGTTCTCAATCTTAAGACATACAGAATTTTATTTAGACTACCTTAAGTGCAGGAAGAAAAGCTTTTCCATTGTATGCAGACAGAAGCACCTTCTGCTCTGTTGATTCTTCAAGGAAGAATTTTGATCACAGTTCATTCCGGTTGTACCTACACATACCTCTATTAACTGATTAAAAAAGCAAAGACAACAATATGTATGCTTTCATATGGGTTTAAGTGAATCTTTAAATGAGTTTAAATTTTTTGCAGTTTAATACAAAGGTACACAAGGTAAAAATATATGATATACTAATAGGTATCAAATTTCCCTAAAGTGCCCCACAAAATATGATACTGTCCCTTACTTTTCGTGTGGTTGATCTTTTCCCCACTCCACCCAAGAAAAATGATTGACTACTTCATGATAATATGTAACAATCAGTGGAAAAAAGATTTAAGATCAATACAAACGTAATATTGTTTGTCTTTGTGGTTTGGATTCATAAAACCATTACTAAAAAAAACTCATAAAAAGCTTCAGGCTATTCAACATCATATAAGAGCCAGGTCACAGTCTGACGTGGGACATGAAAAAAACCCTAAAGACAGTCTAACATATTTAGGCAGTCTGAGACACTGGCTGCCTGTTCTCTCTCTTGGCTCGCTCTTCATCAAGAGATTACGGTGCTCGGCAAGGCTCAGACCTGAACAGAATAAAGGCAGAATCCCTTCCTTAGCGCTCGCATTCCAAAGTAAAAATCCAGTGGGATAAATCCTTGCAGCAGACAGATTCAGCAAGCTCCTCGAGCTACTTTAAACATGCAAGTTTAACTGGACATGAGGGACTTCATTTGGCACAAACCTGGGCTAGAGCTCAAACTACATTAACAGCCCGTGGCCGGAGGGTCTCGCTATCCTAAATTAGAGCAGCCCTAAGCCTTCTCAGGAGCTAAACCGTCACCTGCTTTGCTCCATGACTGGATGGATGACACCGAGCAGATGAGAACAGTTGTACTGGCATTTCATCTTTCCTCCAGGACTTCCCTGTCACCTTTCCCTTGGTACTCGGTCTCTGTCTTCCCTTTTTCACTTTCCAGACCTGTTTTGCCAGGCTAGCAGCGCTTTGCCAGGAACAGCAAGCACACAAAAACTCTATCTGTCCCCTGGTTCTCTGAGCAGGCTGACACTGAGAAGGGGCAGTGGTAGGGGATGTTCAGAGCTTTATCATAAAGAAGGAGATAAGAGAACAGTATATGAAGAACAAAACACAACTCACAAGGGAATTTTTAGCACATGCTTATTATCCCTCCAAGATTTAACAGAGCAGAAACTGTAGCCAAAATTCCTTTAGTGCCTGCAAAGCGTGATTATCCTTGGGAAACACCATCACCTGAAATTGCTTAAAATATTTTTTTCTTTCCTCAGATTCCAGAGAAAGTAATCATAATGTGTTTGTACTAATAGAAAAAAAAAAAGTTGGCAATGTGGTCTGGTGAGATACATGACCAAACAACAGTCAGCAATGAACTGTGCAGTTCTGAAAGCAAATCCTAAATTGAATACAGCTTATTTATTGGCCTCACTGTGCATGAGCATTAGTTATTTTCAAAGTTGAAGTGATGTCACATTAATGCATAGCAAGACCTTTTTCCCCAAAAATAGCTAGTAGGCGATACCCAATACAAGAATTTGAAAGGTTTCCTCAGAATTATGGTCTCTGGCTCCAGGGGTTAGCTCATTGTATCCACCAGTACAGATAGATAATTCTACTGTTAGGACAGGGCATGATGTGGTTTGTGCTGAGGATTTACATGTCCATGGAGTTAGTGCCTGGCTTCTCTGTTCTTCTGTTTACAACATTCTTGTCAGATTTAATACCAATGATGAAGAAAAAAAATATTACTAAGTATCTAACTGAAAAAAAGTGATTCACAGAACTAACAGGCACAAAATAAAGTTATAACTGCAACAGAGAAAAGTGGAACATCGACTGACCCAGCGTTACCCTTCCTTACAGTCACTAGGCAGTGACCCAGAATAAAACCACAGAACACACACTCGTTATCTGTTCAGGGAGGAGCAGACTGTAACAAAGAAAGTCCTCCTTGAGAGAGCACACCCTTCCAGGACGGTAGAGAGTGAATGATGCTAACCACTCCTGAGCTTTATGGTTCCACTCCTAGGAGGTGGGGACACATTTCAGGTGTCTATAGCAATGTGAAACTGGAGAGACTGGAAGCGGTTGTGATTAGCCAAATTCTGGAAGATCAACACACCTTGTCTAACCTCCATTTTAGAATAAAATCTAGATGTTCAGTTCCTCCACCCCACCTGCAGGATTCCTGCTTTCTGTGAAGAGGGAAACTGAAGTGCAACAGCTTGAACGGGAGCTCAGAACCTTCCCATTCCCTGAACTTGATGCTACAGGAACCCTGGCCCCAACTCACAAGCGGCAGAGAGCAGACATGGTTCACACGTACCACTGACAACCGTGCACCTTCACCTCTCACCAGAATAACACTCTGCTCCCAACATCCAGCTCTCAAGTACATATATAAGCTTCCTTCTGCATCTTGTTCCTCCACCATAGCAGTTAGCAGGTAAACAAAGTTTATCCCACATCAATGAAATGAGCTGTACTCAAAACTCAGAGACGGCCGCCCCAGACCAAGTGCCAGCCATCCAGTAGGCAAGATGCAAGAAACTAATTTTCCTTCATCTTGTTGCCCCAGTGTTTGGAGCAAAACATAGCAGCAACCGCTTTTACTAATTGCCTATTAATGGTTCTCAATTACATTTTTTTAAAAAATAGAGTGTTTTAAAGTTGTTTAACCCATTATAATCCCAGCAGGAGAAACTCAAAAGCTAATAAAAGAAGTTATTTCAAAAGGTTTATGAAGAGCTGTCCCAGTATGGTTCCTACAGAAGCCTGCTCTTTTCATAAATCTTAAAAAAAACTCCAACAAACATTTGATAGAAAATTTCTTTGACAGACACCATTTGGAGCCACCTTCTGAATAAAACAATAAATTTTTCAGTGACGACGGTTCTGAAACACCATACTTAAAACACTTTGCACCTTTGCCTTTTGAAGTTGACTTGCATGTATTTTTAAACTTTGGGGGACTTCAAAATAAAGGATATAAGCACAAGGGCTGAGACTGCAGCCAGGAATTGAGCAGTTGCTGAGAAGGTTTTGAGGAGGCTACTCAGCACTGCTACATCTCAGCTCTGTTCCAGTCCTGCCACCACCTCCCCAGCCACCTCCCACTGCTAAAGGAGGGTGCAGGGAGGTCCTGCCACAAAACTATATGAGAAAGCCTTCTTCAGTCAAGTCAAGGCTTTCTGGTTACCTGCTAAAAGATATCTTGTCATATTTCCGGAGACAAATTCCTACCAAGTCACAGTACATTAGCCTTCTCTGCTGCCACTACTAGTGCAGTCATTAATTTTGCCACTGCTGCTACTCGTCTTGCACAACCCAAAGTGGTTTCTGATTTTATTGTTTACAGGGCAGGCAGCAACACTTTGAGGGGAACAGCTCTGCTCTACTATTTCTTTTCTGGCCACCTAACTCACAAGTCTGCTTCTATCAAAGACTCTCCCTTACCTGTTGCCAATTTCTTGACCATATCAGCAACAACTAAAACTAAGCTGGGTACAAGAAGTGTTTTGCATTTGTGGCTAGATGAGAATCCCTCAGAGGGGGGTGTTAAAATCAAAGTGCTACCAAAATCCCCCCCATCCCCGTAAGAGAAGGGATAGCTTTGCACTACAGAGGGGTTTCAGTAGCCAATAAGGGACAGTTGGACATTTTTTCTTCCTGAAGGAGAAATACAAGTTAGGCAAGCTGGAAAACGCCTGGCTCTGAGAATTCCAGGACAAGCCTGGGAAGAGTATGACTGGGCCAAAAGGGCCTCACCTCAAAATCTCTGGAGAGATACCATGACAGATGTCCCACATCTAAGGTATGAGACCCTTCAGGTTGACCATCCTGCCACCAGATGCTACCAACAGAAAAATTGTCTCAGGAGCAGGCCAGTGTAAGGACTGTCCAGTTTCTCTACTGCACAAGCACCACTTCAAGGGAATTGATCTGCTTCTGAATGCACAGGCGCACAGAGAGAAGACAGCCCAAAGCTCTGCTCCAAATATCAGAGTAAGTTGCTACTCTCTTCTTTTCCCGTGCTCAAACAGGTACTGTGTAAATGCAAAAGCACTTGGCAAAGTAGACAGAGCACATATCACACAGCACCCAAACTATTTTCTGAAAAATTAGATTCCTTGATGGTCATTTATTTTACTACAAAAAGCTTCGCTGTCCACTCCTGCCAGCAGCACGCACAAGGCTCGTTGCAACAGGTCTAATATCATACACTGAACCCCATAATTCTTGGCAAGATGCAGCAGCTTCGCCTGTGCAAAGGTCCACTACACCACAGCCCACTAGGATGTGCGACCGGGATGCAGGATGGAAGAGCACACTGCAACTGCTGGATTATAGTGATTTTTCACTGTCTGCTGTAACAGGTGCTTCTGCAGCACGCGAGTTAAACTGCGTGCAATATGTCAGCAGAAGGGGAGTTTAAGGAAACCGCTGCCCAAGTTGCTTGGCTATTACTGGCTTTGAGGAGAGGATTCCTTGCTGGATTTTTCAAAGCACGTAGCGAGACAGGCACAGGAGGTGCAGCAGCTCCACCCCAAAGACATAAACACACACACAAACGTGGGGGCCAGGGCGAGCTAAACCCTTGGCTGGGTGCTTATGCTGCATTAGCTAAGTACAAGTGGATTTAATGAAGCATGTATAAAAAAGCTGCAAGGTTTAAATCAGGCTGATTTTTTAACAAGCATGTCACCATTAAAGGGCTTTGTGAGCCCTTTTACCTAAGCAGTATAACTGTGATATTAAAAAGTCCACATCAGCCTTTTCCTTTGAAAATCTAACTAACCCCTAATGTTTGGCTAAACTCAATGCATTTGAATTACTGTTATTTGATGTGGTGGTTGTTACCACTAGAAAAGTTTCCTTCAACCAGATAGAAAACAATTTCAAAAAGAAATACATGACATCCAGCCAGTGATGAATCTGGCTGTCCTTGTGCCAGTTCACATTACTCTGTCACTCATTGGACTTCATTGGTAAGAAGCACTGGAGGATCCATAAATGCTGCTCGACAGTTGCTTTACCTTTATGTATTATAGGCAAAAGAGCTGATGTTTGGCAGCCTGTCTGTTCAGATCCTCAAGGAATCAGACTGTTTTCCAGAGAGGGCAAATCTGTGTGCTAGAGCTGAGAACTCACCACTGACAGCACTGCACACAGGACAGCACAAGACGGACAAGGCCAGAGTCCCTGCTTTCAAGGATGCAACGTTGTGAACTCCACTATGCTTCCAGACACCGGCGGCATTTTTGTAGACAGCCTACTCCTACATCTTCAGAATGCATCAATTCAAGCTGCAAACCAAACTCACTATCAAAGTCTTCCTTTTTCTGTCTTTCTCACTTCTCCCTACCCAGAACACAGAGCTGAGGAACCTTTTCTTTTTCACCAATACATGAGTTACGAAGTCTTCTTACCTGCGTTTGCACTTGTTTCCAGACAACAGAGAAAAGGTGCAAACCAGGCTTCTGCCCAAACGCAGAACGACATGGTATTTTACAATAGCACAATCTAAAGAGGTGGCCTATCGCCAACTTCTCTTAGCAATACCAAAAAAAAAAAAAACAACCACCCTCATCAACCTTCCCCCACAAATAACCCATAACAAAGTAAAAGAGCAAATCGGTTGACCCAAACTGGGTATTTACACTGATGAGAAAGAATGTGCATGAATACCCAACTTCTGTTAGCAATTGTGACAGAATGTGACATATTTTCATATCCTTGATGCATGCGAGAGAATCCTGTCAAACTGTTGTATTACTTCAATAGTGTCCGGAATGGGACCTTACAGATGGCATTGCAACTTTTTTTTTTTTCATATCTTTAACAAACATTATTTGGGAATATGTTAGCAAGACTGTCAGCTGCTCTATCAACATGCCATCTTTGAAGTCCACATAGTCATTGCCATTTATGCTAGCTGAAAACCCAGCATTTGCATTGTCAAGTTTGGCAATTCTATGCATCAGCAAGATTCCTTGTCTTCCTATTATAAGAACCTGTTCCCCCCCCCCCCCAAGCTTAGCCAACGTACAAAATAGTGAGTATTTTCATAAAAAGTCTTGACCTCTCACTGATTTGAAGTACGTAAAAACTTTAGCCAAAATAATTCAGCCGTTCTTAACAGCACAGTAAAGAAAGCACATGTGGATTTTCTTCTGGGACCCTCAGTCAGAGCTTTGAGATCTGTCTAGGTATTTTTCTCCACTATGAGCTCTCCCAAAATGATCAAAAGTCTGATTTTTATTAGAAAAACAACTGGGAATACTTCACTTAAACAGAGAGTAACTCAAAAAGACTACATAAATCAGAATGGAAACGAGTTGAATACTATGCTCTTCCATCCACCACATCACCACAGTAAAGAACTGTATCAGCCTGAGCGTGGATGCGGGTAGCTCAGTGACAGAGTGAAAGCAAACCCTGCCCAGTCCCACCTGGTCCCTGGGAAGGTTTTCCCCTGATCCCACTGGCCCAGCTGGCAGATCTTCTTAGAATTACCAGTCTCTCTGAGAGATGCTGGGACTCTCCAACCTCTTGCCCACCCCCTCCAGTCTCTTGAACCTTCTTTTGATGCAGACTCATTAGCTCTCTAGGAAAGGAGTTTTTCCCCTAAATTTTCCCCTCTCTATCAGGAGCTCCACCTAACCCAATCTTTTTAAAGGAAAACATCACAATGGGACCAAAAAGGCTAAATACTGTCTACTGCACTATCAACTTCTTAACAGCTAAAATTTCTTTTCCAAGCCCTAGAGTTGCTAAACGTTTGGAATTCAATAGGCATGCCATAGGGAGAGATATTCCCTACATTATCCTCATGAAAATCTATCCAAGTCAACCAGACTGCGAGTTTTGAAGTATAAATGGAACACATTCAACAAAAGCACTCTATTTTAGTCTTTAAAATACTGCACAATCTCATTTTCACTGAATGTACTCCATCTTTTCCTACACGTAACTGTGACACACACAGCTGTACAGAACTACCACATGTGCCAGCACCAAAGCTCATCTGAGAGAGCAGTGGAGAGGTCCATGCTAAATTAGACCCAACAGAAGAGGAAGGGCAGTCTCATAACGAAGGCAATGATCCCGTCCGCCTGAGAGAATGGCAGGGATACAGACACAGGGACTCGGTTTACAGAAACTACTCTTAAGCAATCAGAGTGCAGTATTGGCACTGAAGAATCAGATGCTAGAGGTCTTAAATCGAGCGTCCCAAGCTGGCGGAAGACTTTTGACCTTTATCTCTTCTGCTTCGGCTTCCCTGAGTTGCTGTCACTGCTTCGTCTCGCAGGCTTGTTGGGAAGATAAAGCCATCATTAGTGCTTGTGAAGCTCTCAGACACCGCAGTGGTGACTGCTGTTAAAAAGCCCGTAAGGAGATTTAGATTTCCTTTTCAGAGCAGAGTTTGAATAGTGTGCCATAAATAAAGCATGGGACCACACGCTGAACAATGGGGAGAACATAATACTGAATAGCTGCTCATTTAGCGAGTGCTATTCATCCTGCTCACTGAATGAGGCAGAAGAAGAAAAAAAATAGTATATGATCATGTAATTAAAGACTGTATCATAATGCAGACACACGAGGGGCCTGAATCAGGGTTGCACTGACAACCTTATGTTTGATTGCTTAATTTTGCAACCTTAATGATGTTTCTTTAATGTAGTTTAACATCACATCTGAAGTCTTTCTATAAAAACCGTATTTGTCAGCAAAAGCGAGTAACCCAATGCATTATGTATATTTGGTTCCCTCCAGGTCTTTCAGTATTCTAAGAATGGTTGCCAAATAACATATTGAACAAGATTTTCAAAGAATTTTTCTGCAAAGTATTTTCCTCTTTAAATACTTTCCGTGAATTGGTTGAAATATCTCCAAATACAAAGCTATGAAGTGAAACAGCACTTTTATCATCATTACGCAATGCAATTTTAGTCAAATTTCAACTCGGAAGGCCTTTGCTTTGCCTCTCTACGACAACAAAAAAATTCCCTCTCTATCCTAGTAGGACTAACTTGATAGAATGAGGTTGAGAATTACTGACAGTCATTCAACAGGGCAGTGAAGCCATTGCTGGCTGAGGAAATGGAGAGCTGGTGCAAAACCATGTCTCTTAAACATGAATAAATGAAAATGCTTTCATTTGTGATGTGTCTTGCTGAAATATTTCCTATGCCAGCATTCGTGTACTTTCCTGCGGGCTAAAACTTGGGAAGCGATGGTACCCAGTATGGCAGAGCCGTTCCAGCTCTGAGTTGCATTTGTACCATTTCAAATGGGTTTGAACGTTACTGTCCTGCACACACAGCCACGGGAACCCAAACTCCTGCATAACAATATGAAGGCTTCAGCTTTGTTTTTGAAATCCCATTCTAAAAATGCATTGGATTTAGTTAATTTGAAATGGGAAGTTAGATTGCTTCCCACTAGCCAAATTCACTGTATTTTGTTTTAGAAATGCCGGGTATTCCTACACTCGGTCAACACCTTTAGCTCATGGTTTCACTGAAGGAAAGATTGTGAGTCCAAAAGGAGGGAAAGATGGCAGGCCTCAGATACAGGCAACTCCAGGCAAAAGCAATTATTCGTCCTACCATGTACTACACAGGAGTCCGCGGAGCACAGTTTGCCTTTGTTTGATTGCTTTTGTTTTGTTTTTACCTGAACCACATATTAGCAAGGCACCTTCCTTTAGTCAGGAGACAGCTTCATTTCCTAAAGGTGGAGCACACACGGAACACCCCAAAGGGAAGCACACGCTACACTCTCCCATGCATAACATGCTTTTTCTTCTTTTTTGTCTTTCACCCTGCCCTCCACCCAGAATACAAGATTCTGGTATTTACAGCAAAAGTAGTTCCTCCCAATGAGTGTTCACATAAGGTGAAGGAATGAATAAAGAACAACACCTCTTTTTGTACACACTAAACCCATAAGTCAGCTGCAGTCTGCCAGCAAGCCATTTCAGATCCAGAATGTCTTCCCAGAGAACGCAATGACGAGAGGCAGACAGGAGCTAGAGTTCTCAGTCAGAGCTGACAACCACATTTAGAAAAAAACAGTAACAATAAACATCAGAGCATCTCCACACTACACCGATGGGTGTCTGAATAGACAGTCTGTTTCTACACCAACCACACAAACAGTACGACAACTCAGGGACTTCTCTTGAGGGGCAGACACAAGTTGTTGTCACCCCCCTCGCAGAACCTCCCCCCCCCTTGCATTTTAGCTGTTACAGCACACCTCTTCATTGATCTTTTCTCCTGTTTAAGTTACAGCTTTTACCACAGAATTCACAGATCCCTCTCCNTTTTTTTTTTTTTTTTTTAGAAATATACAGGATAGAAAGGAAGAGCCTTGCTCTAGGGGATTAGATCACAGTGGAGTCATTAGGACATCCTTCCAAATTTTTATTTTTTTTTCTTTGGCTGGGAAAGTGTTTTGGTTTGCATCTTTTCAACAAAAACCCCACAACTCTAGACAAAAAACCCCCAAGCCTGGATGAATGCTAGTCAGTAGATATTTTATCAGAGGCCACTCAATAAGTGACATAAATAAAACAGTTACTGACAGCAGAAACAGTCGCACATATGTACAGTCCAACCCCTTTTAAAAATCCATCTGCCTTGCCTTGTGGATTCTATTGAATATCAATAGCTTTTTTAGTTTTCTCATTATGTAGCACATTGTCCAAACAATATGCAAACAGTCAGTATCTGATAGTCCCCAAAGACTAGGTGAGATTTAGGTGTCAAGTACTTTCAGAGCAGGTTTTCCACGACAGAGTTGGAAGATACTAACAAATTCTTGCAACACACAGTTGTAGGTACCTCGTGTAGGTAGTAATCTGCATGTGTAAAGCAGAAGCCACTCGAGCTCCAAACACAGACCGGGTCCTTGTTGTCTAGATGCTGCATAGACTGAGCACACGGTTTCTAGCCGAGACAGATTAGAGTCCTTGGGAAACACCTTTGCTCAGCGTTGCCCTAGCGAGAACCATTGTGTGTTAACTCCATCCAGTGCCACATTATAAGGTCACACAGCTTCTGGTGCTCCCAAACCTGCTCACCCGAGAGATTTTATAGTGCCAGGCAAATGTATGATAAGCCTAGGTAAAGCACGTCGACTAAAAAGCTCACAGAAGCAATGGGCATCACCTGCTCACTGCCGTGGATCTCTACGGTGTCACAGGTATCAGGCATTGCACATGAATAAAATAACAAAAAAGAAAAATAATGAAATATATACAAAACCGTATCAAGCTCCCATGATGACAATCACGTCACTGGCAGGCACTGGGGAAATCCCAGACTGGACTCAGTGACGGAAGGGAACTGGATCCAGGAACACACGGGTTGGGATCAAAGGCAGACGAACCGATGGAGTCCTCCTCGGACGCCGGCCATTGAAGAAGAAAAACAAGAGTCCCAGCAAGAGCAAAAGCCCAAGCAAGTTGAAGAAGGAGCCAGAAGCCGTAAAATGGAAAACCGGAACAACTGAAAAAAAATGGATGCTAACCCTCTGATCCCTCAGCTTTTATACTGAGCATGATGCAGATGGGATGGAATACACTGTTTGGTCAGTTTTGGGTCACCTGTCCTATCTGCTCCTCCCCACAGATGGGACCCCTCTACGCTTCTCTGCTTCCAACCCTCCAACAGGGCAAATAACAAGGTTGGCTGGCCTTGGTCGTTATCGCAATAAGTCTAAGCAAGGGCCTCTCTGCATACCGTGCCTTGGCATCAGCTATAAACATGAGTCTTATCACTCTGAGAAGGAGCAGTTTTCTGCACAATATGCTGTTAATTTCAGCAGTTAGAAGAGGCCTAGTTAGAAAGCAGAGTTACTGAACAAAATTGGTCCTGTTTTACCTCAAACCAGGACACACCAGCTCACATCTCCCTCTGGAGTCGCTCACGCAGACTTACCCGCAAACCATCAGCAGATGTGGTCCCAGTACAGCTCCTCCAAGCCAGAAGCCTCTACACAGGGGTCTGACAGAAGAGAAGCAACTCCGAAGCAGACTAAATAGAATATTTCACGTATGAGGGACAATTCAAAAGAAGCAGGGGAAAGCCCGTATCTTCAGAACATGTGGGTGCTGGTAAGTGAGATGGGATAAAAATCACATCTTGTCAGGTGATAGACGGCTAAGCAGCTTACAGCTGATGCAGTGAATAAGGAGAGAGCTAAAGAAAGTGAGGTGCAGGAGAATTAAGTCACTTACGACTAGAATCATAGAATCACTTGGGTTGGAAGAGACCTTCAAGATCATCGAGTCCAACCATAAACCTATGCCAAAACCACCCCTAACCCATGTCCCTCAGCACCACGTCTACCCGTCTTTTAAATACCTCCAGGGATGGCGATTCCACCACCTCCCTGGGCAGCCTGTTCCAATGCCTGATAACCCTTTCGGTAAAGAAGTTTTTCCTAATATCCAACCTAAACCTCCCCTGGCACAACTTGAGGCCATTTCCTCTTGTCCTGTCGCTTGTTACTTGGGAGAAGAGATTGACCCCCAACAGGGCTGGATACAGAACTTTATCCAAACTGTGGAAAAGACATCACCGTTGCACAGGTGTAGCAGCATCACAACATGCAGGAACATTGGCCAGTGCTAGCGCCATGAAGAATTAACCAAATGCATAGCATTAGATGCTGTACAGAGAAGGATGTTAAAGTATCTGGGCATCTCCTTTGGAGTATTAGCAGCTTGCAGGATAAGCTCCAGATGAGGGGAGAAGTGAGGTCACCTGTATCTCGGTGATGAGCTAACTGGGGTACCAGATGCCCTTCCCTCCCCTCGGTGCTGACTGGCTGGGAGGCAGCAGTGCCGGAAAGCAGCAGTGGAGACGGCGCAAGTGCCTTCTAACATACAGATCCAACATCGTCGCTGCTGTGGGCAAGCTGGTGTTTTGAGGGGACCTCTGCATGCCAGTGCAGAAGAGGCACTTGTATTCCTGCTTTTCTTTATTTGTGGCTTGCATTTTCTGTTGTCATTCAAACCTGAATGATCTTCCAATAAACTGTTGCTGACAATTACTGCTTCCGGAATGACTACATTTAATGCTTTCCTGACACACTGCTAGAGATACATATTATTAGTTTTTTTCAAATCAATGCTTAAATGAATAATTTGTACGCACCAGTGAGCTTTACTTGAAATCTAGCAACATGTCTAAAAATAACTATTGTGCCAATGGGTAAATTCTGGCAAGTCACTGAATCAAAAGGAGTGTGAGAGAGGCGATTGGAAGACAGAAATAATTAAGCTGGTTTTTTTTGCCTTTTGTTTTCATCATGAAAAACACAACATTTCGCCTAACAGATGAAAATCTGAAGTGTTCTGTAGGAGACACCTTTTGTTTTACTCAATAATGAGCTGATTCCAACACCAGAACCAACACACCACAAGAATAAATGCATAACTTGTATTATGCATTTCTGGTTTACTTCTAGCTTCCCCCCCCCCCCCCCCCCCCACACACAGAGAGCCTGAAATGTAAAAGACAGCACGTCTTGAAGTTCCCCAAGGAAATTTGCACAACAGATGGTAAGATATTGTAGTTTCAGAGGTTTCATTAGAAGAGTCGGTGATATCTAGTGGGTTGAGTGCAGGCTTGAGAGCCAGGAGCTTTCAAATTTTAATCCCCATTTTGCCACTTGCTCGGTGCCCAGCCTGTGGCAAGTCACAGGGTATTCGCATTCCGCATTACTGTAAAATGCAAACACGGGTGATTCTCACAGGATTGCTTAGAAGGATTAGTGTAAGGTTTTACTTTGCTTAGAAGATCTTAAATGCTATCCAAGTGCAAAGAATTGCTTTGCCATACTGCAGAAGTGAGATGCTATTGTTACACCAAATCAAAATCTGCATTGTTATACTACCCAAAATAGCACTTCTGAAAAAGCATGGTTCTAACACCTTCACTCCAAGCAGATCATCCAGAAAATAGCTGGTAAACGACTTGAGCAAAACATACTGAGACAAATTCAGTGTGAAATTTTTCATGCGGTACTTCTACAAATGTGCTGTTTTAAGGATTAAGTTTATAAGCAGCATTCTGAACAATACAGTAAGTAGCAAAAAACCCACTGTAAAACTTAAAAGCAAAGATATCATTGGAAAGAAGTATATCTTCACAGGAAGACTCTGTTCTATAAAGAGCTCATAAAATGCCTTAAAAACATGTCTCCAGTCCTGACAGGGACGTGAAATACTTAATGTATGCATTTGCTTTTGCAATCTTTTCTCATACTTCTGAATTCATATTTATTTCCCCCTTCTGAATTTAGAAGTGTAATCCAGATTTAATTATTTTTAAACCAAAAAGTTAAATAGCTTAATGAAAACCAGAAAAAGTGATAATTTGGTATAATTTTAGCCAAGGCTATACCTAAAAAGCTTTTATACAATTAGCCCAGCACCCTTCTGTTCCACCATCAAATGTGAAAACCTCTTAATCCAGCACGACTGAGGATTCCTTCAACATCACGTGAAGAGGCAAATTACCTCCATTAAGCGGCATAGCTTCTGGAGAAGGCCCAGTAAGTAATCCTTTGCATAGGCCTGATTCTGCCCACTACAAGAAATTCCTAAGCTTTTTTCTCATGTAGCTTAGAACCTATAGATCAATTATCAGTTTAAGATAATTCACGTCAACATCGTCATTTCTGTTTGTATTTGATCTCCAGAACCCATTTTACGCGTTTGAACTAGAAGGTGCCGGCAGTACAGCAGAGGGAAGCACGCCCATCACCAAAGGCCTGGATCTTCACTTACCAGACTCCCCAGCTTGTCCTAATTGCTTTTATGCTAATCCAAAGCACTTGATGCACATCCCCTACGTTTAGTTTGCAGAGCTAGTCCGAATGACCCGCGGGTAAAGCATGAAAGAAGCAGAACATGAAGCCCAGCAACAGCCGAGGATGCTGCTGAACCACAGCTCTCTTGCTGGACTGGTCAACACGTCAACTCAGTAATAAGCATTAAACACTGAGGAAAATATTATCAGAATAAGTTGCACAGAGTTAGCAGTCAACTCCTACAGCTTGAAGTCATTAAATACAACTAGTCAAACCCTAGAAATTGTGTTTATAAAAAAACCTCCCCAAAAATTCATACAGAAACCACAATGCTTTAACATTTGTTACTGGAATGAAAAGGGGGCAGGGGGAGGCAGAAAAAACTCACCACTCCATAAAATAAAAAAGTTCAGACACTTTTCACAGGATGAAATGTTCCTCCCACATCCATTCAGTAGCAGTTTTTCTGTTATATTCCTTGGCTCGCTATCTGCTATGTCATTGCTGACACAAACCTACGCATTCCTCCAACACACCGTGGCAATAAAGCCAGGGAGAAACAGCTACGGCCATGCACAATGCTCATCTGTCCACAATATCCAGCCCTAGTGGTAGAAAGGATATGAGGCACTTGAAGTTCAGCTTATTTAAGGCAATGCAGAAGCCAAAGATTCAGATTTATGCTATCAAAGAGTATTTATTTACTCCTGTTTTAATAAAAATGAAACCAAAATGTTTGATTCAGTGTATTCTTACAGGAAAAAGTAAACAGATGGAAAGACACTAATCAGGTCCGGGGCAGCAATCTTTTCATTTGCGCATTCAGAGATGCATGAAATTCAAAGAAGTTCCAGGTTTAGAGTGGACTATGATACTTCACATTTCAAGAGTGTATAAACATTAAATCAGCCAAATCCCTAAAGCTGAGTGGCTACGGCTGCGGTCCTTCACCAAGAGGAGTGTTCATGCAGTGCTGTGCCCCAGCCAACAAATGAGGTTATGAAAGAGGTGCAAGCAATTGTCAGAGTTATCAAAAACATGAGTAAGAGACACAAAAACCCTCCCATGCCCCCACAGGCTTGAAAACATTTTTGTATCTATTTAGCCCTGACATCAGTGTGAGTCATTACTTGGAATCAAAAGAGATTAGGGGGGTTTAGATGTATTGTAGACACCTACTGAAAGAGCTTCATGCAGCACTTTGTGACTATGGCTTCTTGTTGCCTGCCCTTAGAAACCCAGATAATACTACGTTCCACTTAAAATTTGTTTGCTGTCTCTTCAGTTATTTATGTTGTTTCAAAATCTTTTTACTTTGGGGAATGAATAATAATAATAATAATAAAAAAAAGCAGCAACCTGAAAAATCAACTCCCAATGCTGTATTTGTTGGACATATGAAAAAGTGCAGCCTTCCCCAAAACCCAGAACTGAATTTAGATGCTGCTTTGACCTTATATCTCTTATGTACAATTGCATGTAAACGATGCTATTATTTCCAAGTACCTTATCATTTGTTCTAGGCTATATCTGTGTCCACAGAGATGAGCTGCATTTTGATTTTAAATTTTGGAGCAAAAGGTCAACTTGCATCAGCAAGAGAGAGAATTACAAGAGGACTGTGACTGAATGGGATCCAGTTTGTTCAGAAAGTAAATACATAGCTATACAAGAACTGCCTTTTCATTTCATTTCTATAAAGCAATAGCATGAAATGCAAGTCTGTTTTCCCATAACAAAATCATTTTGCTGATGCATTTTCTCATGCTTAGAATAATTCCTCATACTTTTTTATTCCATCTTCCAGATTAATTCAGGGAAATCAAGGGCGCCTCTGTCATCGGTCTTGCGGTTAAGATTTGTTTCACGTTAGCCCACTGTTTAGTTAGGATCTACATCACCTTCACTCAAAAAACCCCAACGTTGCAGTTGCTCACAATCTTAAGGAAAGAATTCCAATAACTACAGTTACTTCAGTAAAGTTCCTCTAGTGGAGGAAAATTCCTTCCCTCATGAGTTTCAGGATCCCCCTAGCTATTTCAGATATTCTCAGCTGTAGCGTCAGTGAGGCTGTTTCACTAATTCCACAGAAAGAAATTGTAGGCTTAGATGGAGACTCACCATGTTCATGAGAGCTCAGAGTTGAAAAATTACAAGTGTTCTGGATAAATCTGGCCACCCTTTCACGCTGCAGAAAAACAGAAGCAAAGCCTTTCAGCAGGGCAGCCCTAGACAGTGAAACCATTGAAGGGATTTCGTTATTTCTGCAGTACTGCACAGCAACAGTCGCATTTTTGGTCACCCAGGACAGTTAATCTATAGCAATAACCTGCAATTCCCCCCACCGTTTCTAACAGCCTATCCTATTCATGTTTTCTTCAATTGTCTGAGTGCAGAAACTAATGAGGATATGAATTAATTCTATTCACACACACATACTAAATACAAAATGATTAATTTTTTTTGATGATGGGAAAGCATTTTGTCTTTCCTACTGACAGCAATAAAAGGCTTACAACCAGATATCCTCAGATATGCGATTACCTTTAAGAATGCCATTCATTTTTCTACAGATAACCATTCATATGTTTAAAAGACACTTTGGTGATAAAAATGTTTCTGCCAAGAAGTTTTCTGTTAGAAAGTCAATGAAAAACAGAAACCATATATACAGTCACAAGTGCAAGGACTTACAGCAGCCAATACTTGGGAAAGATGGCTCCATGCTCATCACTTACTCAAGATGACCTTTGGGCATTAGTTCAGTCCGTCTGTTTTAAGGCAAGTAAGGCTGCTGCACTACCGAGCAATCCCTCAAAAAGATGAAGTTGACCAACTTCCATGATCACATGCTGGACTAAGTTTTTCTCAGTATTACCAAGAATCACTAAAATCTCTCTTAAGGAAGGGCTCTGTTAGTCAGAGTCCTTTGGGTTGAATTACTATGGGCTTACCATTTTCCACAAACATTACCTTAACTAACGAAGTGGTGAAATCCCTCTCTCCTGTTTACCCGGCTCTTATTCTCGTCTGGCTCAATGCCCTGATGCGAGGCTTGGAGAAGTATGCTACAATTACTGAGTGGATTATTTTTAACAGTTCCATCCCTTTCATTTCCAAGGATACATTGCTTCCTATTACTTGACAGATACTTCCTAGTACAATTTATGAGGGTAATTGGGGGTAAAAAGGAGTGTTGCTTTTCTAACCAAAATAATAACAGTAATCCAGGACCACTTCTGGACAGTCTGATGTAATGGGAGGGTGGAGCATGCAATTCTGTGGCACTAGAAATAGAAGAATCAGTTCTTATCTGATACAAATTCTTCAGCTGCATCTTAGACAAGCCTGAAAGTGTCATATAAGAGCTAATGCAGATGATCTCAAAGCCAGAAAGATCCACTAGAGTCCTATAAACTTACATTGAATCGATAAGATCTGCAGCCTTTTCTATCATTCAGCTCAAAAACTGGACGCAATGTTAGTCTCCAAGCATTGCACATTGGTAACCTACAGGGCAGTCAGCAATACTTTGCTCGGGTTCTAATTACAAGGAATTGGGGCAATTTACTGAGTTTCCTTATACTGCAAAATCCAACAGAAATTTGCATGAAAGCGTAGGCGTTAATTTGCTGATGTACTCTGTCTCTGCCTTGACTCGATGTCCCCTTGCTGCTTGGATCATTCTCCTAGCTGCAACCTCTGTTATTACTGCAAGAAGCACGCTTAAAGAAGTAACTCAATGTGAGCAAAATGTCTGTGTTCTATAGCTCTTGATCTACTGGTTTTGAGCTCATTTGTTGCCCAGCTCCACATGTATCTTTTCATAACCTTTGAAGACTTCTTTTTTTTTTTTTAAAACCTGGATTCTAAAACATCAAAATTTGGTATAATAACCTCCACTATGAGAATATGACATTTCACCTAGGTTTTGAACCCAGTGTGCGCAGCCTTGATACCAGCAGAATTTAATCAGCTTCGCTGCCAAGCACGGGTTTCAGAAATCAAACTGATTGAGCCTCTAAGGGATTGACTTAAAAGCAAAGTATGCAGGCCTTTTTATTTTAGTATGGCCGCAGGACCATAGGCAGTAATTGCAGCAACACAATATCAATATCAAAGGTTTCCAAACTCTCTTACAAACTGAATTAATGGTCACTGAGAAAGGTGTCAAGTTAAATTTAACTTTGAAATATACGTTGCAGAGGAGCTCAAAAAGTAGCTGCATATGCTGCACAAGGAGACATTTCTAATTATTCTACACATGTGCAGAAAAAGTATTCAAAAACTAAGAGAGAGAAATACAGTCTCTACATTGTACACTGAAATACAACTACATTGTAGTATTTCCTACCCCTTAGTTTGCCCTTTTTTCAAAGAGTGAAGTTTTTATAGCTATTTCACATCAATACAAACAAGCTCTATAAACTTTGTTTTTTAAGGGAAACTGGTTTGGGTTTTTTCCCATTGGACCCATCTTTTAGTGGCTGCTGAAATTCAGTTCACTGATAACTCATTGTGGCTGGTGTCTTCTCCTTCCTTCCATCTTCCGGAGATAAGGTGGGAGATCACTTCTAGCAAACAAAAGGCAAGAAAGGTGACGACTGCAGAAAGCCAGCACCAGTGCAACTATAGTGATACAATTACATAGGTGCATTTTCCCCCCTTCCCAATAGAGGCAGGATTAGTTCTTTAAATATTGTTGGTTTTTTGGTGGTGGGGTTTTTTTGGTTTTTTTGTTTGTTTGGGTTTTTTTGGGTTTTTTTACTAAAAGCTACGAAGTAGCTATGTTTAATGTAAACTCATCAGCTGTGAGTCTGCTCAGAGGAGTGAGAACACCACCTATGCAAAGTCCCATTTAAGACCTCCACTTGAAGCACACAACTCCTCCATGTTGACTGTGTGTTTGTAAATGTGAAGACACCTTATTTTAACCCACTGAGTTTAAAAACTCTACTTCAAAATAAAATCTACATTCCAAAAAAACCCACTGAATGCATCTCATCCAATCTCCCCCCCCCCCCCAACCCAAAACCAAGAAGGCTTTTACAAACAGACTCTACAGGCTCGGAGATGACTGACCCTTATCTTCACAAGTATTTTGGCATCTCAAAGATACACGCTAAGAACCTGCTTTCCTCTGACAAGCCCTAAATCCAGTCAGGCTGAAGACCCAAGTCCTACTAGTGGCTACACAGACCTAGTTGTTTAGCCTTCCCCATGCCTTGACAATCCTACTTGTCGCCTACATACCCAATCCTGGAATATTTTTTAAATTTCACCTAGTAAGGCTAAGTCAGAAGATTAAAAATCAGTGTGGAAGTACCTTGTATTATTAGCCATTAACATTCCTGTGGAAAGCTGCATTTCTTAGATTATCTTCTTGAACTTTTACCCTCTTATTGAGCATTTTCAAGTTGAGATCAGCTCTTATAGGCACTTCTCTAATTTCCTTGTCATTGAGCTGAACCTTTGATTGAGGATGACAACTCTTCCAAGGACAATTTAAAACTGACACTTCCGGCCAGCAATTGCCAGTCACCCCTTCATATGCTCTAGTCATGCATTCTGCAGAGCTGTGGGGTTTTGACTTAACCTCATTTCACTTCTGACAGTCTTTACAAAGGAATTATTTGCAGTTGCTACAACGTGTGATGGGTTTGAACTTAGGTCAGGGAGATTGAATTAAAGCAGAAGGCATCCTCATGCTGAAATCATACCAACTTTTCCAAATAAAATGACTTACACACACACCCCGAAGGACTGAATAATGCAAGAGGTGTCTTTTGTGATGGGGATTTTCTTCTCCTGAGAACAGGTTATGCTTTCCTGTCAAAAATATCTAAAGGTCACGGGCATCACAACCTACAGCAATTCATTTCAATCTATGAAAAATGCTTTACAGTCTCCCCCTCCCCACCCCCACTAAACTAATTTCACAGCTTAAACTTGGCTGCTATTTTTCCAGCTCATCTACTCACTTCATAGGCTATACGTGTTTTGTGCTGCACCTCCTGACATCAAATCACACAACCCCAGGTTCATTTGTTTGCTGTTAGGTGATGAATACAAAGGTTAGATGGCTACAAAGATGTGTTTTCTAAACGTTTGGACTTAACACGCAGCTCCACTGGTACCCTGTAGACCCAGGGATGCATCATTAGCACCAGAGCAATGCTGTTTCTTTGGAAGACGTCATAAAAAGAAGCATCAAAACAATTTGCATACTATCAGATGAATTAAGCGCAATAAGGTTAGATCAGTTCAATCTCATCATCCGCAGCAGTGAAGGCAACAGTGGCTGAACCTACAACCAGATACTGTCATCAGCGCAGCCCCGACACCAGAAGTAACACACAGTGGAAACCTCGTTTAAGAGGGGGCAAGACTCAGCACTGCTGAACTCTAGACCTGTTCACCGCTGTGAGCTGATGGTCGTATTTGAAAGAGCACATCTGAACAGTCAAACTCCTGACAAGCGCTGCTGCACCCGAGACTGCTTCCTCTGCCTCTCCAACCTCTGGAGTACCATCTCCGGCACACGGCTCCGCTAGCAGAGCTGCGGGGCATCCGCTCCACAGGCGGCTGGGTGCAGCTGCCTCGCTACGTGAGCACAGCCTGTGCTGGCCTCCTGCACTACCCGTCCTTGACAAAATCATAGAGGACACTGTAGTCCCTTGCAGAGCCTCACGCGACCCTGAGGAACCGGTGTCACTCACTGCCTCTGTGAGGATACCTGGCTCTGCTCTCTCCTGCTGCCAATGCAGAGGCCACAGGGACACTTGATCCTACAGTACTTTAAACATGTAATTTTTTTCCGATTACATCTTTCTGTCTTGTGAGGGCAAGCCATAGGTGTTTAACACAGAGATGCCACCCTCACGTGAAGCCAGAGTTACAGAAATAATCCAAGCATTTTATTACAAACGAACAACCCCTTCACCCCACCCACAAGTACCACACTTTTACAACAGGCTGTAAAGAAAACAAGATGCTGACTTCCCTAACTTCACCTTGCTAACAACTACTGCAAGGTGCAGGGCAGCATCTAAACAAACAAAACAACCATTTCTGGATCTCTTTAAAGTCACTATGTGGATCATTTCTTTAAAACCCTAACACGAATCCCTAGAGCAGCAGAACAAACAATGTTGGAATCTCAAGTGGAGCAGAGGGAGTGACTTTAGAAGGTAATAATGTGTCTTACTGGAATAAGCTGTTCAGTGTTACACCAAAATGACTCACTCCTTAGCGCCGTCACACACAAAGTGGTGCAAATTTCAGCTTCCTATCCCATAGAAAACAGAGCCTCTGAGTACGAATATTTTGCCTTTAATTCCCAGCCTGCAAGGAAGAATGTCATTGACAATGTGACTATGAAAAAAACCCACAAAACACTCCACACGCACTGCATTACTCAGATTTGTTCTCTTCATGCATTCAAAGTTAAACAAACATCTCTGTGTTTCCCTCCTGTTATCTCAAAGTCACAGGAGCGAAATCTGGAGTCTTCTCTGGCTCCTCCATCAGCAATAGATGCACAGCTCTTCATTGCACTCCCTTAACAATACAAACTTGACTATTCCCAATAATGTGCAAACAAGATTGGACCCAGCTCCCAGTTTACCTGCCGGAGTGTGTCTTTTTATTTTCCAAAACGAATATATATTTATTTGTACCCAAGTTCTCTTACAAGACAACTACACAATGTAAAAATAGAAATATGAATTCAGATGCAGTTTCCACCTCATGCATATTGCAAATAAGCATTCCAAATTTTAAAGATTCCACTTAATCTAATTAAGTATTAAAAGGGATTGTTCCACTTTAACTTGCCAAAACTACTAACTCACATTTTCTGTTTAGTTTACTTTCTTGTGAATACCAGAAATACTTTCTTACAAAAACCAGTACAAGCTCATCATCTGTAAAAGGCACAGTTTCTTCCTGGTGTAAAAATAAAGCTGACAAAGGAATCCATTTTTTAGAAAATGTCACTACAGGATTTATCACTTTGCCTCATTTTTTTCCCCACAACTAGCACAGATTTCTCTTTTTCAAGGTTCAATTCTAGCATCCCGCGCAATTAAAGTCTGGGGATTGGGTTGTGTTGTGGGAGTTTTTTTAAACACTAAAGCAGTTTCTTATAGTAACTAACATCAACCTTGGGTGCAGACAAGAATTAATAAAACCTCTGCAGTAAAAATACTGCATTTTAATAGCAATCAAATTAGACTGGTCTCATCTTAGCTTGGACTTGTCAACATTACACACAGAATGCCCACTGGCTGTGTTGTCAGTTTACCCAAGTAAGTGTCCTTCCTCTGTCCACATGAAAGACCTTTCTCACTCACCTGGCGAAGCAGGAGACCTCTGCCTGCCCAGGGAAGAATCTGCAACTCCTTTCATCGACAGCTGAAACACTGATGAGTGTTTTACCTGTCGTTATATAAAACTGTTAACACATGTTTCCATGCTACTTATAAATACAGATCTACATATACAGACTAAATTAACATAGTCTATAATAAGCCTCACTAATCCACCAGCTAAGAACAGATTGACATTTAAAACTGTCAAGAAAAGTCGATGCCTGAAAAGGATTTATCTGCAGAAGCCCAAACTTTTTCAGTTGCTCAGGATCATAATAAAAGACTATAAGGAAGAAACAAAGACCTGGGAAACCTTGACTCAACTGAAGTCAATAACAGAACTACAAAACCTCAGAGGAGTCAGGATTTTGTTCCTGGTACTTCGGGCTGTGCCCCGAGCCAGCGCACACAAGCAGCTCACAATCCTCTGCTCTCCCTCTCTCCTCTCATCGCCTGTTTGTGTGTTTCAGAGTAGCATGAGACACGTGCCTGTGCTTAGGCATATAAATAGACTTCCAGGGGCCATTCACCTGTTTAACTACAGCAGGTACATATGTATTTTGCTCGCTTGAGGACTGCTGTCCCTTCAAGGCAGACATCTTACCGTATAGTCATACAACATCCCACCAAGACCACCAAAAATCCCATGGGACCAATAATAACAAATTGCATGCCTAAGAAATGCCAACGTAGCTTCCCTTCCCTGTGAAGATCTTCAGTGCAAAGACCGCCTTTGAATTGTGTGGGAATAATACACTGACCCAGGCCTTTACGTGATGCTATAATATAAATAATTTAAAAATCTAGCCTGAGATAATTAGACTGCATCCTGGGGGCAGGACTTCCACCACTGCTACTCCCAGCAGTCAGAGCTAACCTTGCATGACCCCAGAACACCCCTGACTTCTCACACTTCTTTCACATCTGGGGTTCTCCACCCTCCTCCGATTTCTGCCCCCCCCCTCCACTACCACTTACAGATTTTTTCCTGAAAAGCAGTTCTCTCCATACACAGATCATACACTAGAACTGACTTACAGAAGTTTGATTTTCCAGTTAACCCCACAGCACTGAAAGAAGGTTTTGCTATTGTTTTCTGAAGTACTCAGTTGAGCTCCTTGGTACTACCATCCTGCATATAGCCTTAGATTAATGTCTTTTCTACTTTTTCACTGATGAAGGAGTTGTCAAATAAACGTGCCCTTTAGCTAGCTGTCAGGGAAAAATAAAGCCTCCTGTGGCATTCAGGAAAAATAGCACAAAGCAGAAAGCAGGATTTTGTATCCCAAAGTGGATAAATCTATATTAGCTGAAAGCTGACTTCCATTTGAAACAAAAAAGCAGTTCCCCACTGAAAACCTCAAATCCTTTGCAAACACATTGTTATTCACAGAAGGTCCCACTATCCAGCAGTACTAACCTTAACTTTTCTGCTCCCTCCAGCTGCTTTACCATGCCCGTATCCTCTGCAAAGGACACAGCACAGCCTCCCTCAAAAAGCAGGAGATATTTTCATGCTGAGCAGGCCCACTGAAGCTACCACAAGAAACGATGGGCTCTGTGCTCCCTTCACCACCAAAAACAAAGCTAAAATGAGGGCGTAGGCAGAGCCAGCTCCTCAGCAGGCTGAACCAGCTTAATTCCTCAGCTGATACAACGAGCCCAGGTGCACATCAGCCCAGGCACACCCAGGGCACACAAACCCCCACCGAAGACACTCTTATGACTCTGTTTTTCTACATTTATATTTTATACCAAAGAGAAGCAGCATAACTTGTCCTTTGCTGCTCACTGAAGTTTGAGAGGAGCCATAATGCAGAGCTTACAGAGGACCTGCCTAAGGAAGAGTGACAAATTTGGGGAAAGGGAGTTAAGAGCCCAGGGGAGCACTCCCTCACGAGCACCCTGTTTCTTGATGCTTCTTGAGGCCAGGGCTCCAACCACTGCAGAACCATTTCTTTGAATATTTCCAGTATTTCCATATCCTATACCATCAATGTAGGCATTCAATTCAAGAGGTAATGGGCACAAATTTGAATATAGGAAGTTCTATCCGAACATGAGGAGGAACTTCTTTCCTTTGAGGGTGGCAGAGCACAGGCAGAGGCTGCCCAGAGAGGTGGTGGAGTCTCCAACTCTGGAGACATTCAGAACCCACTTGACACCATCCTGTACAACCTGCTGTAGGTGGACCTGCTCTGGCAGGGGCGTTGGACCAGATGATCTCCAGAGGGCCCTTCCAACCCCTAACATTATGTGATTCTGTGAATGTATTGCTAAAATCTTCTCCCTCAGTTTCCTCTGAAGACGAGAACAGCAGGAGAGTTGGGGACTTTGCTTCTGCTAATGCAGCCTGATCCAACTGCACTAGAGACCCCTAATGCTGCAGAAACAAACTGTTCTCAAAGCAAAGCAGAACTGCATGAGGAAGGGGACAATGAGTTGCAGACCCTCTGTGGACTGCCATCAGGAAGTACAGAGTCAGACATTTCACACTGGTGCTCATAATAAATAAAATTAGCTGAATTTTTTTTTTTTACAACTGTCAATTTGAAACTATTTTGCTATCATCCAACTTGCACCATCTAGCCCTAATTAAAAAGCAATCTAGGTAACTGCAAATGAGAGAACAACTTTTTTTGTAGCGTATACTCCCCGTGAACATAAAAATTAGCAGATGTTTTCGCAACTAGTTATTTCTTTATCTGTAGCACTACTTTGCTGCTGGAGGACATTCAGAATCAATCCGTGCTTTTACCAGATGTCTGCAAAGTAGTAGCTACTCCTTGATCCACTTGACTTCTTTAATGCCTCAGGATACATTCAGCATACATTTGGTAAGAGGCATTTGTATTGGTTCTATGGTTTTATGCTGATCATCGTCCTGCTTGTTGTCATAAATAATAGGGTACTCCATAAGAGAGGTGATTCTGGGTAACAAGACCAAGCAACTGGAAAAGATTCCCCCTAGAATAGGTTTTCAGATTTAAACAGAGATATTGGTTAGACTGTATGTATTTGCAAACCTATTTCTTTAGGCAAAGATTAGAAAGGCAAGGAGAATCACAAAGTCAATTTTAACAGTGAATATGCACTTAAAAAGCACATTAAATTGTATCCTTGTCTGCAGCTCGTGTATTTCTCCAGTGCTTAAGACGACTGAAATCTGGATAAATTATTTTAGAACTTGAAGGAAGATTTTAACTGCTGGCAGATTTCAGTGAAGTACTCATCTGCACTTGCATTGCACATGAACAGGAGGGAGGGAGAGGAACTGAAAGGACTGTACCTTTAACTTTGTATCTTGAGCCCCAAGCAAAAATATATACGAAACAGATTGCACACATCTGACTCTAAAAGCTTCTCCCCTGAACCCTGCTCATTTCAAATGCAAAAATATCTTGAGCGCCTCCATTAAAAGCATTACTACGGTAAAACAACACAAGGGGAAAAAAATGCAAATGGACTGAAATCTCCGAGGTTAACTAAACAATTGTCTGAGAGACCAGCCAAGGTGTTTTTCACTAATTTGAAAAAAAAAAAAAAAGATGCAGCTTTTGAATAACGCTGGAAAAGTCTGGCCATTTCACTCCTTTCCAGACTCAAAAATTGAACGCAACATCTGACAACAGCTGTGAAGCTCTGCCAGAGTCAGCATCTAGCCCTGAGGTCAGGTCTGTGCCCAAGCTGGCGGCCCTCGGGTGACACGCAGAAAGGAGCTGGGGCACAGGCAGCAAAGCACTTTGAGTTCAAAGGTTATAAAGCATGTATGGATTCTTCAAAAGCTTCATTGCACTGAATGCCTTGGGAGACATTTGTCACTTGTTTCTTACCTCCCTTAGAGAAAGGAGAGGGTAAAACATCACCACGAAACCTAGAGGAAAGAACAGAAATAGCTGCTTGTGTGTGCAACTCATACATCAGCCTTTATTTTTATTTTCCAGACTGCTGAGGAGGCCAGGGACGGAGGTGAGTATATTGAGAGGCCACCCTTTTGTGCAGCTGCATATTGGAATTGATGAGATAGACCTCAAAATGGCAGATGGGTGCCTGTAGCTATTTGATACATTCACTGAATGAATAATAAATAAAATGGCAACGCAGTGGCATTTAAAGGGCCTCAGACTCTACCACCTCCCAGAGAAACAGGCTACGCAACTTCAGATGTTTCACAACAGAAAGCTTTCAAATTCTCAAGGCCTTGTTTTACTGTTAGGACTGGGCAGAAATTGATGAAGCAGAATTTCAGTTTCTGCTGTGGAGAAATGTTCCTTTTTTTGCAGGGATAGCCTCACCAGAGCTTTCATGGGATTTATAAGCTTTCCAGGAAACGGTGCTGCTCCGGCTGTAATTAACCCAGCATACACGTAAATGTCTTAGACTTGTGCGATAACGAAAAGCAGCAAAGACAAGCCACAGCAGCTTCACCAAAAGCCTATTCCACTGCAACCAGTGGAATAATTTAAATTACATTCTTAATACATGCATGTATTATCAGAGATGCTTTTCTTCTACATGTTGTAGGAGGATGGAGCAATGACCATAAATACAGGCATTAAATGGGCTCCTTTCTATTATTAGAGGGACGAAATTATACCAGCAAGTTGGGTCTATTTAATATACATTATAGTGCCTGTAATAGAGCCTGGTAAATCCTAGCCAAATACGAGCTCATTGCCATCCCCTTAATATCAGAGCAAATATCCTCCCAAAGAAGCTGCAGCTGCTACTCCTGAGGTGGTTCATAAAAACTCATAGCAGCCTCCAACTGTAAACACAAATATGCCACTTGGTTTTGCTACAGATTTACTCCAGTAGCCTACCAAAGACATTTGCTGTGATGACAAATGCCACTGTCTGATAGCAAAGACACGGCACCTAACAAAACACAGGTGTGACTTGCCAATTTCATTTAAAAACCCCAAAACAATAGACTATATTGATCCTTGGATTCTTTTGAAGATATTTAAATGAAATTTTACAAATAAGATCTTATTTAATCCACATTACTTTCATCACTAAATTGCTGCTAGCTAGGCTTGAGGTAATAGCTGTGATACACCATGATGTTCATGCTATTCCAATTAAATGCAGATATTTTTAAAAGAATTGAGTGGTACCTTGCAAACCAGGCTAATTTAGAGGCACAACATCATCATTCAGCTTTGCAGAAGTTGGACACTGCCTGGTCTCTATCTGCTTTTCGTTCTGTGACAGAGAACAGGACATGCCAGCTGATTGGCTGATTTGGATTACTTTCCCTTCCCTACATTTTGTGTATCAGGAGAAAGCTACTCTGAAGTGTGTCCTGCTGCCCTGTCCAGGGAAGGCCAGCACTGGGCACTGCTGCAGGAGGCAGTAGGACCCTCAGGTGACAGCTCTCCACACCACCAGCCGGTATCTGTACCCCAGGGATGTGCCCAGGTTCATGAAAGAATCACAGGACTTATATCACAGGAAACTGGCAGCCCTAAGCGGTGATTTACAGAAGCTAAGCCTGATCTTATTCTCGGCAAAGTCAATTAAACAATTATTTTCGCTTTCCAAGGGAAGAGCGGGTGCAGCAGTCTACCTTGATGATGATACTGTCACAGCAAGTAGATGGTATATTTGCAATACAGGGAAATATGTCATGTTTCCTTTGCCAAAGCTGCTCCCAACAGGCGTTTCCACCACCAAACAAAAATGTACTGGATACAGTATCTCTTCAAGACTTTAAAGATCCCCTTATTTTCTGCCAGAAATAACTCACTTATCTGGAAAATAAAAGGTTATTGAGGGCACAGAGCACTGTACCGGGCAGGCTTCCTCCCAAACACAAAGTAAACACAAGCCCACCCAGTCCCTGTCCCCTGGACAGGCAGCTAGCCAGGCATCTGCAGCCAAAAGCACGTCTGTGGGGAGATACTACTCAGTGCACACAGCCACAGATCTCACCTACCCAGCCTGCATCGCTTTTCCTGTCAACGGCTTTGAGGTGTGCAGCCCTTAACGTGCGTGGTAACATGTATGTCTGCAGCACGCTTGTGTCCCCACTCAACTTCCATCCTGGAGGCCAACAGATGTAACACATAAGGTCAGGTATTACAAACCTTATTTGAAAGACTCATCTTCTTAGAGACTTACACATATAAGCCCACACGACTCACTTTTCCTTCAGGGAGAAAGGGTTTTGCCCGTGGATTTCTCTCTTTAGGAGATACTGCATACAAATCACTTTACTTTTGGCATAAACGTATCTGCAAATTCATTTATTCGTTCTTAAGGAAGTCATCTTCTCTGCTACAGAGATTCCCAAAAGGTCAGACTAGCAGTAGTAAGTGGGAATGCAGCTAGCTGGAAATGACCTAACATCATAGGAAAACCTGCAGGACAGAAGAACCCTCTGTCTTCCTCCTCAGCCTTCCAGAAACTGTGATCCTAACGGCTTGGCTCAGATCCTCCCAAAACCCTTCCATCAGTCCCCTTTCTATAAAACAAATAAAACTGCCTGTCTTGGCAATATTTAGCAAAATTTTTCCTAGACATTGCATCTTGAATGAGATGAAACTATACAACTGTTTAGATAACAGAGAGAGTCCTGGCAATGGCTTAATGCCTTATTGGGCCCTCTGCCACAAGTTACCGTGGTCTCAAAGGGGATCAAGGATTTCTGCCATAGCTTCCAGCACCAGAAGCCTGAACAAAGACCATTACACATGAAAAAGGAAACTACTAGAAATTCTAGTCCAATAGAAATTCTTAGGAAAGATGCAGCACTAAAGATGTGCCTTTCTGGCTTCTCTCCTGGGAAGATTTTCCCATGCTTCACCTTTAGGACTAATCAATTCTTTATGTAACAGAAATAAATTAAATAACTGTTTACCTAACAAGTAATCTTTTTTTTAGTCCAGAGTAACAGATCAAATGAAGGTTATGACTGTGCAGAAATCCCAGAGAAAACTCAGACTTGCGCACTTATCCCAGTCCTGGGGACCAGCAGGCCAGACCAGAAGTGCCTGCACAGCGAGGTCCTTGAAGCAGGCAGCGTCCAGCAGCCCCAGTGCCGCACATGCAGTGGGACGGAGCCAGCAGCCGTCCTGGCCCTGACACAGCCTGGGTGACAGCCAAGGCCGGTCTGGTCACGGGACCGAGATCCCTGTGCCAGCCACACTCGCAGAGCCCCACTGGGCTCTGTCAGCCCCTTCAAATACACATTCAGACACGATATAACCACACTTGCATACGTTATGAAAACTGGACTGTACAGATGATGTGCATTTTGCACACTAATTCAGTAACTGTGTTACAAGCTTTATATGGTTTGCTTCCTTTAATGCAAAATCTGTCCCTAAGGTCTTAAAGCCCCCATAACCAAAAATGTGTAGCCATATCTTGGGAAGCATTGCAAAAAATCGTACTGACAGCTTTTTTAAAGGTCACTATATATGACACCAAAAACTCTACATTGGTAGAGTGTTTGCTGCTTGTTTCACTGCTAAATTAATAACCATCTCCTACATTGCTTCAGGGATACAACGTCACAAAGACCCCACTGGCTTTTCACTATTTGGGGATATAATGCAGATCATTAATGGCCCAATATGCACTCGGACCTACCTGTACAAGCCCTGTCTGCAGGACCAACTGCACCAAACCCCTAGCTGGGAATGTGGACTGGTGACAAGCAATGTCAGCAGAGGGCCCTTAAATCGAGTCACTTGCACCGTGGTCTGAGACTCATCCCAAAGCTGGTTCACCTTCAAGGCACAGCATAAAGCCCAGACTTCTGCTGGGGCAAGGCGAGGGGACATATAGATCTGTTTACAGCAGGATGTCTGTTCGGCTGTACTTGACTTACTCTTAAAGGCACTGAACTAAATAGAGTGTTTTTTGTATTTAACTGAGTTGGTTCCAAAATTTAAAAAAAGACAATCACCTTGAATATGAATCCTGGAGTCTATTTGAGCCTATGGACAACAGACTCAATTTTCTGCGTACTATGAAATAAATAATACACTTAAAGTTCTGATTCCTATTGATTTTAGTGAGCACTTATTTCTATGGATCTAAATGCCTAAGAAGTTTTGCAAATTAGGTCCATTCACTCAGGTTATAGAGTTGAAGATTTTGGTTTGAACTATCAGATGGCAGAATCATA
The DNA here is from genome assembly GCA_013398295.1 of Chionis minor. NCBI lineage: Eukaryota > Metazoa > Chordata > Aves > Charadriiformes > Chionidae > Chionis > Chionis minor. The sequence continues at coordinate 12,847 of VZSF01009054.1, read as the reverse complement.
ATTTTTACATGAAATCACAGAAATTATCTTAAGTATAACAGTTTTAATTTAAATATTACAAAAAACTTTCTGTAAGATAAGGTAAATGTTTAAACACTCTACAATGTCATTTTTTTTACTCCAGAATTAAGTAGAGCCATCTGGCATTTCAGGTGGCCGCGGGACTTCAATGGATTGTGCTGAATGACTCCTGCTGTAGCCATGTTTTCCACAGAAAAGTAATGTTTGTGACATTTAACCTGCAGATATTTAGCTTTTATCCCTTGGAATGCAGAGTCATCATTACTTACTGTCTTATCCATGCCAGGAAGTTTTATTACTACACAAATAAGTTTCTCAGTACTGGTGCTAAAAGTCACCAAATGCACTTCACAAATTCTCCCAGCAGTGGTGCAAAGCAGCCAGTCTTTGCCCAATTATCAGTCTTTTCCCACTATAACCCATTGCCCAACCAGCTCATTCGCCACAGAAGAAAGGAGAGTCAGAACTTCTACCTCAGTCTGCTAAAGCCTTCAGAAAAGGATTATTGTCTTTCAGCAACAAAGTAAATGTGCATTCAGGATTGCTGGGCTTAACTCTTGGCTATAGTCAAAGCTTTGCGGGTCATAATGACCAAAACGCTCAAAAGACTGCATTTCATTTCACCTTCCTTAAAACAGGAGCGATATCTCTCTACATTACAGGCTTTCTACAATAAGCTCGTTAGCTTTCTAACTTACTTTAATGAGAATTGTCAAGATTTTAAAGCCTCACCATATCAAAATCCAACACTGCAGATATTCAAATTCCTATTTAAACCGAGAAGCTGCGAATTTATTGGGGAACAAAAACGTTTTGATTATTCAAAAGTACCTAATATTTGGGGTTTTTTTAAACAAGCATACTAATATAATCTAAAAAATGTTGATAATTTTCACATCAGAACCGTTTACTGAAATTGGCATAGCTCCATGAAGTGCATGATTAAGTGGAGAAACAGTCAGATAGGAAAATTTTCAACCACATTTGTGCAGAAGAGTGAGGTAACTGAATATCAGTTACATTCAGATATATAAACATTCAGATGCTACTTCAGCTGAAGCTGCTCTTAAGGAAACATAGCTAGATGCTTTGTTTTGAAGCCATTCAATAGTAGAGTTGAAAAGAGACAGGTTTCAGATCAAAACCAACCCAAAATTAAAAATTGAAAGTCTTGTCAGAAAATCTGCAACATTTAGCAGAATTTAAGCTTTTGATGGAGGAAAAAATGCTTACTTTTGCAGAAAGAATATTTTCTGCAGAGCGGCATTTTCTTTCAGAAGAATTTCTCAGAGGAAGGGTCCCAGCCAATATTGTCTTCCCGACATCCAGCCGATGATGATTCTACAGCTGCAATAAGTATTAAAACTGTGACTCCCAGGGACTAGCAAAGGTACTGCATCTTCTTGTTCACGTTACAAAATCAAAATAAAGAATAAGAGAAGGCGGTTTTAAATTCATAGCCACTTTAAAGGTCACAGAAAGTATTATACTAATACAAGATTAGCTAATTATATTATCTATGGAAAGCATTTGTTCTGGGAACAGAGGTTAGACATAACTACAATTGGATGTGTCTATGACAAATCTAGAAATTAAACAAAGCTCCCCTAAAGTCAAAGCCAAGATTTATTTTTTTTTACCATAAAACCACTCTGTACATGCTGTCCTGGCAGAAAACCTCCTTTCCATTACGTATTACCCTGTGAACTGCTACTGGGAACGTTAATACCTCTCAGCGTCGTGCCTAGAGCTGAGCAACCAGTGGATGCTGAGATTCCAGCTGAGTTGGTGTCCAGTGACAAATTCAGGCCCTGTGTATACAGATGAGCTGTGACAAATAAATAAAATTATTCCATTTCAGCTAATTTGAGGGATAAAATCTCCCCAAAAGAACCAAGTTAGGAGCAACAGAAAGAAAAGTATTGGCTTAGTTTAGGTTTAGTAAGGAATTTGCAGCTCTTGTGTCCTGGCAAAGCTCCACGTGTCCATAGTTTCAGAAGGCGATTGCACACTTCTATATGAGCTGGTTGGTGGGAAAAGCTGTCATAATTTTAGGTTTCTTCTGATTTCTAATTGAACACTTCTAATTGTTGATATTCATGAAGTGGGGGAGTGTCCAATTATATAAGCAATATGACACAAGATTCTGATTACCTGTGGTTTGGTCATCAAAGCATTCAGGATCTTTGGCAGCGGATGCAGAAGTTTAAATAAAAATGTCATGGCTTATGTCAGAAAAGCATCTTCTGCTAGATTTCCTCTCTTTACATAATTTAACTTCAAAGCATTTTAAAGGCCAAGCTTGTCAGAAGAGGTTGATTTTAAAGGTTGAGGGGGAGAGGTTGATTTTGCAACAAAAAAAATTACAGCTATAATTAGGCATTACACTAAGCCCATTCTTGCTCACGGTGACTGATAAAAAGTCATTACTGATTGTTGAAGGACTGAGTACTCCAAAGTCTTCTAATAAAGAATCAACTTTATGTAATGGGGGAGATAAGACTATGTTAAGCAGCCCTGAAAATTAAGGGCAACTCAGAAAAAATCTTCCACGGAAGGTCAAGTATAAGAGAAACATGATGTGTCTAAACCTAGTTAGTCCCTGAGCAGTAGCTTTGCTTTTCCTTGCGGCACATGTGGTCATTTATACTGGGAAGAAGGGATACACCGTAGCAACTGATCTATGTTTTGTATTCTTTTTCACAGCCATTATCTAAAAAGTCGAAAATAATGCAGAACCACATTCAAATCCAAATCTTCAGGACTTGCCAGCTTAAAAAAAACCAAAAAACCAACAACCAAAACTTATAAAAAAGACTCAAAAAAGTATTCTAAGCTTAATCAGCAACTCAGGAAGTAAAGAAGCTATTGTGACCTGCCCCACAGTGCTCTCCACTGAGCCTGCAACACTGCCCCGAAGAAAGAAAAATCAGCAACAATTTTTTTTTTTCAGATCACATTCTACAAGAGGAAGAAGGCCAGAACAGGTGCTGCTTGCTTCCACGTGCAGCAGGGCTACCGTCTGCCTTTAACCAATCTTTAGCTCTCTCCAAGTAAAATTCCAATTTAAAAGGGACCCTGGCAAATCCTGGTCACCTTAAAAAAGTGAGTATGTGTGGGGAAAAATGATAGTTGTGATGTGTGTTAATCACTCTGCCATAACTTTTGCCACGTCCTACTCCCTTTGTGCCACTCTTGTAGTCCATTACACAGAGGCGAAACCTTTTTTGGCTGGGACACATATGGACTCTGGCTGTCCTGCAGGTGAGAGGTATTGCTGGGACCAAAGCAGTGCTAACCTTGACTTGATGCAGAGCCAGGCACAAAGAATCTGGGATCCTAATGTCTATTTTTCCCCAAACTTCATTTCGACACATGTAACTGTAAAGCAGAAAATCCAGCAAATAGGGCCCGCTTGTAATATACTTTCTTTACATTCATGAGATCTGTGTCACCTACAGCCTTCTCCCCTACAACACACACATTTTCTTCATTGTTTCCATTCTGAGCCAAAACAGTTGAAGTCTGAGCGTGTTGCTTAGCAATACAGGAATAGAATAAGGTATACTTAAAGTGTTCCTCCTCTGCCAGATGTCCTGTAGCGGCCTTTACTAGAGAAAAATTGACTTTTCCATTATCTTCTTATTGTTTCCATAGCAGTTTCTCCCCCATTCCCATGGCATTTGCTTTAGCTTTCCCCCCCACCCCAATATTCTCACATTAACCTTTTCTTAGACACAGCATCTACTCTCACCCCTCTCATATACCGAATACATTTCTCAGCTGTAGGCTTTTTGATGGCAATTTTCCACCTCATTCTCAGATGAACTAAATTCATTACAGATGTAAGCAAACAAATCTGGAACGTTGCAGGACAATACCTGCAGAAGAAATAACCTCTGAAAAAGTAAAATACTTCCTTTATCTCTTTTAGCCCATGTTCAGTTGACTTTGTGGTGAAAAACTGCCTAACAGAAAGAAAAATAAAAGGTACTTGAATCCCATTTTTGCAGTTCAGAAACCAAAAAGCTTTCTTTCTCAGCAAAATCCCTGACTGTTAATTTCAAAGGTGTATAGAAATGAAAGCTGTATTGTACTCTCTCTCCATTTTGGTGCCTGATATTCGTATAAGGTTCACAACAAAATTAACAGAACACATAGGAGTCCCTGAGACTAATCTTTCCTACACAGCATTAGCTTCTGGAGACCTCTCTCTGAGGACCGGGGGTGAATCTTTCAGGCCCATTTCTTGAGGAAAGCCATGCTGTATGTCTGTTGAGATCTTGTCTTGTTCTCTTTGAGAGCGGCAATGAGCGTTTGTACGACTGGTGTTCTGAGGTTTGTTACCAAGTGCAGGTACAGAACCAAAGCTCTGCCTTAGCTGCAGGTACATGGCGTAACACATTAGCCTACTATTTCCCCCTCTATCACCACAAAACAGACTGGAGAGCGTTGTTGGTGCATTCAGGCTGCAAGCCTTCTTTAGTTTCTGTTGTGGTGCTTATTAGATTTGTGGTGTCAATAATCACGTTAGCGCAAATGGTTAAGGGACACTTTCCTGAAGAAATATCACTGCTCAGGAGGGAATTATCCATATCTAATTACAGTTCGTGCTGCTGCTGGACATTCCCTTTGCTCTGCTGTCTGTCCACTGTCATCTTGTTTTAAAACACACTGACTGCGCTTTAGGCATTGGATCGAGTCTTTGGAAATCAAGGCTCCATTTATAAATGTGGCAGCCTATGGTCAGTTGAATGCGTGCCGCAGACCAGCCGTGGAGATGGTGGGCAGAGAACTCCTCAGATCCTCCCAGGGAAAGCTGGGAGCCGTAAGCGTCACCAGAGGGCTCTGGAACAGCAGTCCTGTGTCGTCCCTGCTGGGCCATGGTTCACCCCTGCGTTTGCTCCTGTGGAAGCTTTCCCTTTTCTGGCTCTTTGTCCTGCCTTGTCCAGCAATGAGCTGCAGCCTGCCAGGAATCACAGCCTGCGCAGATCCTCGTTCCAAGCAGCATGATCCCGCACGGAGGCGAAGGCCGGAGCAGGTCTTGGCCCATGCGGTCTCTGTGGCGAGCACCAGCTTTGGCGTATCCGTAGGTAGGCACAGTGCCTAGAACAGCGCAGTCTTTGCATAAAGCGCGTGTGGATGGAGTGCTAATGACAGCTAATGAGTGCGTGGAGCAGTCTGGGGATGCAGCAGAGCCTGCTTCAGCAGCACAGTGAGTAACATCAGGGGGACTGGTACTGAAACGCAGCTCTCTGCCACTACAGCCAGACAGATGATCTGAGCAACACAGCGTGGTATAGCAAGATCGTTCTGTGCAGGCTCCTACAGCAGCTTTAATTGCAATTGCTTTAAATTTGTAAAGAGCCTGGAGGCTTGAGGTCCCACTCATGAACATTCTGGCAAAAATCTCCCAGGCCTGGGCTACTTCCAAAACACTCACATCTCTGGCATAATCAGGTTCTTAGCCTGTATTCACCCTGACTCTAACCAAGAAAATAATTATATAAGATTTTTTTTTTTATATTGCTGGCATGACACTTATATCTAAACATTTTGCGGCTTGAGATATGTTTTCATAAACGCATCAATCATCCAAATATTTTTGTCCAAGGATTTTTCAGGAAATACAATGAGTATCAAAGATCACGCTGTTCAACAGAAACCATTTTAATATTAAAGTCTCATAAATTCCTCAATGAGTAGTGCTGCCTAGATTAAAATCAAAACCCAGATAAAAAAAAAAAAGTATTTATTTATTTCAGAAGACAGAATGTGGAGAGCTGCCTCCTCCTGAAACCACTGTTTATCTGAGAACCAGCCTGTCTGGGCTTCAAGATCCCACATCACACAAAGCTACAACACCCTGAAGACCAGGGCTCAGCACACTCCAGCCATCTCCCTGATGAAACAGAACCACTAGGCCAGGATCTCCTGCCCGCTCCATCTGTAATCCCACCAGCTACATTGCCCGACTCCTGAGGGGCACACTTACGAGGCGAGAGTAAGATCCCCATCTTTTTCTTTGACTTATTTTTAAAAACTCTTTTTTTTTCCTTATTCCTTAAGGAATTTTTTTTCCTCCCTACAGCTCTTCTAATCCTCACCGTTGCAAATTTTACTTGTCAACTTGTGATTTGTATTTTTCTTCCATCCATGAAATAGCTTCTATATCTCCAAATCAACATTAAAATTGTATAGTCAATGTTTCTGAGCAGAAAAGATCAGTCAACAGGGGAGATAGCTTCTCTATCCATAATACATGCTCTGGCACCAACGTCATTTATGCTTCTGCTTAACCAAACAAGACAAGCTTCAACATAGAAGATGAGGATGGATATGATACAACAGTAAAGTATTTTAATTAAGCTACAAAAAGCTTGCTGTCTGATCGCTTTCTGTGAGGCCAGGATTAACATCCCTGTTCCGTCAGATGTGGCTGAGGGACAGCACTGCTGCCTGGGTAATTGCAACTGCAAACGCTGGGAATATCGAGAGCAGGTAACAGTTGCCCCAAGGTCTAATGCTGCATTTTGCCTCATTTTAGGACTCTTTATTGCAGCTACACTGGAGCGTCACCATAATACAAACATAGGGGTAAACGTAAAGTCACAGCAAACTCAGGCTTCTGCTACCTGGAATTTACTTTACATTTCAGCCTCCTCTTTTTACCCAAAGTTTTGTTGGGTTTGGTTTGGTTTTTTTTTCCTGTTTGCTTGCCTTTTTTTTTTTTTTTTTTTTTTTAAGGGCAACAGAGACCATTTGAAGGTGAAATGAAAAGCTGGTGCAGAATTTAGCTGCAGGAAAAATTGAAGATTCAGATGCCTTCCCTGTATGTAAAAAGGAAACTACTGCTGAAACATTGCTGATATCACTAGATCCAGAATAAAATGTTAAGTGTCCCTCTGGTATTTCAGAGGAATAAAAGGATAAAATGAGCAGTTTGCAAACTAATTCTCCATATGTAACAGAGTATTTGTCCAGATTTAGACTATGATCATCAGGGAGGCTAAGGAGAGACAGGTTCCCAAATACCATTGAAAAGCAATGAAAATTCACCTTTTAGGGGAATTCAGATTCGATTTTTTATTTCTACATTTCAGCCTTTTAGTACCTAACATTCATAAATTAGTGAAAATATCTAAAAAGTTTAGTCAAACAGTTAGAATTCCATCCCTTCCAACCCCTACCATTCTGTGATTATCACAAGTACCATCCTGGTGAAAGGGAAATACGAAAATAACAACACAATCTGGACTTGCCATGTGTAAAGTGAACGGAAAAATAAAGTAGCTATTAACATGTTACTAATTCTAAAACATTAGTGATAGGTACTGAAAGATAAAGCAATGAACTATGGGTGGCCAATAGGTTAAATACAGTACAGTAGAACTTCAAAACATGAGGAAAAGAGAATTCTAGATGAAACAAAACCCCATTACTTGGAGGAGATCTTTATAATTTTTTCAATCGATGCAGAAAATTTGAGCAGATATTTCTGATTTGTATTTGATGGATACCATTGTGAATGAAAGTAAAAAAGGGGAATTTTCATGAAGGCACAAATAAGCCAGTCCAAGATACTGCTGTTTCAAAATTAACATGCCCAGATATTGAGCAGAGCGCTGAAGACCTCTCTGAACCGCTAAGGTCTACTTTTAGCATGTTTCAGAAAGGAGGAAAATTTTAAAGGGAGGTAGGACTGCCAGCTGAGTTTGTGTATTTTAAGGGGCAAAGGCAATGCAGAAAGGGCAGCCATGACTAGACATCTTACAGATTAACAGATGGTATAAAGCTGTTATTTACTGCCAGTTAACTGCCGTAAGTAAAATACATTTTAATACAGCACTTTGCCATGTAATACATTTGGAGACAAGTCATGGTGTTCAATCAAAAACAGAGGTACAGAGAAAAGCTTAGGGACCATCACAGGTAATTGCCTCAGGATGATTTCCCAATAGCCTGCAGTGGCAGAAAGGACTAATGCCATCCCTGAATGTTTAAAAAGAAGCTGACTGAAGAAGAACAAAGTCAGTATCACCTCTAAGTACAGCACCAGTGAAACTGCTATTAGGCTGTTGCCCCAATCTAATTCAAGGAAGATGTGAAAAAGTGATGAGCAGTTTAAAGGAGAGCCACAAATGTGATTCACTAGCTGGGAAACATGCCTCACAATGCGGAGCTTAAGGCATTAAATATATTTAGCTCTCAAGAAAAGCTTCAGCTGTAGCTTGTTCACTGTACGTACAGGTGAAATGGATAGCTGTGGTGGCAGCTTTTCAAAGTTGTTGACAAAGGAAAAACAAGACCCAATAGATGGGTGTTGAAGTCATACAAATTCAATCTGGAATAAGAAATAATTTACCATCACAAAGGCTAATTAAACACCGGAACAGTTTTTCATTGAAGGTGATAAGACTTCTCCCAATGTAAGCCTTTAAAATGAGATGAAACGCTTTTAAAAGATGCTTTTTTGTGATTTGAGGTGCTGCACAAGATTCATCCTCAGTAGCCTGGAGGAATTACATTGCCCCTGCACTGACTTCAGTTTCTGCATATTACTTGCAGCTTTGCATAAGGATATCTTACCTATTTAAATGTTGTATCATAAGCACAGTGCAGACTACTGTAAGGTTGAGGAATGATTTCTCTTCGTCCCCCTTATGGCCCTACAAGACATTGGTTAGATTCTGGATATTTTTTTCTTTCCAAGTTCTGAAATGTCAAGATTTTTCTACAGCTAGAGCAAAGACTGCACATGAGGCTTCTCGGCACTCTAGCAGGGTTTCTGTTTCAAGATTAAAATGCCTAGCAAATCTGAAGTCAGATATTTAACCTCAGCAGATAAAAATTTCACCTCACTATTTTACCTCAGCAGCTGCTTTGGGGTTTTTTGCCTACTCTGCAGCTTTGGCTCCTAGAATTATTTAGGCAAATTTGCCTTAATGAAGTCTTTACTAGTTAACAGAGTTGGTGTTCTGGGGACAACTCAGTCTCTTCTAATTTCTTCGTTCCGTACACAGGCTGAAAAATAAAATGCTCAAATGAATCAAGTCACCAAGGTCAATCCAAGCATACTTTGGTGAAATGTAAAGAAAACATCACATTAAAAAAAAAGAAAAAAAGGGAGAAAAAAGATACATAGGTCCTTTCTGCTCTGAAACTGCAAAATAAGGATGCTTATACACAGCACTGAAAGTTTACACACCCTTATAAAATGAATCTTTATGAATAATAGGAAGAAGACAAACCATTTGACCCAGCACCTCTGTAAGCCTTACTGGAAATGCCGTGAGACTGAGCATTCCGTCAGCGCTGCCACTGAATGCTCTAATTATGCACTTTCAGCATGTTACTGTGTTTTGACAAAATTTAGGTTGATGGCACCAAGGACATTTCTACCACTCAAAATAGTTGCTAACATCATCTTGTGTAACACAAACCACTGGGAAATACAGTCCATACACTGGCTTCTCAAACAAGCTTAGAATGATCTTTTACTCTCTCCTTTTACCAGATGAAAAAAGAAAGAAAACCCACAGTGCAGTAAGTCGCTGAGATGTGTGCAGCATTTGACAACCTGGGCCAAAATCTACTTTCATTTGCGTGGCTAAATAAGTGCAGCAGTCCTTACCCCAGATCTCAGATGACTCCCCTAAAGCCACTGCAATCTGAAAGGTTAACAATTGGAGATGTATTTTCTTAACTCAAGCAGAAAAAATGGAGGGAAACAAGGAATGTCAGAGACAGAAACTGCATATACTTCATACATATTCAGTGAATCCTATTTGCAAAAACCACTTCAACTGCTACTCTCTATGTTTAAATATTCTATGACTGGAGAGATTCAATACCTTTCTGCTTATCTCATTTATAACTGCTTATTACATTTTAATTAGTCCAAACTGTTCTATTGGATTTCCATGCAAAATGTGCTAAAAGCCCATGTAAACAATATATATTTTATTAATGAACTGTGATCTACCATCATGGAAGAGAAGACTTGATTTCTCAATTTTGCCACACTGATACCACACTACCCTTGTATTCTAGATAGTAGATTTATTTCCGGATTCTCTGTGCTCAGTCCTTTCCTACTTACTAATAATAAATATCCTAAACTACCTGCAGAAACCATTAGAAACTGTGATTTCCCCCAACCACCGCTTCCTCCGATGACAGCCAATCCAACGAACTACAAATGTAAATCATGAAAAGTAAAGAGACAGGGAAAGCGGAACAAGCATAAGCAAGTCAGAAGCATCAACATCCGACATCTGCGTTCAGATGAATGAAGGAAAACTGTGTGCCAAAACTATTATAGGATCTAAGCTGAAGTACACTGAAATAAACAGAAGCCTTTCAACCTACTTCGAGGTTAGATGCTATCACACCAGTTCTAATCTGAGTCCAGAGCTCAACAAAATTCCCAATTCAAAGACACCTATATTATGGATAATGACAGCATATAGCACCCATCGTCAGCACCACGCAGACCTCTCATCTTTGAAGGTTGTGCTTCTGGGTGGTTGGTGTTTCCAATATGAAAGTAACCAAAGGCTGGAAACCCAATCATAGGCTATGGGGCAGCAATCATAACTCCCTGAGTTTTCATAGGAAAGAAGAAGTAAATAGACTTTCCTAGTAAGAACATCAATATCAGGCTACAGGAAACTAAAGGCAAAAATCCCACAACTAATGCTTTGATGGCTCCCAAATACCTGTCTGATAATCCAGTCACGTATCTTTGAAATTACCTAAAGAAGAATTTATTTACAAGCACATAATATAATGAGCTCAGCCCTGTGTCTGCTGTGGAGTTGTGATACAGTCAAAAACTACAACTCTATTTCTGCCGGATAATCTGTTTCTTCATAACATGCTCTATTAGCATCAGCTTCCTTTTTAAAAGTCACTGTTCTTCCTTCCCACTGCTGAAATTCTAAATAACCAGGATTGTATCTATGTTTAGTGATGTACCCCACAAATGTGTTACTAAGCTTAATTAGTTAATGTTCATTCAATGTTATATACATTCTAAGCAGTGGTTTTAAGGCTGGTGTGAAAGTTGTAATTTGCTGGCTAATACCAAATTTCTGCAAGAGTTGTTACATATGCAAAAGACATTCTGCTCGCTACTCCCAGATCTGTGGTTGTCACAGTGATTAAAACTCTATGTTTCCTAAACAATTAACTAACAGAGTCTATTAAATCTCATTTTATTACTTTGAATGGATTGAGATGGTACAATAATCCAACTTAGAAGCAAGACAGAATTTACATATCTCTTTCAGAAAATGGATGAAACATAAAATGAACAACATGGTGGATAAAACCAAATCCTCACGTGTTCTCAGTCTGTTTTCCATTTGATTTTCTCTGCTGTACTATAAACAAGTTTTAGTGGTGATAGACTCAGATTATCTAGAAACCAAAGATAGAGAAAGCTCTCTAGGCTATCAAAACAATTCACTTTGAACAGAACGCACACATCACTCAGTATGTTTTGACAAATTTAAATGTGCTATCAGCTCAAATGTTTGTTTTCTTTGACTAGTACTGCTGGAGACAGTCCTGCATGCTGTGTGTCCCATACTGCAACTTAAATTCAATTTTGTGATTTGGAAAGTTTTTCTGTTAGCATTTCAAACAGAATATATGACCTGCAATTCATTTATATTTCCTACGTAATTAGTAGCTGGCAAGTAAAACAAATTAGGTGCTTGATAAACACGCACAATTATATTTTCAAAGCAGTTGTATTTATGCTTGGAAGGAAGGACAGTTTTATGAATATGTAATCAAGGATGTAAAATTGGAAAGAAAACAAAATAGAGCATAGTTAATTTGGTGGTAGCGACAAATTAACAGTATGCCAAGCCCCCTGCACATGCACTGCCCTGATAAACTTGTTATTGGCAAAGGTTCACTCTAAGAGGAGCTTGGTAATCCTTCTTCTGGGTTTGCTCTTCTTTATTACTCCTTTGAGAAAATATTGTTTATAAAATAAAGATCTGCACAACCAAAGATAACAGAGTCCCCATTTCATGCCTAACCTGTTTAATAGCTAACAGGCTTGGAATATATAGCTCTTTCTTTCTATTTCCTTTATATATTTGGCTACAGGTGTGTACTGCACACCAGTGATTACCAAGCATTCATGAGCAGCTATGGCTCCAAATGAAAGATGAAACTGAACTGAAAGTTTGTTTGAAATGGAAGTAAAACCTGGCAGATGGCAGCATCCAGAAATAGCACCTCTGAAACTTCGTTTTTTGTGCAGCTACTGCTCCAGAGCACTAGTGAGAACGGGGAGGGGGAGGACGACTCAGCAACGATCTGCAGGGCTAAAAGGGTGAAAATAAAAACTAAAGGCAGTTTTAGGGAGAAGGAAAACCACAGAGGGGATGAGAAGAAAAGACGAAAATTAGCTTCAGATGTCAACACCTAAAAAAAGAACAGAAACTTAAAGAAGGATGCATTAGCAAAAGGGAAGGATTATGACTATAAGCTAGGTTTATTCCTAGAGCAAAGGAAAAACTAGTGGAAGTACACGGGAAAAAAAAATCATTTAGAGAAAGAAGATGAAAACTGACCAGCTGTCAGGCTCAAATAAAGAAGAATTTAAATGTTAATACACTTTTGATATACTGTGGAAAGTCACACTTTCTTCGATATATCATGGAAAGTCATTATGCTGAAACAGATGTACATCAACACTTTCAAAGAGATATGGGGGTAAAGGCATATGCCAAAAGGAACATCCAATAGATTCATTTTAGGTATTTTGGAAGAGAAAACATTAACTTTTTTTATTATTATTATT